>JAIEZT010000012.1:20628991-20691469 GCA_019594935.1 Periophthalmus modestus | reverse complement strand
AGTTTTAATTTGGATATGTTAGTTAGATCTGTGCATTGGTGCAAAATGATAGTCCATTTTGTGTTACGTAAACTTACTCTGACCAGAACAAAGAAATAAATAAATAACTATATAAAATAATATAAATACATGAATATATAATAAATAATGAAGTAAAAGTATCACATAATAAAAAAAATAAAAAATAAAATAAATAAATAAATCTACTTAAAAAGTAAAGTATTACCTGTTACCTATTACCAGTTTAAAAATGTACTTAAAGAGTAAAATATAAAAGTATTTTGCAAAATTGTTGAGATTTAATAAAGCTTCAAATGTAGTGATTTATGCTGATTTTTTTTCAACTGAAACAATATTTGTTTTTATGTTTTGTTTTGGTTTTTTTTGGCTGTTTTTATTTGTATTTTTGTGTTTGCTCATATTTTGAAGTGTCAGAATAAACCCTCAGCCTTTTCATCAGGTCTCAAATAATAAAGTCTCGAAGGTAGAAAAGTTGTAAAATAAAAATCTTCCGTGATTTTATGTTTTGGAGATGCCAAGAAGCTATCTTTTTCTTCCTTTTTCATGTGAGTGTGAACGATACTTAAACAGCACATGTCCAAACTGCGATCACATTTGACCTTCACAAACCTCCATAAAAAGATGTTAAAAATATCTCAGAGCGCACAAAGGCCCAGCCAGCTCCAGTGACCTGTCTGGGCAGTGATTTTGATTTTTTTCATCAGGTTTACAGGTCTCAGGATGTCAAGGTTCTCGCGGTGGCTCTGAATAGCTCACTGAAGTATCCTTGTTGTGCACATCCAAAGCATTGAGCGTTACCACAACAACACAACACCTGTGTGGCTGACGCTGGTAAATCCGACCACGGCTGATCGAGCGGAGCAGCCGAACCAATGCCGAGCTGGGTCAAAGTTCTGCAAGATGCGCCTTTCTTCCATACAAGTGGGGTTGGGTGACTCCGCTGCTAGAATTTGTGGAGCGCGAGGGGGATCGTTGAGTTGGGTGTAAATACATTGGGTCGAGTAACGATACATTTTTAGAACTGTATTGCTCTTGAATTAGAAATGTAAAAAAAAAAGTAGAGTTTGGTCCTGGTTTAGTTCCGGGTTCAGTTTGTGATGTTGAGTCCCTTAGAAAAGCAATGCAATGAATTTCTAACTGTATGCTAACTGTAAGCACTGCTCTGTCTGAGCCTTGTTAGACCTTAATCTCGAGTTTTATTTTAACCCAATCTGACCAGAAAGAGCTGGTTTAGTTGGAACTATGACAGGCAAGCTCATTCGTTCTCTTAAACAGGTCTCTCACGCATAAAATAAGAGTCACACGCTAGCTAGCATTACCCAACAGTTTTTCAGTCATTTTTTTGGTTGAAAATCATCTAAACACGACTATAGACACTTGTATTGATCACAGGCTCCGGAAAATGTGTTGTTTAAATCCATTTTTGTATTTGTTTTTGACTGTGTTTGCTAAAGAAGCTAAAAGAAGGGTCTGGGTACCACTGATGGGACACGTACCACAGTTTGAGAACCACCATTTTAGGCTATATAAGGCAAATGTTTCCTGTGATCTTACAATAACATCACATTTTGATAAATTAGGTCCACTCCGTGTGCCCACTTCTAATCTAAGTTTTGCCTGTCTAAGTGATTTGTGCTTCCTCGTGGCAAGTGAGTGGTGAGTCAGAGGCTGGCACGGTGCCCGCCTGATGGGGAGGGCACATGGGGGGAGACAGCTGGTGCCGTGGGTAGAACCAGGCTGGTGAACTGTATTTCAGGTGATTCGCTGGTGGGAAGAATCAACTCACTTGGCGTCAGTTCAGACTAAATATAGACGTTTGGAGGCCAGCCCGTGCCCTCTCCCTCTCTTTTCTTTTTTTCACGCTACACAAGTGTGGATATCTTATACAGCTACGGGTGGAGGGTTAAAAGATGCTCGAAGCCAAAAAAAAAACGGAAAAGGGAAAATACTGGTTAAATCTGGCATAAAATTGAGTAGCTATTTCCGTTCTTGAGAAACGTAGCGATTCCATAGTTCATTTTCAGAACCCCGGACAGCGCCACTGAATCAGCTGCTGTTTCACTAATGTTTTTTTCTAGTAGGCTTTTTAGTGATAATCTTTACAGTATGTAGGTTCATATTTTACAGTTTGTTAATTATAAACCGCAATATTGCTCTCAAATACCTTACCTTACTATTAGAAAGACTGGTGTTAGATAGTACGCTCTGGAGAGACGGTCTGTTGTGATTGGGCGTTTGAAATGATGAAGGTTACAAACAGGCAAATGAATATGATTATGGACAGGGTCAGGCTTAGGTTCAGGAATTGGTTTAGGTTCAGGAACTGGCTAAGGTCAGGAACAGGGTCAGATAGTTGTCCTTCTGGAGATGATCATCCAGCATTAACCTAATAAAAACAGTTCTATTGACAGCTGGTTAAAGACTACAGAACTAAATTGCCTTAGCAGGTCCCATCTCTTCATTTTTGTGCTTATTTTATGTTTGAAACATGGCCAAGAAAATTTGTTAAACCCTATGAACCAGAGTCAAAAAGTGGAGATAGGGCGTATGGGAAAATGGAAACATAGAAATACTCAAACATGCACGAATATGTCAAAATACAGCTCAGAGAAAGCTAACAGTAAGGGAAACACAAAAAGGGCATTGATAAAAGCTTGTAAAAATCTATTTAGCATTTTATGTCCTCCTTTAAGGTGGGTAGAGCGAGAGTAGATCACTTGGTAAAGTGTCAATGGGTGTTTCTTTGAGCTTTGAGAGCCCTGAAGGTGGAAATGCACTATATAAAAATGTGACAATGTATCATAATAACTGCAAAACCACCATAGGATTTTCAGTTTTCATCAGTTATAACACACAGAAAGATTGAAAAAAGAATAGGTGCCAACACAACCCTGAATTCCTTTGTGAAAAAAGAAATACAGAGGATCATGTGGAATCAAAATGGTTGTGCAGGACCAACCAAAAGAAGTCCCACCATCATGTACGACGAGGTCCCACCATCACGTATGAAGAGGTCCCGACATCACGTATGAAGAGGTCCTACCATCACGTACGAAGAGGTCCCACCATCACGTACGAAGAGGTCCCACCATCACGTACGAAGAGGTCCCACCATCACGTACGAAGAGGTCCCACCATCAAGTATGAAGAGGCCCCACCATCACGCACGAAGAGGTCCCACCATCACATACGACAAGGTCCCACCATCATGTACGACGAGGTCCCACCATCACGTATGAAGAGGTCCCACCATCACGTACGAAGAGGTCCCACCATCACGTACGAAGAGGTCCTACCATCATGTACGTGCTAGCCATAAATCCACTACGCTCGTCTCCATGGAGATATTAATGCTGTCGTCATGAATGTCATTGCGTCATTGCGTGTTACTTATATTTGCATGTTCCGTAATGTGACTTTGAACAACGTGACCTCATGTAAAACTGCCTAAAGTTCCTTGATGTCAGGTCCTTTGAACAGCTTAATTTTCAGTTGTAAAGTAAAAGACAACACAAAATGCAAAAGCGGACTTGTTTACTCCGCTCGTTGCGTAAGAACTGATTTAATGTGATTCCGAATTCCACGGCCTTTCAAGTCCGCTCGCATCTGTTTAATCGCTCTTTGCTTTAGTGCATGTTAGCATTAATTAGCCTGAGAGGATGTCTCTGGAGATTCACTGTTGGTTATGGGACAGAGGCCTTCAAACTGTGAAGTGGGCAAAAATAACCACACGCTTTGAAATCAACAGGCTTCAGTGGACCTGTGTTTGAAGTCATTTGTTGTACTCTTACTACCACAGTGGAATAGTAGTTTACTTTTTTTGTGTTTTTTTGTATTTTGCAAGTGTTATGATGTCAGCCAATGTATTATAGGTTGATGGTCCAATCCTACTACTGTCATTGAGACCTTTGGCAAGACACTTTATCCTTGCCTTTTGTGAGTGTGACGATAGTTGGTGGTGGTTGGAGAGTAGCTACATTACGCATTTTGCTCACACATTTTTTTAATTTATTTTTTTTGGTGGAAGGATTCGCTACCTGCTTGTCTCCATGGAGATATTATTATTTTTTTCTGTAAAGTTCCGCAGTATAGAATGAAACATACCAATATTGCATTTTTTAAATTATAGGTGTTTTTATTGCTTTAAAATACCTTGAAAAACACAAGCTCTTACTCCATGCTGATTGATACGTTTAATGCCATACTGCGTAACTTTCCAGCCAAAGCAATAACATCACCATGGGGACAAGCAGGTCCACACGCTCTAAAAGAAAAGTTACATGTTGCTCCTTTAATAGATCACTGGAATATTTATGTATTTATTTATTTTATTTATTTATTAATTAATTCATGTATTTATTCATGTATTTATTTATTAATTCATATATTTATTCATGTATTTATTTATTTTTATTTATTTATTTATTCATTTATTTATCCATCTATTCATGTATTTATTTATTTATTTATTTGTTTATTTTTATTTATTTATGTATCTATGTGCTTTTTAATGTTAAATCAAACCCATGGTAGTCGTTCCTATTAAAGCAGATCTATTATGCCAAGAGCCACTTTTCAGAGCTTTTAACTACGTCATAGTCGTTTCCTTCACCATTTTCTCACCCGAAATGAAAAAAAAAACAAAAAACACGCTTTTCGAATCCAGAAATCTGCAGACTTGTTTATTAAGTTGTTTTAGATGAATTCAAATGATAGCATAATGATCCCCGAGTGTGACAGATTATAACTATATAACAGGCTCATGCACCATAACTCTTTAACATATGGCAGTGTTGACTTGTTCTGACTCCATACAGAGCGTCGTCGTTGTCATGTCCAATATCTCTTGGATCCAACTTCACATCCCTAATGCTCCTAAACGACTCTCGTCAATAGCATATTCTTCAGCCGTGCTCTGCGAGGAGAGTCAGTGTAATACTATAGGGCTGTGTTGTCTTTGTCTCGCTCCCTGTACTAATCCACTTGTTCCTGCGTAAACAATACCCCCTAATCCCCACACCTGGCAACACAGGCACAGATCTGGCAACCTTTAGCACAGTCTCCTTGGCACAGAGTGTCGAGGTACCAGCCGGGAACAGAGGAATTTGATCTGGAAACACTATCTGATATATCTGCAGCTGTTGGGCTAATGTGAAAATGGAGTATTTATTTAATTCGCTCATTAGTATGTGTGCTGGAGAACGTGTTTAGATGAATTTAGATTTGGCGCTTAAGGTAGTTAGTTTGAATGTGTTACCAGTACGGTTAAGTCCCCATTCTCCTTCTAGTTAGTGTGTTAGTAAAGATTTAAGCCTGGTTTAGTGCACATGTGGTTATATCCTGGTTTTAATCTCGGTTTAGTTCCAGTTGAACATCTATACAGTCCTAGTTTAATCCAGTGCTTTCCGAAGTGGGGTCGTGAGCTATAATTTGGTGAAATCAGGTCAAATAATACAATTAACACTATTATACACTGTTGCACCCATGGCTCCATTGGCACTGAAGGATGGGTCAAATGCAGAGATAATATTGAGACAATAAAGACTAATCTTAACCTTAAAATAAACCGTAACGAACCTTATTTTCCAGGTTTTACAAGTTGAAAATATTTCCGGCATCAGTTTGTTTTTGCTGTGGGGTCCCAGGTTGGGCTGGTGCATAGTTATTTTTGGGATTCCTCTCCTCAGAAGTTTGGAAATCCTGGCTCAGTCCATGATGAGTCTGTGATGAGGCCTCTGATGTAGCATAACTTGACTTGATCTTCTCCTGTTTTATGCTGCCTTCATGTGCTTTGGGAATGATGGTAAATCTGACTTGTCCAGTGGAAAATTGCATACGTGTCGTGCTAGGAAACAAGTTTGAAGCTGAGATAAAAAAGTAATGATTTTTTACATGTGTTATCTGGTTGTTTTTTATGCCTGTGTGATTCTGCTGCATTTACGAGTTTAATGTACATCTGTTTTCACTTAGCGTTACTAAGTAAAAAGCAGTTATTGGTTTTTGTTTTTTTTCCCCTAAGCAATCTGTAGGCCACTGTGTGAAGATAATTTATGTTATTACACTGTATACACGTACATTTGTCGAGATAGTGTGTTTTCACGTGTTTGCTAATACCTCAAACTCATTTTACCAACACGCACTCATAATTACCACTTCACTTCAAGTGGAAAGGATCAACTTCTCCATAGCAGACGAAGGCAGCGTTAATCCTGGTGTGAATGTTGTTAAGTCCTGATTCTGTCCTGATTTAGTTCTTGTTCAGTCCTAGTTTGGTTCTGTTTCAGGTCTGGTGTAGTTCTCCTTTAGTCCTGTTTTAGTTGTGTTTCAGACCTGGTTTAATTTGTGTTTTAGTCCTTGTCTAGTTCTCTTCTTTAGTCCTGCTTCAGTTCGTTTCAGGCCCAGTTTAGTCCTGCTTCATTTGTGTTTCAGGCCCTGTTTTTGTCCTGATTTAGTTATATTTCAGGCCTTTTTTTGTTCTTGTTATCGCCAGTTTTAGTTCTGTTTCAAGCCTGGTTTAGTTCTTGTTTAGTCCTGCTTTAGTTATGCTTCAGGCCTGGTTTAGTTCTTGTTATGTACTGCTTCAGTTCCGTTTCAGGTCTGGTTTAGTTCTTGTTTAGTCCTGATTTAGACCTGGTTTAGTTCTGGTTTTATCAGCATTAATAAGGTCAGACTTATTCCTGGTTTAGTTGCATCCTGATTTCACATTGATTTCTATATTGTTCATGCAGCAAGTTTGGACACACCCTCTCGTTCAATGTTATTTATTTAATCATTTTTTACTACTTTCTACATTTTAAATTCATACAGAAGACATCATATATTAGTAGCTACCATTTGCTTCCCAAAAACATTGACTGACTGGTATTTTACCTTATTATAAACACCTTAAATTTAGTTAAAGCCTGCATTTAATTCATTCATCATTGGATTTATATTGTGCTTTTCACCCAAAGCACTTTAAAGAGCATTATTCACTCACTCTACACTCGCGGATGGTAAGCTACAATTGTAGTCACAGCTGCCCTGGAGCAGATTGAAGCGAGACTGTCAATCTGCGCCATCGACCACCAGCAACACTCACACACTATATTTATACTAAGCAATGTGGGTGAAGTGTTTTGCCTAAGGACACACTGGCGCCCCACTGTGGCCCCTGGTATTCCCACTGGTCTCCCATCCAAGTACTTCTGAGATTACTTGAAAGCTAAACATTATCTCAGCTGTGGTTGGGTATAGAAAGCTTGAGAATGCCTGGTATAGTGTGTTATTACGCCCATAGGGGAGTCGCCTGCATTCTGCACACGTATGAGGCCGATTCACTGTACCAGGAGCATTCACACATGCTGTCTGCGGGTGTACTTTTCCTCATTTGGCCTTTCCTTTGTTGACTGGAGTCTTTGTGAGACCTCCTGTTCTCCACCTGCGCAGTACAGACACAGCCTTTGTAATCTCTCACACATCACACGGCTCCATTCAAGACGTTATTATACGACAGCAGGTGAACAGAATTATGGTTCCTTCATATGTGTGGTGAATATGTTTATTGTGTGTACTTTTCTTTTTTTTTTTAACTTAAATTACATTAGTAGTTGTAAGGTAATGGGATATATGTACAGAAAGTTGTCTGTAAAATATAACCGACAGCAGCAGTAGCTCAGTTGGTAGAGCGTTTGTCCACTGATTCAAAGGTTGACAGTTGTGCTTTGAGTGTTGAGTTCAAGAAGGAAAGGTCATGTGATGCAGGTTTTGTGTTGAAAACATAATCCATAGGTACTCACTCACATTTTTACATGATGTTTAGAGATTGTGGGTTACCTGCTTTGTCCAGTGCTTTCAGACTTTGAAGTACACCTTGAAGAAACAACTTTTTCTCATAAAAAAACTGTTTTTCCCCAGAATGCGTATTGTATTCTAAAAACACAGAGTATTGGGACAAAAAAATCAGGCCACTACACAATGTCTTCTACTAATTACAACACATTTTTATCTTTGCAAACTTGTAAGAAAGAACCATGTGAAAGCTGTACTAGTGGCCACGTTAATGCAAGTAAATACTAGCAATAAAATCTGGTATGGTAGCTCCCTGAATGAAATACTGACCCTCTTAAAATATAGGATGTCACATGTTTCCATATTAAAATTTTAAATGGACATATGTTTTGAATAGATCATCCCTTAAAGGACCGAGCACATTATAGACCATTATAGCTCGCCTAGACTTTTATTCTTTTTTTAGCCATAAAAAGGCTAAAGGAAGTATCAGTATGTACTTTTGCCCTTTTTTCACACTACTTCCTCTATTTTACATATCCATCCTTATTTTTCCTTTGATGCATCAAATATCTGACTGGGAGAATCCTGGCAGCACCTGCGCTCCGATTGGTCGTCTTCGAGGGACGAAAAAGTACATTACCGTAATTACTATATTTAAAGAGCCCCATATCTCTGCTTTGAGATGCCGTTTGAACTTACATGAGAGCACAATTGGTTGCTGAGTTACATTAACAGAAAGTCCGCAACCGCGAGTCTATCGGCGATGATAGCATCCGCCTCAATAGCATTAAAGCGTTCTGCAAAATAGACTTTTAATCCTGTAGCTGTTTCCTTCTCAGTTACCCTCTTGAAGTTGTATTTGGAGAGATTGGTGCATGTTTGAGCAATCTTTAATCGTTTATTTTCAAGACGCCATTTTGATGATCAATCTTTGTTTTCACCTCCACTGCTCTGTGCTCACTTCGTTCTCTAATTCTATTTTCTTAATCAGGATACACAAAGGATTCGGCAGTGTTGCGTAGTCATTTTGGTACAAATAAAAAAAAAAACCTCAAATACGCCTGGTTTACATGTTTTTTTCCTTTTCAAATAAGCTCTTTTATACACTGTCACCACCGCACACACAAAACCACTGATATTCAGAAAAAGCGACCTCCATCTGCAGGGAGCAAACCTAAAAATGTGAGATTTACCATTCAAGTACTGTAGAAAGGTTTGGGTTTACCCTTGTGTGGGACAATGGGACTATGGGACTTATTCTATGGCTCATCCTTGAAGCACCTCGTGAAATAGTGCTGGGAAAGTGGTACGACTGAAAGGTCATTGAATTCAGCTGACGGAGCCTTGGAGGAGTGCTGGAATTTTACCAAAGAGTTGTAAGTTTTATGTATGAGGTTTGGCGAAGGACTTCTTTTTTCATGCTTTTTACTCATGCAACAAAAAGCAGACATGTACTTGCACTACTTGTACTTGTATTTTCCATGCATGAAATTATGGAAATTTCACTGATGAAATCTGGGGCAAAAATTTGACAAAAATCCCAATATTTTTAGTAGATATTTAGATCATGAATGGGCTATCGCAGGGGTGTCCAAACTTTTTTCACAGAGGGCCGCATACTGATAAGATATTTGAAGCGGAGGACCACAGACCAGTGTCTAAACAGGGAGTCTGATGGTGCGTCAACCTTTAGTAAGACTTAGAAGACTATTTTTAGGTCTGTGTCACAATGCAATGTGATGTTATTCAGGCTATAGAGGTATCATTTCTTCAATTTGTGGTAAAAAAATACTTTGATCAATTGGGCCAGTTTAGGAGGAGGCGTGAGTGCCAACAAAAATCGGTCTGAGGGCCGCATTTAGCCCCTGGGCCGTAGTTTGGACAGGCCTGGGCTATTGCAAATCCACAAAAAAGTACTGTTAAGTTAACCACAGTATCTTTTATTGGATTTTATTTTTTCAGTCATTATTTTTACAGCTATGTTAATTTTTTACACGTAAAAAAAGATAAATAAAAAAATTGACAATTTCCCTCAATATTTTAATTTTGCACATCTCCAACACAAGACCTCACTTTATATTTTAGTGAATATTATAATGGGTGACAGTAGCTCAGGTGGTAGAGTGTTGCTCCACTGATCTGAAGGTTGACGGTGTGATTCCAGCTCCCACACATGTCGTCATTGTGTCCTTGGGCAAGACACTTAACCCACCTCACCCCTACATTATATGACACAGGCTTATGCCAAAATGTCCTTGCTTTGGCAGATTTTTTTTTTTTAAAGACTGTGAAAATCAGACATAGCACCTTTAAATATAAACAACCAACCAAGCGCGAGACGGGGTAGGGAATGTAGAATACGTTAGGAGGAATAAACATTGGCAATTCTGCGAGTATTTTCAACCGGCTCAACTTATTATCATCAGTTTCACATTGGTAAAAGCTCCAGGTTGTTTAACAGGGATAAGTCTGCAGTTGTGTTAACATTGTTTCTGTCATATTAGTTTGACACTATCGCTCTCCTCCTTCCCTCGGGCATCACCGTACCGTTTAAAAGGCTAAAAAAAACAGCACATTTTTTGGATGAAATTGGATTTGCTTCCCGTGTGTTTCCTGTTCTTTCATTGACTACCTGCAGCGAGGTTGTGCAGAGTCTGGGAGAGGCTGATACATACGCAATGAACTTCCGTGCACACAGAAAAAGGGATATAACGATCAAAATGGTGGTAGTTTTGCGGTACCCGGGTGTCATGGGGAGTTATACAGTGGACATGCTATAACTAGGGGTTGACCAGAGATGCTTTTGTCTATGTGGGGCCCTATATAAAATGTATTAGACAAGCAGATACTGGTTTGAGTTATGTGTATTTAGATAATCGTTGGATGCATTGTGTTTCATCGATGCTATGGCCGGTACTTTCCCTTGACAAGGAGGTAGACAATTGAAAGTACCTGCACATTCACATAGGGCTGTGTAAATAATCCAACTTTAATAGAACTGAGATTAAATCATTTCTTATTGTCAATGATCAGCTTGGCGTTCTTTCCTCGACAGGTTTACTGGTGATATTTTGTCTGTAAAAGTATGTGGAGTTATGTATGTTAAATGGCACCACTTAATTCTTGATTAAGTCAATGGGAAACAATTTTCATTAACTTTAAATCACATATTTAAAAGGTCAGATTGATTTTTATTGCACGTTTATGAATGTCATGGGGCGACAGAAGCTAAGTCGGTTAGCGTTCCACTGATCTCAAGGTTTGCGGTTTGAATAAACATCGTCCGTAGAGCGGTCAGATCCTCTTACCTGCAGGTTGGTGGTGCGATTCCAGCCCTCACAAATGAATACTGTTGTTCTGTCCTTGGGTAAGACACTAAACTCACCTTGCCCCCAGTGTCTGCGTACACTGGTGTATGAATGTGTGTGTGGATGATGCGTTTCATTGATGTAAAGAGCTTTGACTGCCTTGAAGGTGGGAAAACTCTCTACAGGGTGGCCCAAAAGTTGGTGACACTTTTGAATCTTCAGTAGCTCCTATAATTCATAAGTTATACTCATCAAATTTTAGCAGTAGGTAAACTGAACCTTCTGAGATTTTTGGCAATATATACGGTTGTAATTGTTCACTTACACTTGAACTTAAGTAAAAATGACCTAATTAAAAAAAAAAAAAAAAAGTTTATAAAGTGTCCACCGTTTTCAGTTTCACACTGAATAGCCCAATCCGACACACTTTGCACAACATTTGAAAGCATTTCCGGGCTTATGGCTCTTATTTGATCCTCAATATTATTATTGTCTGAGGTTTATTCACACCTTTTCTTTAAGATAGCCCCACAGGAAGAAATTGGGACTAGTCAGGTCTCAGGAGATCACATACTGCCCCCTGTCTTTGAAAACGACTTATTATTCCTTCAATGACATTTATGCTTGGGGCATCTCTGGTATTAAAATGTTGACGGTAACACTGCTGGGTTTGTGAATTTGACCCATGTGACTCAAAGTACCACTGTACGATGAGGGTTCGTTCCTCGGTACTATATTTGCTCATATTAATGTTGGAAGAGTAGTACTAAATGCTCTGAAAAAATAAAAGACAAATATTTAGAAACAAAAGAGTTATGTTTTTTCTTCAACTGTCAGTGACTTTTGGGCCACTCTGTAGTATACATTAAAGTGGGGCTAAACACATTTCAAACTGAGCTGCTATAATGGGTAGTACCTGGAGGACTAAAGAAGAGGTGTTTGGTAAAAAAAATAACTTTAAAAGAGAAAGAGAGGACATGGAGAGGCTCAGGATCCTGATTGTTCTACTGCTGCAGTGGAAACAGGTGGAGCTGCAGTGTGAGGAGCCTCTTGTGAGCTGCTTGGAAGGTGATTGGCTGAGAGGCAATTGTAGCAGGCTGTGACTGGCTGAAAGTATTGAATGGTCTCAGTATGGGCAGTGATAATAACTATTCCAGTCATTTTACCCGATTTTAATTTCACGCTAGTCCTTCATTACCTCCATTTCCATCTTTTCACAACAATATAGCATAGTACCCGGTCATAAGCACAGCACTTACAAGCCCGGTAATGATAATAAAAATGAGGAATTGGAGGGTTTAAATACAAGACAGTGTATTGAAGTCTGAGCTAGGGACGGGCAGATGGAGCAGAAGGCAGGACGCTCCGTTTGAAAGAACATCAAAAATTAAAATGATCACTGCAAATCATTCTGTTCAGTCAGTCACACAGGGGTAAGTGAAAAAGTGGTATAAGATGGATGGAGTGATGGATGGATGGATAGATGGATGGAGGGAGGTTTGTGCATGGATGAACTGATGTAAAAATGAAAACATAGTAAAAGGAGAGTTTAAAAAGCACAAATGATAGCTCTGCATACACTGTGAAACTGCATGCAATGGTTGGAAGAACGTGAAATGGAGGAAAGACAGTAGTTTAGCATATTTATATTTACGTCTCTATGGAGATGTCATCGCTTTGTTTGGAACGCATAGTGTGGTGTTAAATATATCTGTTTACCTTGTATTTAAGGTAACATTGCACAGAAATGCCTTTAGAAACGTTCTGACTGTGAGCGTGGGTTGACTCTCAGTAGATCTGACCTGTAACTTGGCCTAATGGGACCCTCAGAGTTGCCTCGTTTATTTCTTTTTGTCAATCATCTGATCCAAAGAGAACGGCCAAACAAGAAGGGAACGCCGTAACCCACTTATTTTTAGTCAAGTCAACAATTCACGATCATGTTGTACTCCAAACTTAGACTTTTACTTTAGAACGATTAAAAAAAAGTCCTTACAGCGCCCATCTTACGCTATTTTCTGATCTATGCTAATGATGTTTCCTCATCGCAAACATACCTGGAGTTATGTTTCGTTTCATTCACACATGTTTAACACACAAACCCTGCATATTTAGGTTGAGTTCTTCTCTCAGAAAACACTCTGTTCCACCTTGTGATGTCATGTGGTGATACAGGAAGTGCTCCACTGTGTTTGTAAACTCTATACGCCTTCACCAGAATCATTTGGATCATTTCAGCCCTGGAATTTTTAATCTCTACGAAATTAAAGGTAAGAGGCAGCTGTTAACTTAAAAAACTACCACTTCATGACGTCACAAGGTGGAACAGAGCATTTTGAGGTTTGGAGATGTAGACAGACTAATAATAAAGAGTTAGTCAAACATGTGTGAATGAAACAAAACGCAACTCCAGGTGTGTTTTTGAGGAGGTGAAAACATTATAACATGACTTAAAGCTTTGAAAAAAGATGTATCAACCCAAACCCAACACATTTTCAGTTTATCGTCTATCAGACCAGGACAGTAGCTTTACGTCCCCTTTGCAACTTTCCTCTTCCCAGCTCCATCGCGGCAGAAGAACCATCTGCCTCTCTATCTCCTCCTCTTCATCACTTGCCCAATTGCCGTGCAGATATATACATTCTACGAAGTATTTCTCACAGCTCATTGGCTCATGTCTTTATGTTCTGCCTGGCTGAAATTTCATCGTGTTCTTCGTTTCACTACATTCTCATTTGTGACCTTTGAACTGGTGAACACAGCGAAACACTTTACCTTTATTCTGCTTCAGTGGATTGAATCAGTGTCAGCCGTTTATTGACTTAACTCATTTGTGGAAAGCTAAGAGCCCGTCACCACATTGTCACATCACTGCGACAATCATGTTATTTGATTAGTGTTTGTGTTGTGCTCATTGATAAAATACAATTACTGAAAATGCAAACACTTGTTTTATTAAGTGTTGGGGAAGAGATATTGGATGGATGGTCGTTCATATTAAGACCAAAAGTATACATGAAATCAATACTTTGAAACGGACCAAATTAAACGGAGTGTATTTTGTCTGTTGCAGTTTTTCATTCTCTCCTCACGCACATTTAAGATGACTGACAACCATTGCCAGGTGCCATGGAGCTGTCTTCTTCTTCTTCTTCTTCTTCTTCTCCTTCTCCTTCTCCTTCTCCTTCTCCTTCTCCTTCTCCTTCTCCTTCTCCTTCTCCTTCTCCTTCTCCTTCTCCTTCTCCTTCTTCTTCTTCTTCTTCTTCTTCTTCTTCTTCTTCTTCTTCTTCTTCTTCTCCTTCTTCTTCTTCTTCTTCTTCTTCTGCTGCTGCTGCTACTGCTCCTCCTCCTCCTTAAGGTTCTTCTCCTTATTGTTTTTCTTCTCCTTCTCATTCTACTGATTATTCTTTCTTCTACTTCATCTTCTGCTCCTCCTTCTTCTTCTCATTCTTCTTCCCTCCTTCTCTTTCTTCTTCTTGTTATCCTCCTTCTCATTCTTCTCCTTATCATTCCGCTTCTCCTCCTTCTCCCTCTTGTTTCTCTCTTTCTTCTTCTCCTTCTCATTCTTCTCCTTATTGTTGTTCTGCTTCTTCTTTTTCTTCTCCTTCTCGTTCTTCTCCCTTCTTCTTCTTCTTCTTCTTCTCTTTCTTCTTCTCCTTATTGTTTTTCTTCTCCTTCTCATTCTACTGCTTATTCTTTCTTCTACTTCATCTCTCTCCTCCTTCTTCTTCTTCTCCTCTCTTCTTCTTCTCCTTCCTTCTTCCTTTCTCTTTCTTCTTCATCTTCTTGTTATCCTCCTCTTCATTCTTCTCCTTATCATCTTCCGCTTCTCTCCTTCTCCCTCTTTTTCTCTTTCTTCTTCTCTTTCTCATTCTTCTCCTTATTGTTGTTCTGCTTCTTCTTTTTCTTCTCCTTCTCGTTCTTCTCTCTTTCTTCTTCTTCTTCTTTCTTCTTTCTTCTTCTTCTTCTTCTTCTCTTCTTCTCCTTATTCCTTTTCCTTCTTTCTCTTCTCCTTCTCATTCTATCTTCTTATTCTTTCTTCTACTTCTCTTCTCTTTCTTCTTCTCCTCTCTCTTCTTCTTCTTCTTCTTCTTCTCTTTCTTGGGTCTCTCTTCTTCTTCTCTTTCTTCTTCTTCTTCTTCTTATTATTCCTCCTTCTCATTCTTCTCCTTATCATTCCGCTTCTCCTCCTTCTCCCTCTTGTTCTTCTCTTTCTTCTTCTCCTTCTCATTCTTCTCCTTATCGTTGTTCTGCTTCTTCTTTTTCTTCTTCTGCTTCTCGTTCTTCTCCTTCTTCTTTTTCTGCTTCTTCTTCTTCACCTAATACTTGGATGGGAAACTGCAGGGGGCACAGTGGGGCAGCAGTGGCTCTAGTGCAATCTGTTGTTGTGTCCTTAGGCAAAGCACTTCACCCACTTGGCCTAGTACCTCGTGATTGTTGTAAGTGAGTGATGGTAGTGGTTTCGAGGGCCCAGTGACACAACATTTAGTAAGAGTTCAATGAATAATGCACGAAACTTTAATCTGGCCGAATTTGGTGGTTTTCAGGTCATACTCGGCGTAGACAGAAAATAGTCAGAAATGTTGAATCTGATCATTGGGGATTAGGGACTAGACCTTTGACTCACTGTGTTACAACAAAAAAATGCATTTCGACTATTTTAAATTTTAGCTGTCCCCCATCTGTATTGTTATTATCAGCCTATAGATGAAACCCAGCGGCTGCTCGCGAGTGGACTCTTCTCCAGATGGATCATCAGCATCATCTGGAGGACTTTTTTATTGATCTTCTTGCCCTTGTAATTCTTTTGAAAACGTAAATCATTTCAAATCTGAGTATTGCTGCAATTACAGGGGCAATTATACAGGCGAGAGTAGCTCAGTCGGTAGAGCGTGTTCGCCCACTGATCCAAAGGTTGATGGTTTGGATCCTGTTATCCATCCATCCGTTTTCTTTCGCTTATCTGGTGCTGGGTCGTGAGGGTAGCAGTCTAAGCAGGGATTTCCAGACTTCCCTCACCCCAGACATGTCCTCCAGCTACTCCGGTGGGACCCCAAGGCGTTCCTGGGCCAGCCGAGAGACATAGTCCCTCCAACATGTCCTGGGTCTTCCTGTTAACAACATAAAAACATCATTGGCCGAGCAGTAAGTCAGCTGAGTCACGGGTTGGCAGTGCGATTCCAGCTCCCACAGATGAATGCTGGTGTTGTGCCTTTGGGCAAGACACTTAACTCACCTCACCCCCACCATACACTGGTGTATGAATGTGTGAGTGGTTCCTTGATGTAAAGCGCCTTGAATGTCTTAAAGATGGAAAAGCGCTATATCAAAATGTGACCATTTACCGTATAGTCACAAATAAATGTGTTTTGTAGGCTGTTTGTTCCTGTTCCTATCTGCTTGGCGCAAATCGTGAATGTCAGCTCATGCATTCGCTCCAAAGGTTCAAACAGACTTAGAGCTATTTGGAATTCGGTGAAAAAAAGTGAAAAAGTCTCCCTGTTTCTATGTGGCGCCCTCATCAGCGATTCCCTTAGGCACCTCACCAAATGATAAGATTTAGATTGCAATATTCAATCGCTCACATCCTCTCGCACACATTACTGGCACATTGGTTCCATTTTTGGAGGCAGTCTCGTCTCTGCGTTGAATTGTGTGCGTCTAAAGCACAATGAAGCGTTCCCGTCGATATCCCATTATTCTGGATAATGTTTGGGAGAAAGAGGATGAGAGGAGAGAGGCAGAGAGAAAGAACAAGGAATGGGAGAAAAAGAACAAGGAAAACTAGTGTAATCCTGCTGTATTGTGGGGAAGACTTAGGTTTGACAGTATCAGCAAATGGGATTGGGTTGGTGTATTATGGGTCCTTTGACTGGTTTAATATTCAGTAATTGTTCATTTTTTCATATCGTTGTAACACGTTTTGGAATACAATTTTCTCCATATACATTTTAGAATTGGACAAATGCAATATCGGCAAATTGAATTCAAAGCCTTATGATGGATGATTTAATATTTACTTTGTTTGACTTGTTTGTAATGCTTTGGACAATACAGTGTTCTCTGCTCTCCACTTTCTTTTTGCTTCATAATTGTATTCAGTGGTGACATTTAAAAAGTGTCTCAAATCTATGCGCTGCACTGTATTACTTTGAGGTGGGTAAAGTGTCTTGCCCAAGGACATGACACGAATTTTCACCTATGGAAGCTGGGGTCAAATCTAAAACACGCAAGTAAGTGGATCTAACCAGGGATGATTTCACTGAAGGAAATATGATCCAAGTTTTTACCAATGTTGTATTTTTGGTGATGAAAATGAATACAAAAACATTCCTAATGACTGAAAATAGATATTTCATCGACTAAACATACTGATATTTTCCAGTTTTCAATCCCAGAGCCCCAAACCAGAGCCTAAACAAACTCAAATTCCAAGCACACACCGGTACACTTCCCACTAAGCAATGATATATAGTTTATCGTTAATTAAAATAAAGATTTAGTTGGCCAAATAACTAAATTAACATTGCATTTTTGTTATCAATTCAAGTGCGTTTATTTATATAGTACATCTAAAACAACTTCAGCTGACCAAAGTACTTCACCTAAAAATAACGAAATAAAAGTAACACAATACATAAGGAAAGTACAATAAAACACCAAGCTATCCTGCATGGCTAGTATTAAATGCCAGGGAGAAGAAGTGGGTTTTCAGTCCATTTTCTGGGCGCTGCCACAGAAAAGGCTCTGGCACCTCTGGTCTTGAGCCTTGCTTCGGGCACAGTCGGCAGGAGCTGGTCAGGTGTCCTCAGGGCTCAGGGTGGAGTATAACTCTTGTGCATGTATGAATATATGAGCTCTAAGTTTAGAAAAGGATAAGAATGAAACAGAGAAGATAGACCTGTCCATCACTGGGGCCCCAGAGAGAGTTCAGCTCAGTTTCATCTTTTTAAAACACAGATAAAGACCCACGCAGAGAACTAACTGTGGCCATAACCCTATAGAGAGAATTCAGTTCAGTTATTATAAAATCATAGACTAAGGTTATGCCTTCAGACCAAGTCACAGGTCAGATCTGTGGAGAGGCAACCCCACTCACAGTAAGAACGCAAGACTTTTTAAGAAATAGAAACACCTGCAATCCAAAAAATACAAGATTAGATATGTCAATGCCATACTTTGGGACATTACAGGCAAAGCAATAATACCCCCACGGAGACGAGCAGGTAGTGAACCCTCAATCAGAAAAGGCACATAGTTCACCTGTAAATAGTTCACATCTATGTAACCCAATTTAGAATACAGTTTTCACACTAACCCCATCTCTGCCTTGAGTTTCGTGACTAGTCGATGCAAAAGGAGTATTTTTTTTTTTTTTTTTTTTGTTTTTCCCTCTGCGACACCTTCTCCTTGGACTCGGTGGGTGACGTTTTGTCGTCAGCGCAATCAAAGCTGCCCGTTATTCTTTTGAGTTGTGAGTGGTAGTACACCTGCTCACTTACAAGGAACGTTTGATAAGCGGCTTGAAAGGGGAAAATAAACCAGGAAAATTGAGAAGCAAAGCCAAATTCAACACGAATGGCTTTTGTGGGAAGAAAAGAATCTCACTGTAACTTCTTTTTGGATCAATAGGTCCATTTTTAGCTTTTGAAGAAGATTTTTTTGAAATCCTCGACAAACTGAGTGATTCTTTTTTGCAAAATACAAAAAAAAGGCTTGAGAAAATCGTGTTAGGATTTAATGATTAGCCTTATTGAGCCGCTCTACCTGATTTTAGTCTTAAAAAACATGAAAAACAGAACTGGTTCCCTTAAAACAGGTTGTATCGGTCCAAAACGAAATGGTAAGCAAATTTGACAAAAACAACTAATTACGAAATCTTATACTTAGAGAAGCGCCAACCGATGTACCCGGACGATGTTTTCCCTTTTAGTGCATTGTCAACCGGCCTTAAATCTCCAGCACAGGCCGATATTTCATTTTGGCCGACCTGCTGCTTAAAGAGCACGTAAAAAAAACATTATTTGAAAGGAAAGGGAAAAAAAGTAACACGACCCAGGATGTAAAATGGTAAAAAAATAAAGAAAATAAGGTTGTCACAATAACCGGAAACTTAGAATTAAACAGCAAGTCTTGAGGCTACAAGATTTTACAAGGTTTAAAGTTCACGGTATCACAAATAGTAAGATGTACAGTCTGAAATCCAGCAGAAAGGAAAGGAGTGGCAGGGGGCAGGTCCTTTTAAGGTTTGCCACAGGTGGAAAGCCAGGACTAGCACAGGCTCTGGATCGTCGCTCCAATCAAGCGCAGGGCCCAGGAGTCGATCAGATGCCAGTTTGAGGAGCGCACCAATGTCAGGAGAGGTCCGTGGCTTCAAAGTTTGCGTATAGAGAGGCAAGCAGCTCCTACATAAACACTTTTTTTTTTTTTTAATTTTGTTTTTATTGATTTTATAGCACAAAATATTCCCATATTATACAATTGACATGCATCATCATATATTATTTTTCCACTTAACTAAAAAAAATAAAAATAAAAATAAAATAAGATAACAACAATATATAAAAAGAAACATTTGTGTAGCAGAACCAAACGGGGGAAAATTAGCAGTTAAATAAAATCCAGTCTTAATGGTTTTACAAAATCCAACCAGTCTCTCCATATATTCTCAAATTTCTCCATTTGTAATCTTAAAGTGTAAGTCAATTTCTCCATAACATAAATATCATGCATCACATCAACCCAGTTTTCCATTTTTGGTGCCTCTGCCCTCAACCATTTCCTCGTAATACCCTTTTTCCCCGCTAGCAACATAATCCTAAACATTTGACATTCAACTTCTTTTTCAAATCAGCCTCAAGTTTGCCGAAATAGAGCACTTCAAAAGTATAAGGAAGGTCAATACTGAGTACTGTATCTATACATTTCTTTAAGTCTGTCCAGTAACTCTGTAACGAGGGACAGGCCCAAAAAATATGTACATGACTTGCCACCTCTTCCCCGCACTGTCTCCAACAGCTCGTCTCTCGATACTTTATCTGGGCCGGGGCTCTAAAGAATCTTACTACATTTTTCCAGGCATGCTCTCTCCACATTAGAGATGATGTTGTTTTCCACATGTGTTGATTAATCTCATTCCATTCTTCCTCTGTCAGATGTATGTGTGCTTCAGCTTCCCATTTCCTTTTGATATATTGTGTGTCTTCAGTTTTTAAGCTTTCTAACGCTATGTATATCTTTGATATCTGTTTTTTATTCAGTTTGGACTGGTATGCCAGCATAAAAATGTTAATCACTTCTGCATCTACTACATAATTTTCCTTATTAATGTCATGCTCTAAATAGTGTCTTAACTGTAAGAATCTATAGAAGTCTTGGTGTACCAAACCAAACTGTTCTTTAATCATTTGAAAACTTTTGCATTCTTTAATTTCCAGAACTTCCCACCACATGCGTGGACCCTCCCAGATTCTAAAGCGCCCATCGCTTCTATTGGGATTAAAATCTGTATCATATCCAACCCATCTTAACAGTCTACAGGGCATTTTCAAGTTATTCTTTGCTACAATGTCATACCATACTTTCAAAGAGACTTCAAGCCATAGATTTATTTCACCACTGAATTGTTTATGCAATTTGTCGTCCCCAATTAGTGCCTGTATTGGAATCCCCTGTATTCTACTGTTTTCTATTTCCTTCCATTTAGCAGAATATGAGGGGTTACACAAACTCAACAAAGCCTTTAATTGTGCTGCTTGATAGTAACTCCTTAAACATGGTAACGCCAACCCACCCTTGCCTTTGGGCAGCTGTAGTGTTCTATATCTTATTCTTGGTCTGCTCCCCTGCCAGATATACCTTGAAATAAATTTGTCCCATTCTATGAATTCCCTATTCAAGATTTCCACTGGTAGATTCTGAAATAATACAATAGTCTCGGAAGGATATTATTTTGATTACTTCAGCTCTCGATGCAATTGTCATATATGGAATTAAATTCCATCTCTCTATATCCTCTTTTATTTGGTTATTAGTGGGTCATAATTGGCCTTTTTTAATTGAGTCAAATCTTTTGTCAGATTTACACCAAGATATCTCATGGCATTCCGTCCCCAAGAAATTCCATATTCATTTTTAATATTGTCCGCTGGGTTGTAGTTAAAAGTAAGTACTTGTGTTTTTTGTACATTTATTTTGTAACCAGATAGTTGTCCAAAATCGCTAAATTCCGACATGAGTGCTGGCAAAGAAGTACCCGGATTGGACAAATATATCAAAACATCATCTGCAAATAGTGCAATCTTTTGCATCCCTCCCTTCATAGCTATACCCTGTATATTCTTATTTTGTTTTATTGATAGACTAAGGGGTTCAAGAAACAACGCAAACAAAAGTGGGCTTGCTGAGCATCCCTGTCTGCATCCTCTTTTTAGTACGATATTATCAGATAAGCTTCCATTAACTCTAATTCTGGCAGTTGGAGCAGCATACAATGCTTGTATTGTTTTAATTATTGTTTCGTGGAAATTAAATTTCTGCAACAACACCCGATACAAAAAGTCCCAACTAACTGAATCAAATGCCTTCTCGGCGTCCATCCCCATAATAACTGCTTCTGTTTTCTTTTCTGTTATATGCTGCATTACATGTAACGTCCGTCTGATGTTATCTTGGGTCTGTCTTTCTTTTATAAAACCTGTCTGATCCAACTGGATAATTCCAGGTAAAATCTTCTCCATACGTCTAGCCAAAATTGCAGTAAATAATCTGTAGTCCTGATTGAGAACACTAATAGGTCTATAGTTGGAACATTCCAGTTCATCCTTGCCTTCCTTTGGGATCACTGATATTATTGCTTCTCGCCATGAATATGGTATCTCTCCTTTCTGTAGCACCCAATTAAAAGCTTTTTGTAGAATTGGAATTAACAGCTCTTTGAACGTTTTGTACCACTCTGAGGTATAACCATCTGTCCCGGGGGACTTATTTGTCTTTAGTTTTGAAATCGCAGAATCAATCTCTCTCTCCGTAATCTCAGAGACAAGACATCGATTCTGTTCATCCGTCACTTTCGGTACCATTAATTTATCTAAGAATGTATCTATTGCGGTTGTGTTATCAACTGTTGATTTTGCATATAATTGTGTATAATATAATTCGAAACACTTTAGGATGTCCTCAGTTTTATACTTTACTTCTTTAGTCTGTGGATCTTTCATCCCATAAATACTCTTTTTTGCCTGCTCTTTTTTTAACTTGTAAGCTAATAGCTTTGTTGATTTCCCTCCAATTTCATAATATCTTTGTTTTGTGAACATCATTTTTTTCTGTATTTCTTCAGAAAAGATCTCATTTATCTCTGCTTTCTTCTTCCGTAAATCTTGGTATAGGTCATCAGTAGGATTTTGTTTGTGTTCCTTTTCTATTTTTTTAAATCTGACTGCAATAGTTCTAGTTTCTTCTGGGATTGTTTTTTTTAAATAAGCCATTTTGGCAATTATTTTCCCTCTTAACACTGCCTTGCATCCCATAGCACACCGGCGGAGACACCTCACCATTATCATTTTCTTCCAGATATCTTTGAATTTCAATTTTTATTTCCTCTTTTAGTACTCCCCTCAATACTTTGGAGTTAAGTCTCCAGAGTGTCTTCTTTGTCTCCGGCATCAGAGTCAGATTCATATATACGGGACAATGATCAGAAAAATCCATCACCCCAATCTCACAACTCGTCACTCTATATCTATCTTTGCTGTACATTAGGAAGTAATCAATTCTTGAGTAAGTGTTGTGTCGAGAGGAGTAAAATGTAAAGTCCCGAGTCACGGGATGTAGCTCTCTCCAAACATCAATAATACCCATTTCCCCCATCATATCCTTAATTTTCTTAGCTATTCCATTTTTTAGTGGGCCTCCTGTCGACGTATCCAATTGTGGGTCAAACCTCTGATTTAGATCTCCTCCTACAATCAATATATCCTCCCCCTCAGATGTCATTAGATCAAATAGGTGTCTGTAGAAAGTCCATTCTGACCCCGGAGGTGCATATATATTCAAAAAGCAAATTGATATCCCCTCTAATGTCCCTTTAACCATTACATATCGTCCCTCTTTATCTCTTATCACCGAAGTTTTTTTAAATGGATCTTACCGATACCAGGATCGCAACCCCCCTCCTGTGGCCCGATTTGTATGATGCAGCATATACCTGGGATATCCACTTTTCTTTTATTTATCATGCTCTTTTTCTGTCATGTGAGTTTCCTGTAGGAAAGCTACTAACACCCCCCTCCTTTTTCATCTTGCTTAGAATTTTACTTCTTTTGATTGGGTTGAGTATTCCATTCACATTATATGAAGAATTTTTACCAGATTTTTTTGTAATGCCATAATTTAAATGTGTATATTTGCAATTATTCCCCTTGCTACAACTACAACACAGAACAAAGAACATGACAAAATCAACGTCAACATAACATTGCTTTGAAACATAAAGCAAAACTAAAATAACTTCCATCCATGAGGTCTTTTCCTTGACCCTATATGAGCACGACAAATGCTCCAGGGGATAGCCTCTGGATCTAAACCAACAGAGGGCCCCCATGCCATGAAAAGTAAAATTCAACTTATATTTACTGGCAGATCAGAGAGAAAACAAGTCCCGACTATTTCTTAACATAATGGAGATTCGTAATAAACATTATCATATATGTATGTCACACCTCACCTCGATTATTTTGTTTTTGAGCCAATATTAAGAGTCACTCGGCCGGGTCCGGTGATGATCTCCTGAAAGCGTCCAGTTTTTTGCTTAAACCCCGGTGTCTTGCGTCCGCCTGATGTCCTCCACTCGCTGCTCCTCCCGCGCGCCACGTTAAGCGCTTCATCCTCTCATACACGTCCTCCCTCGGTGTCACCACAGTCACCTGGTAGCCCCTCGCAGCCATATCCTTAGTCGCCTCCGCCGCTGTGTTATACATCTGCGTCCCTTCATCATAAAAACACTCGGAGCCTTGCTGGAAATGGCGTTTGGGAAGCGTATTTTCCTTTCTTTAAGCACTTTCTTTGCCTCTGTATATTCTTTCCGCTGTCTCAAAATCTCCGGTGCATAATCATGATCAATGATTATTCTCCGCCCCTCATACATGAAGCCCCGTTTCTGCCACGCTGCCGAAATGATCGCTTCTTT
Source organism: Periophthalmus modestus (assembly GCA_019594935.1). Lineage (NCBI taxonomy): Eukaryota > Metazoa > Chordata > Actinopteri > Gobiiformes > Gobiidae > Periophthalmus > Periophthalmus modestus. The sequence goes on along the minus strand of JAIEZT010000012.1, from coordinate 20,667,178 downwards.
ACTTCTGTAACTTAACAACTTTACCACTATCGATCTTGGTGGGGCGTCTTTCGGTGGTCTCGCAACCCCGGCGCGGTGGGCTCTTTCGATGTTGAACTCACGTAATGGCGCAATGCTCAGGTTTTCTTTTAGGAGAGACTCAACAAATGCAATCATTGACTGGGCCCCGTCTTCTGCCCCTTCCTTCACACCGTGAATTCTGATATTATCCCTCCTGGAGCGTCCCTCTTGGTCAGTCAGCCTGTCCCTCAATTGCCTCTGTATTTTCAACAGCTCGAGAGTGGCGTCTTCGATGTTTTGAATGCGCTCCTCAGACTCCAATATGCGTTCCTCTGCGTCTGTGATGCGAGTATTTGTCGTTTTTATGTCATCTTTCAGCTCCTTAAAAGATTCTGCATGTTCGCGTCGAAAATCTTTTATTTCACGGAGTACGGTTTGTAGATCCGACATGTTATCAAGTACTTGTCCCTTGTCCGCTAACGTGCTTCCCGCTATTAGCGTTGTAGCCGCTAGCTCACCTGGCTTCTCAACGTCGTCTCCTTCACCTGTGTTACGTTCGGTTCTCTTTGATCTCCCTCTTGTCATAGTAATGTCCCCTTTGGTGATATTCAACATTTGGTTTGATAAATTCAGGAAAAAACGATCCTCGAGGGGTTTTTTAAAACTTTAGTCGGGGAACACTCTCCCTAAGCTGCCGCCATGTCCGTAACCCACCCGGAAGTCCATAAACACTTTTGACAGTTTTCAGAGACCAGAGCGGAGTTTTGCCACCAGTGCACCAGCCGGATGATTAAACTGCAGTCTCATTTTAACCCAAGAATCACCTTTACGATATATCTGTACTGGCGTCATTTTATACTTTATAGCATTATTGCATGAAAAACATCTGGTACCGCCTCTTCAAGAATGTGAATGTACCTATTCGAAGCGGAAATGAAAACGTTTTGTCTCAGTTTTTGGCTCTGCGCTCCGGGTTCCTCCCCTCTCATCTGTCCTGTTCAGAAGTGCTGGGCCAAGCTGTTTATAATTTTCTAGCATGGTAAGCATTGGTCACGTTAGCATGAAATTGTCTTGTTAAAATAGCCATGCAGCAATTCTGGCCCCAACGATGTGTCTCTTGGCCTTTTCCTGTTTTACACTTCATTAGGAGATGTGTTAATGTGTGTTTTAATGCACGGGAGCAAATACTGGAGGAGTGTTCTTAGAGGCTACATTGCGCTCGTTCAGGGCTCCGGGCGGTTGGTCAGGGGTGAATGGGTCAAACGCAGAAGACAATTTGTTCTCCACTGTCAGAGTCTTAAGTAAGCTAAAAGGGTGTTGTTGTGAGAGAGTCTTTTTTGGAAAGTAAATGGTCGCATTTTTATATAGCGCTTTCCACCTTCAAGGCGCTCGGAACGCTTTACATCAAGGAACCACTCACCCATTCACAAATAACAATATTGAGTACGTATATATACATAGAAATTTCACGAAATGGGGCTGATTAAATGATTCCAAACAATAATTCTAGCTTTTTATACGTTTGTAACTGGCGAACTGTCTGTGTAATCCCTCAGTCGTCCAGGTCTGACCCAAAGTAGAAGAAAAATCTGTCAACTGGACGAAACGTGGTCAGATCACTGGTGGACACTGCCTTATATCTATCTGAACGGAAAAGCTAACTACACTGAAACTAACACACCTATTGTTCACAGTTTGTGTTCGTAGGCGAGGTCTAATGGGCGACAGTAAGCGTGAACGGTGCCTGACTCGTACTTTGCATAATCACTCAGGCTCCTAATGGGTGCTCTCAAGCCCTATTGTTTTCTTTGTTTTGATTTGGGTCTGAGGGTGGTGTTTTAGATAGGAGATTATGTCTTTCCTAACAAAAAAAAATGCTTCTTTAACTCCCATATCAAACCATTTCTTTTCTCTGGCTAAGATCCGAACCTCACTGTCTTCAAAGGAGTGGTTAGTGGCTCTGAAATGGACATGCACGGCAGACTGTTGTCCTGAGGAGCTCTTGCGACAGTGTAAAGCTCACTGCACTCTTCACTACACTGAATGGAGTAGACCACATTGCTTTGTTTGTGGCTTGGGGGTTCGTTCTTTGGGTGAACCAGTTTCTGTCTTAAAGTGTTTGTAAGTTTGAAATAGACTGGAATCTCATACTGTCTGAAAATTCTCTAAAGCTTTTCAGACACGCCAGCTGTTTAAGGAATAGTTACACCTTTCTTTCTAGGTTCAGATTCCCCATTGTCCTGTTTTTTTAGCTCTCTTAGATCTACTGAAGGCCCATTTGGGCTGGAGAAAGCCCTCTCTGCTTGTCGTGTGGGTGGAGCATGGCTGACTTCACTCAGATTGTGCTATATGAATAGAGTGCATGAGTGGTTATTGAGCAGATTGGCAGCCTCACCTTCTTCTGTCACTACCCCAGGGCTGTTATTACTACTGTAGCGCTCCACTAAGCGAACCGCCATCTAGTATGGATTTTGAACGAATACTGTGTGAAACTGCATAGACTTTAGCATCTGGAAAAGTGACTTATAAATGGAGTGAATTATTATCATTATTAAAGCTTTAGTAGACATAAAAAAGAAGGCAGTGCAATTTTTATTATTATTGTTTACAGATTTTGTAACAATGGAAATGTGCTGAAAGAGTTGGCTAAGTTATAAGATAAGCTGAAATTCCTTTGAACCAAGGTCACATACAAACATAATAGGAAAATTGCTGCTTTAAAGACCTTTTGTGCTTGTGTCTGCTCTATAGTTAGAATCTGTGACACCTGTGGGTCATTATGTATATATATATATATATATATATATATATATATATATATATATATATATATATATATAGATTTGGGCCTGTAACATGTAGCAAAGCATGAATATGCAAGGCTCATTTTGAAATAGTTTTCCAAATGCATTAATTACATTAATCAGTCACTTTCGGCTGGCCGGATTAATAAGCCCAAAGGGCCGTGTGTGGCCCCCGGGCCGTAGTTTGCCCATGTCTGTCTTAGAAGTACAGACAGACGGAGAGCTACAGACAGATTATAGATATATAGAAAATAGGAATTATGTGGAACTATATTATAAGATGTACACATCAGTTTCTTTTATAACTTTAAAACTGTAACCATCCAGTATATATGCATGCCTCCTATACACTCCACCAACTCCTGGTTCAAAAGAGCAGCAGATAATGGGCATTAATCATGTATATGTTGTGGAGACTTCATTACTGAGCTATTCTCTGCATGTCAGTCTGAATTATGATTGGTTGGCCTTACAAATCCACAGATGCCAAGCTAACATTGTGGGTCAGTAACCACGGTACCACCTCCTACTTTTCCCATTCTCCCTGAGAGCAGCATAGGATAAGTCTATATTAACACATTATTAACAACTACACAGCCCTGGAAACCTATTGAGGATTTCTTTTTGTTTTGTTTTTTTTTTTATCAGGGAAAATGGGGGGGTCAGTGTGCAAACAGTAATTAAGTTACTATATATATGGCTTTTAGAATTATTATAAAACAGCCTATATATCTACAGCCATATTCGCTTACATAAGGGTTTGGCAATGTTCCATGGATACAAACGAGGGTTACAGCAGTTGAACTGTGGTGGGAAGTAAAAAAGTTCAAATAATATACTTACAGAAAACATATTATGCTTTTTCTTCTCTGTCTTTTAGTAATAAACCAGCATATATGGATCATAATTTGACATTTTGTTAATTCTAATACAGCAGTACTGATATAAAGCTAATTCATAACAGAAACAGATCCACTGACTGAAATGCAAAACTGTTTGTGTGCTGCTGGCCCCACCCCTTTTTAGTGGTATTTCACAGGAAAAACACTAATTTTGGTTAATAGTTTATATTTTTGAATATCTATATTGGCAAGCAAGTAATCAAGGGTAGGTGATAAAAAATCTGAGGACTCAAGCTTCTAATACAGGACAAGACAAGATTACTCAAACATATATGAACCAAAATACTACTTGGAGTAAGATAACGGAACTTTAATTATATCAAGGTTAAAATAATAAGTGGATTTAGCATAATATGTCTCCTTTTTGACAAATAATGGGCGACAGTCACTCGGTTGGTGGTGTCTGGGAGTGTTTGTCCACTGATCTGAAGGTTGGAGGTTCTTTCTTTCCATGGGCACCCTGCTTAAAATATAATACAAGCAGAAATTATATTGCCGTTGTGTCCTTGGGCAAGACACTTAACCCGCCTCTCCAACGTCGTTCCCAGTGTCTGTGTGCACTGGTGTATGAATGTATGTGTGAGTGGGTGAGTTGTTCCTCGATGTTAAGTGCTTTGAGCGCCATTATGGTTGAAAAGCGCTATATAAAAATAGCGCCATTTAGCATTAGCCACAATAGTAACAGTATCTATCTATCTGAGTAATATTTTGAAGAAAGTCTTGTTCCCATATCCAGCTGACTGTTACGCGCCACTGTTGTTGCATCAGCTCTGCGCAGAGATAAAGACGTGTCCTTCCTTTGTGTGGTTCCAGTGAACTTTGATCCCATTAAAGTGCCCATTAACAATACAGATGCCCTGTCACAGCGCTCACTTTACACACATTACTCATCATTGTAGGAAGAAATGAGCCAACAGTTTAACACGCACCCTTCACACAGAGGAAGTTTGTGTTTCAGATGTTTCAGGATATATTTAAGGTTACGCTCTGGAAATGTTGTGCACTTTCATAATGTCACAATTGATACTTCGCAACTGTCGCCCGGGGTTGTGACGCTAACTGTAGGCACTGCTGTGTCTGAATCTCTGTTACACAAGTTAGACTTTAATCTGAGCTTTGTTTTAACACAATTTAACCATAAAGAGCTGATTTTATTGGAACTACAACAGGTCAGGTGACTTTTTTTGCTGTTAGACAAGTCCCTCTCTAATGATATTAAAGTCACTAGCTAGCTTGCGTTAGCCACTTGTTTTTTTTTTAGTTAGTCACTCACTTTTTCCAATGTGTCGATGAATGTAAAATGTATTGTTTAAATATTGATACGTTTAAAAATTAGTTTTCAAACTTAGACCGTTAGACTTACTTGGCAGTGTTTGCTAATGTGAATGTGCATTGTCACCATGGTAACTGCTGGACATTCCACCATAGACATACATGCAGTACCCACCACCATGATGTCACCGCAAAGTTAGTCTATTTCTTTCTCCAGCGCTTTCTCCATTTGATTTCTAAAATATATATTTTTGACACTCTAATCACCCATCTTCCTCTTTTATCCGGGGCTGGGTTGCGGAGGCAGTGGTCTGAGCGGGGATGCGCAAAAATTCCCTTTCCACACCCACCTCCTCCAGCTCCTCAGGATAAAAGCGTGATACAAAATTGTACTCATCAACTTGACAAACATGATGCGATGTGCAGTAGTTTCATTAGCGGGACGCATGCTGAACGTGTTGCGATGGCGCTCTGAAGGGAAGTGACTTAGCACAGAGAGCAAAGGGAGATGGGGGACGCAAAAAGTAGCATGGTCATCTAAATATGGTATGTGTTCGCAGTTTGAAGTAAAATACCTCCCACCACAAATTTAAACAAAAAAAAAAACCTAAAAAAACACACTGCCCACCCTGCAGTAACTGTGCGGACATAAGGTTTCATAAATCAGCTCTACTCCACAGAGATGGACACAAGCAGACATTCACCTGCGGGCTAGCCATTAGCTTCATTAGCATCATTAACATCGCAATCGCACCGATCTGTACAAAAACGACTCTCCGTTTGGACTACTGGAGCTCATTTGTGGCAAGATGGTGGTCACGTCTGTGTAAAAATGATACAGAAAAGTTCATGTAACACACCGAAGGGAGCCAAGGGAGAGAGAGATGGAAGATATTTGCTAATGATCGTGGTGGGCAGATGGGCGATCGGGCTATGGACATACTTTGAAAAAGACATGAGGAGAGATAAAGAAAGAGAGGGGGAAATAGAGAGAAAGATAGAGGGGTAAAAAAGATGGAGAGAGAAACAGACATTTTGACTTTAAAAGTACATTTCTTGCATGATCATTTTAGCATGTGCAGGAAAAAGAGTGCGATAGAGGAAGAGAGAAAGCATGAGACAGGCTGGGAGGGAGAGAGAAAGAAGGAGAGAGACAATAGAGGACAAGAGAAAGTGAGAAGGAGGAACGGAGGTGAGAAAGAGACAAAAATAGAGACAATTTGAGAGGAAACAGAAACAGGGAGAGCGATAGAGAGGGAGAGAGACAGTGAAAGAAATCGAGGCAACATAGGAATAAAGAGAGAAAGAGAAAGGAAGTGTGAAAGTTCCATTGTGAATGAGGAGTGCGGGATGTTAAGGAGGTGAAACAGCTGAGCGTGACTTGTTGGCAGTGGTCCAATGGTGGAGAAAAGGAGGATGAGAGAGCGGAGGAGAGGAGGATTTGAGAGAGTGAAGTGTGAAGGCCATAGGTGATAAAGGAGGCTTTAAGGAGGTGGGGAGGAGGAGATGACAAGGACTCTAACACATGCGAGAATACTGCGCTTAAACCGGGATTTGAAAGGAGCTCTCAGGAAAGCATGGGGAACAGTGCACTTTTTTTTTCTACTTTCTTCTTTAAAAGATTTTTTGGATGTCACTGTGCAACATGTGGACAGTGTCAAATTTGAAAGCAGCAAGGTGTAACTTTCCATGATTCTACAGAAATAGAAAGTTAAAACCATACTTCAGAACATCAATATGTGTCATGCTATACCTTAGAATATTATAGTCAAAGGAGCAGTACTGCCATGGAAACAAGCAGGAGGACTCATGTGAACAGCCCCATGTGAACAGACCCATGTGAACAGACTCATGTGAACAGCCCCATGTGAACAGACCCATGTGAACAGACCCATGTGAACAGCCCCATGTGAACAGACCCATGTGAACAGACACATGTGAACAGACCCATGTGAACAGACTCGTGTGAACAGACCTATGTGAACAGACTCATGTGAACAGACCCATGTGAACAGACTCATGTGAACAGACCTATGTGAACAGACCTATGTGAACAGACCTATGTGAACAGACTCATGTGAACAGGCTCGTGAACAGATCCATGTGAACAGACTCATGTGAACAGAACCATGTGAACAGAACCATGTGAACAGACACATGTGAATAGACCCATGTGAACAGACCTATGTGAACAGACCCATGTGAACAGACTCATTTTTAACAGACCCATGTGAACAGACTCATTTTTAACAGACCCATGTGAACAGACCCATGTGAACAGACCCATGTGGACAGACCCATGTGGACAGACCCATGTGAACAGACCCATGTGAACAGCCCCATGTGAACAGACCCATGTGAACAGACCCATGTGAACAGCCCCATGTGAACAGACCCATGTGGACAGACCCATGTGGACAGACCCATGTGAACAGACCCATGTGAACAGACCCATGTGAACAGATTCATGTGAACAGACCCATGTGGACAGACACATGTGGACAGACACATGTGGACAGACACATGTGAACAGACACATGTGAACAGACCGATGTGAACAGACTCGTGAGACTCGCCCACTCGCTGGGGCAACCTGAACAATCTCCAGATCTTGTGCTAAGCTAGCTGGGTGTACAGTGGTCCCTCGCTATATTGCGGTTCACCTTTCGCGATTTCGCTGTTTCGTGCAATTTTGCAGGTTTTTTTTTTTTTTGCAGCGTATGAACGTGTAGTGTTCTGCGTCCTGATTGGCTCAGGGACTGTAGACCATTGTCCATCAGTCTCCTCTGCGCCGTGTCTCCTGAACAGTACAGAATGTGTTCAGACAAATTTACACAAATGTTCGATCGGTGGAAAAAGACACTTCAGAGGAGCGGTGCCAGGACGAAGAGGTCGATCAGTCAGAGGAACTGTGAAATACACATAAGTCACTATTAATAGTTTCTCATGGGTCCAACCTGGTAAGTTGATCATTAAAATTAAATTTGTCACAGCATTTTCTAAAAGCTATCATTTTTATTTATAATATAGACAAACATTTATATTTTATTTTTTTATGTTTGGGCCTGAAAACAGGTCTTGATCTTTGGTTTCATTTTATATTACTGTTAGTTATTTTTTTTTAAATCTACGAAGGTTTGAACTTTGAGTGTGTTTTGAAGTGTGAGAAAACGTTAATGCCTGTGTGAGAAAAGTGTATAAAGTGTGTGGTGAGGGGTTTTACAGCCTGCGGATTTCGCCTATTGCGTGTTATTTTTAGAACATAACCCCAGCGATAAACGAGGGACCACTGCATCTCCTTTTCTTGTGTGATCTTGGAAGCCGCTCTAGTGAATACTGTTGTTGCGTCCTCGGGAGTCGATCACAAACCGTTCTCGCTGTGGGCTGATTTCAGGAGTACCGGGGGACACTTTTTTCCATCAGCAAAGTGCCACAGTTGCCATTTTTCTGTGCCTGCGCGCTGTGTTTATTCATAGTTACGAGCGGGGCCGGGATCGTCAGTTGCGGCGCGAGAGGTCGTGCTGCAGCGTCGTTTGAACACATTAGACACTGCCTGATCTCTGTTTCAGCTGGGTTTTTTTTGCTCCTTTTTGGTCTTAAGACTGTTCTATTTTTGGTCTTGGTTCCCGTCTCTGATTCTGAGCCATGACGGGCATTTTAAGAGTGTGCGCCGCAGCAGAGGGAGGGCTGCCAATGAAACTGTCACAGAGGAGACCATTTACAACGATTATTATTCATATTGTGCGTTACTCTCTGGGTTGGTAGTGACACAATGGGTTAAGCGTTCGCCCAGCAACCAGAAGATCATCGGTTCAAATCTCAAAGTAGTCAGACACGCTTTATACTCCTGTGCTAGTTGGTATCTGACTGGCATCTTGGGTAAAACACATCTCTAATCTGTCTAATCTGTATTATAAATTGCTATGGTAAATTATCATGATGAACAGTCACATTTTTATATAGCGCTTTCCATTTTCAAGGCACTGAAAGCGCTTTACATCAAGGAACCACTCACCCATTCACCCATTAAGTGTCTTGCTCAAGGACACAATGACAGTATTAATCTGAAATCTGAAGATGGTGTATTAAAGGACCTATACTATGCAAAATGGACTCCAGTGATCTTTAATCCATGTTATAATGTTGTTTCCTCCTTAAAAACATACCTAGACTTGTGTTTTGTTTCATTCACACGTTTGAGTAATCCTTTTTTATTACTCTGTCTATATCTCCAAAGCTCAAACTGCTCAGTTCCACCTTGTGATGTCACAAAGTGGTAGTTTTCAAGTTCGACAGCTACTTTTTTTTAACTTTTGTTCAGTAGAGATTGGCAATTCCAGGACTAAAATCATCCAGATTATTCTAGCAAAGGCGTATGGAGTTTTCAAACGCTATCGAGCACTTCCTGTATTACATCATGACATCACAAGGTGGAACAGAGTATTTTTCATTTGGGTTTGTGTGTTAAACATGCGTGAATGAAACAAAACACAACTCCAGGTATGTTTTTTATGAGGAAACGTTATACCATAGATCAGAAAATAGCGTAATATGGGATGTATTTTAAACTCAAAAGGAAAATTCCAGTCTATCCTCGGTTTGGAATCATGGAATTTCGTGCATTCCCGGATAAGACTCAGTGTGTGATGTGCTGACCTAGGCGCACTGCTTTGATGCATGTGTGCTCTTTTTTTTCTTTCTCTCAAATCTCTCAGGAATTAAAACTACAAAAATAGACCGTGCCCTAATCCTGCTGGCAGACAACGCACAGGAAGCCAGCGCTCGAGATTTTTTTTATTTCCTGAGAATCAAAGAGTTGATTTTAGAAACAAAGGAGGAACATCACGCTTCAAAAAAAAAAGTGTTGTCGTGTTTGTCTTTGTGGTATTTGATGAGAGGGAAAAGCCCCAGAGCGAGAGCTGCTGCTGCTGCTGCTGCTCGGAGGTGAAGTGGCAGGACACAAGGGCTCCCCAGTGAGACAACAGGGAGACGGAGGGAGGGAAGGAGGGAAGAGAGAGAGAGAGGAGGGCAGGGAGGGAGAGAAAGAAAGGGAGGTGAAGGTAGAGAGTGAACAAGAGGGAGAGAAAGACATAGATGAAGGAGAGATGGAGGAGGAAGGGAAGAGAGGCAGTGAGAGCGGGAGTGAGAAAGGAGAGACAAAGATAGAAAGTGAAGGAAAGAGAGAGAGAAAGATAGATGAAGGAGAGAGGAGGAAGGGAAGGAGGGAAGAGAGAGAGAGGAGGAGGACAGGGAGGGAGAGATAGAAAGGGAGGTGAAGGTAGAGAGTGAAGAAAAGGGAGAGAAAGACATAGATGAAGGAGAGATGGAGGAGGAAGGGAAGAGAGGCAGTGAGAGCGGGAGTGAGAAAGGAGAGATAAAGATAGAAAGTGAAGGAGAGAGAGAGAAAGATAGATGAAGGAGAGAGGAGGAAGGGAAGAGAGGCAGTGAGAGTGAGAAAGGAGAGACAAAGATAGAAAGTGAAGGAAAGAGAGAGAGATAGAAGAGATGGAGAGAGGGAGAGAGGAGGAAGGGAAGGAGGAAAGAGAGAGAGAGGAGGAGGACAGGGAGGGAGAGATAGAAAGGGAGGTGAAGGTAGAGAGTGAATAAGAGGGAGAGAAAGACGTAGATGGAGAGATGGAGGAGGAAGGGAAGAGAGGGAGTGAGAAAGGAGAGATAAAGATGGAGAGTGAGGGAGAGAGAGAAAGGGATAGATGAAGGAGAGAGGAGGAAGGGAAGAGAGACAGCGAGAGCGGGAGTGAGAAAGGAGAGATAAAGATGGAGAATGAGGGAGAGGGGAGAGAGAGAAAGAGATAGATGAAGGAGAGAGTAGGAAGGGAAGAGAGACGGTGAGAGCGGGAGTGAGAAAGGAGAGATAAAGATAGAAAGTGAAGGAGAGAGATAGATGAAAGGGATAGGAGGAAGGGAAGAGAGACAGTGAGAGCGGGAGTGAGAAAGGAGAGATAAAGATAGAAAGTGAAGGAGAGAGAGAAAGATAGATGAAGGAGAGAGGAGGAAGGGAAGAGAGACAGTGAGAGCGGGAGTGAGAAAGGAGAGATAAAGATGGAGAGTCAGGGAGAGGGGAGAGAGAGAGAAGAGATAGATGAAAGGAGAGAGGAGGAAGGGAAGAGAGAGACAGTGAGAGCGGGAGTGAGAAAGGAGAGATAAAGATAGAAAGTGAAGGAGAGAGAGAGAAAGATAGATGAAGGAGAGAGGAGGAAGGGAAGAGAGACAGCGAGAGCGGGAGTGAGAAAGGAGAGATAAAGATGGAGAGTGAGGGAGAGGGGAGAGAGAGAAAGAGATAGATGAAGGAGAGAGGAGGAAGGGAAGAGAGACAGTGAGAGCGGGAGTGAGAAAGGAGAGATAAAGATAGAAAGTGAAGGAGAGAGAGAAAGATAGATGAAGGAGAGAGGAGGAAGGGAAGAGAGGCAGTGAGAGCGGGAGTGAGAAAGGGGAGATAAAGATGGAGTGTGAGGGAGAGGGGAGAGAGAGAAAGAGATAGATGAAGGAGAGAGGAGGAAGGGAAGAGAGACAGTGAGAGTGGGAGTGAGAAAGGAGAGATAAAGATGGAGAATGAGGGAGAGGGGAGAGAGGGAAAGAGATAAAAGAAGGAGAGAGGAGGAAGGGAAGAGAGACGGTGAGAGCGGGAGTGAGAAAGGAGAGACAAAGATGGAGAGCAGGGGGAGAGGGGGAAAAGGGGTTAAATGAAAGGGAAAGAGAGTGAAGTGAGAGAGTGGACAACAGGGAGGGAGAGAGAGTGAAGGAAGGGAAGAGAGACAGTGAGCGCAGGAGTGAGAAAGGAGAGACAAATGTATAAAACGGAGAGAGAGAAAGAGATGAAGGAGAGAGAAGAAAGGGAAGAATGACAGTGAGAGCGGGAGTGAGAAAGGAGGGACAAAGGTGGAGAGAAAGAGATAGATGAAGGAGAGAGAGAGCAGAGGAGAGGGAGGGAGCAAGATAGTGGAAGGAGAGAGAGTCAAGAAAGGGAAGAGAGTGAGAGCAGGAATCCTCTGTCTGAGGCAGACAGCAGGATGGAAGGAAGAAATTGAGATTAAAACAAAAGGAGGTAGGGAGAGATAGGGGGATGGAAAGAGAAAGATAGATGAGAGTGAGTTAGAAACACAGAGAGAAGGAGGGAGGGAAGAGTGAGATAGAAAAGAGAGAGAGAGAGAGAAAGAGAGAAGAACCTGAGAGAGATAGAAAGTGAAGGAAGAGAGAGAAAAGGAGAGATAGAAAGAGTTTGAATGCCTGAAGGGAGCAGGGCTTACAGAAGGACAGCAAGTGGGAGCAAATGTTTTTGGCTGCACCATGAGAGAGAGAAAGAGAGAGATGGAGAGAGTGAGACACACAGAGAGAAAAGAGAGACAGAAGAGAGGGAGATGAAAACAGATTGAAGGAGAGGGGGAGAGAGAGAATTGTAGATGTTGACAGAAAGTGAAGGAAGAGAAAACGAGAGAGGCGTGAACAGACGGATTGGAAAGAGAGAGAGAGAGTGAACAGGCAAGGAGTGAGAGAAAAAGTCCGACCGCCTGAAGGGAGCCAGGTCCACAGACAGACAGCGAGTGGGAGCAAATGTTTTTGGCTGCACTGTGAGGCTCCTTAAACAGAGCTTAGGCCATATGTCACCCTCCTCTCCGGGGCATCCAGTACAAATGATACCTCTCCACCAGTCTGAAAGGCACCTGCTACATCTGGACTTCTGCCTTCTCACGCAAAGAAAAAAAAAAAAGTTTAGCCTCATCTTTTTCAGCGCCCCAGCAGACATTACACTGATGGAATCCTGCAGGTTTAGGGTCAGACTGGTACGCGTTCACATTTTACTTTTCATTTAAAAGGTAATTTCTGAGGCGAAGGGGGATTTTTCTACATTTTTGGCAAGAGCAGGTATGAAGTTTTTTTCTTTTTTTTTTTTTTTTTTTTGCTACGCTGAACTATTTCACTAAGTATAGGCCCTTTCTTAAGTGTTCTTGTTCTTCACGTTAAATACAGCGTGAAGCAGAATTAACATTCGCATCTGGTTGGCCCTGATTAATAATTGTGAGGAAAGGACTCATGCATAAAACTGAAGTATTTCCTTGAGAATTAGACAAAAATGTACAACTTGATCTGAGTTGCTAAAATGTTGACTCAACCCAAGGTTTTAGATGCACGAATAGTTAATTGTGATGTCTAAACAGATTTGGTTAAAATTGTTTAAATTCTGCTTTTTGATACTTTGCAGTGGCATTGCAGTGTGGGGTGTTCTGCATGTATGTCTATGGCAGAATGTTCAGCGATTACCATGGCGACTCACTGGAAGCATTAGTAAACGCTGCCAAAAAAGCATTTTGTGCGAGTGAGTGTTCATGGTCCTGGTGTTTAAATGTTTTTGCTTATTAACAAAAAAAAAAACCCAAAAAAACGCTGGCTAATGCTAGCTAGCTTGTGACCGTAATGCTAAGTCGGGAGAGACTTGTTTAACAGAACAAATCAGCTCACCTGTTCTGGTTCCAGCTAAGTCAGTTCTTTATGGTCAGAGTGCGTCAAAACAAACATTGACGCTAACTTGAGTAGCAGAACTTCAGACAGAGCAGTGCCTCCAGTTGCAAAGTTGCCATTCAGTGACTATTGAATGAGATCAGCCAGTCCATCGTATCAAACGGCAAAGAGTCATGTGACTGCAGCAGAGGAAGCATAGTGGAGTTTTGAATTATCACATCAAAATCAGCAAAATGCGGTAAGAACAAGTGTTTTCTGATTTAAAAAAATGTTTGACAGATATTCATAAAACAAAACACGAGTTCGCTTTTATTTTTTGCTAAAGGAACAACAATATTTTCTTAAATTGGCTTTAAAAACTATTAAAACAGCCAACAGTCCTTCAAGTGGGACTATACACACCTGAGATCTCCTCCCATAACCACTTTGCAAATGCTAACCTGGGCGCTAAAGAAAAAGAGTGACAGGGGGCGGGGTCTGGGGCTATAAGAACAAGTGTGATTGGTCGAACAGTCGAACTCCGCCCCCGCAATCAGGTTTAAAAAAAAAAAAAAAAAAAAAAATGGCTTTAATCAGGGCAGTCTTGTGTGATGTCACCAACTATTTGCAGTGGCTAAAGTTTTTGAACAGAAAGCTACAAGACAAAAAAAGAGACTAGGAACAGTAGATAATGCTATTAAAACACAATATATACAGTTTAGTAGCGAGAAATGTTGATATTTAAACTGGAGTACTACACTGTCTCTTCTGCAGTGACTTGCAGCTGCAGCCCTGAAGTATTTATGGACCTTGCCTCGGTCTGCGGAGGAACAGTGACTTCTTCAGATGTCTGTTCACTTCATAATGTGTTGACTCTGTGTCTGAGGAGCAGACAGGAGCTTTGTCCCTGGAGCCCGCTCACATTAACATGAGGTAAACAAGGCCACGGCTCAGACACAGAAGCCCTCCGCCGCATCAAACCACAGACACAGTCCCGCTTCTGTACCCACTCACTTTCAAAAGACTTCTGCTACGCTAAACCGTTCTTTCAACCGGCTTTAACCAAAATGATAATTCGACTTTTAAAAAACATACCTGGGGGAAGATTTTTGTTTCGTTTCTGTTTCATCTTTAGAATTGGAAATACACATCAAATCCCTATACACAAGCTACTAAATAAAGATGGTTCTCTGGAAGGTTTTTTTCAAGTTCGGACAGTTTTGATTTAATCTGATTAGTTTAAGACGTCGTTTTTGTTTTTAGTTTACTCCCCACCAACCTGAAAGTCAGTGGATCGATTCTCTCTTGGACCAGGTAATGCTGCTGCTAATGAGTAGGCTCAAGACGCAATACCGATTCCGATACCACAATGATAATTAACAAAAAAAAAATCTTTTGACACCAGAATGTGATTTTCAATGTTAAATAGTAGTACTATCTTTTATTTTACCCTGTGGCCTTATATCTGTGTAATCCCTCAGTCGTCCACTAGGTTCCATAGTGGTCCATGGGCGTATACTAGTCTATATGGTCTTATACTTGTTCTGACACAGCTCAAGATCATTCTAAATCTGTCCAGGAAAGGTTCATTTCTGTCCTGTGAATGGGACTTTTTTAGTATGAACACCTGCTTAAGTGAGTATCTAGTTTCGGTACTACACTACACAAAGGTCAGACACGCTAATATTTCGTTGGACCGTCTTTAGCTTTGATTACGGCACTCATTCGCTGTGGCGTTGTTTCAGTTTCGCTTCTGCAGTGTTAGTATCTGATCTCTAATACTTCTGACAACCCTATCCTTGGGCAAGACAAGTCGCCCACTTTGCCTAATATTAAATGCGTACTTTTTACTGTCTGTTAGACTTATTCGGCATTTTCTTACCACATTCCTAGTATCCTAATTATTCACGGAGATGAGTTTCTAAGTGCATTTTCACAGTTTTTTTCCTCCACTGCTAACAACAACATCAGTACGATTTAAAAAAAAAAACTGTATAATTAGAAACAGACAGCAAACGGAAGTCTGGCGTTGACCCTAAGACCTTTTTTTTTTTTTTTTAAACAATATATCTGTTCCGGAGCAAGACAAATTGTACTTAATTACTTGAAAACATGGAGAACGACCTCTTTAATGTGGTGTGTGTGGTGATTGGTGGTTGAAGGGGCCAGTGGTTTGAGTTGGTCCACTACGGAACAACTTTTAGTTTTACAGACGCTCTACTTGAGGTATCGCCCCAAACAAAGACTATTAATAGCGGCGAAGATAAAAACGCAAACTGAAAACGATTTATAGCGTGTTGTTATGGTAAATTAAAATGTTACTGATGAAAGTGATGCATGCTAACATTAAGAGCCCGGTAAAAATAAGCACTTCCCCCCACTACGCCCGCCCCTCTTTCCCGCAGATGGGTCGATCCAATCTTGTCGGCCATCTTTGTGCAGTAATGTGTGCGAACTTTTTTTTGTTTTTTAATTACGGCTCTTGTGTTGTCGCTGATAAGAAGACCAATCAAGTGAGGAGTTTCTGTTTAGTTAAGATTCAGCTGGAGTGCAAGCAGCGCTCACCAAAAAGACTTAGGCTGCCAGCATATGGTGAGGGATGGGACCACAACACAGGAAAACATATTTACTTAGGGGGAAATAGTATTGGGATGAAACACCATTAAAATTACCTTCTGTCTCTCTTTTAAAAAACAATGTCCCTTTCTCTTAGCTACGGAAAAATGCAAAATGTGTAATTATGTAAGTTATGGCATTCTATTGGTAGACCCTTGACTACCACCTGTAATTTTAATTATCTTCAAAAAACTAAATATACACATATTTACTGTGAGCAGGCTTGGCATCTCCTTCCAGACCAGGACTTGTTAACTTGCCCCGGTGGGAGGGGAAAGGGGGGGGACCAGCTTGGCTTGTCTCCATGGGCGGAAATGTTGTTTGCTTTTTTGTCCCGGCCTTTATGCACACTGTGCGTTGCTGTTCTTGCCAAATCAAAATTTTTTCAGGTTTGCAGCTGTTTTTTTTATCGCAAACAAAGGGAAAAAAAATAATGGGATTCTTTTACTTTTTGGGAGAGGGTTTTTCCCTTCCCGGCCCTTGCCCCGCAGGAAAATCTGACTTGTGCAACACTTCGGGGCCTTGTTAAACGTCCCACAAAATGTTTACAAAAATGTTTTTTTCTTCCTCAAAAAAACCATTACCTAGGAAGTTGTGTTTTTTGTTTTCGTTTTGCTTCATTGGTTTTAAAACCACACAAAAAAAACCCTTCCGGCATATTTAGCGGTTTTTCTTCACTCAGGGGAAAAAAAACACAACTCTGTCCACCTTTGTGATGGTCATGTGGTGGATACAGGAAAGTTGCTCCCACTGTGTTTTGGTTAAAAACTTTTTCCATTTTTGTTTACGCCTTTCATAGGAATCATTTTTGGGATAAATTTCAAGGACCTGAAAAAAGTTCCAGGTTCCCTTTTTACTTAAACGAAGGGTTTAAAAAAAAGGTAGCTGTAACTTGAAAACAACAAAATAACCACTTTCATGACATCACAAGGGTGGTGAGCCAGGGGTTTAATTCAAAAACGGTGGTGTGAAAATGACAAACCCCCCCCCCAAAAAAAAAACACCCAAACAACCTTTCCAGGTGTGTTTTTTGAGGGAGGGAAGGGGGGAAAAAAAAATGGGAAACAAAAATTTTCTAAAAAAAAACAAAACATGGTTTTTTTAAAAAAGTTTCACAAAGAGTCCACTTTTGCACATTTTTAAAACATTTCAAAACTAACATTTTGTGGGAAAACATTACCAGGAATTGATCACCAAGGTTTGCAAAAAAAAAAAAAGTTCGTTCCTCCTGCTTTAGGGAAAAAATCGGAGGGGGGGGGGACCAATTACAAAACCGGGAAACTAAAAAATATGGAAGGTTTCAACGTTTCAAATTTCTGTTCAGCCAAACGGGGGGAAACGGAAAAACATTCTCCATGGAGGGGGGGACAAAAAAAAACAAAAAAAAAAAAAAAAAAAAAAACCAACGTCCGGTGCAAAAAACCCGTCCAATATTTCAAAAAAAAAAACTTACAAGTTGCACCTTGTAAAATTGTTTCAACAGGCCTTACAAACACAAACTTTAACAAAACACCAACATTTATTGGAAACCAGTTTTAACTAAAAAAGAAAGGCCTTACTTTTGCAATTTTGAGGGTGGCATTTAAAAAAAAACCCGTTTCTACAAATGATTTGGGACAAATATAGATTTATTTTCCTTTTACAAAGGGCCTTCATTTTCAAAATTACACTTTGGCTGGGTTGGCTTTCTGTTAAACCAAACAAGAGTTTTAAAATTAACAAAAATTTGTTGTTAAAAAAAAAAAAAAGTAAAACTTTTACTTTGCCCAACTCTGTAGTTGGGACGATTGTAAACATTGTGTTCAAAGGCCCATAGGGGAGCCTCCCATCGGAAACCTGCCAAGGTTGTACAGGAGAAATTGTGCAATTTTACAGCGTAAAACTTAGAGCCACCAGTGATTTGAAAAAAACTCAACAACAAAAAAAAAAACCGTACAAAAACGGAAAAAAAAAAAAACCAATTTTTTGTAGGTCTTTTTGGGGGGACATTGTTAAAACCATAGAATTTGCAAAGAAAAAAAAAAAATATGGGGGACTAATTGCTTCAAATCTTGCTTTTTATTTGAAAGGGGAAGTTTTCCCAAAAAAACAGTGAGTGGGGTTGAAAGGGGGGGAGGGTTGGTTGGAATTAGGGCCATTAAAAAAAACAAAGGGGGGGGACGGAGCAAAGGGCATGCAGGATGCCAATACCAGTTGTCTGTGATATTAAATTATGTAACTTTATGTGGTATCTGGGTTTCTTTTAAATGTTGTTTTTCAAACTCTTTCAATGTTTTTTAATCGAAATTTGTCTTTTTCCAAAGACCAGATTTTTGTTTGGTCTGGCTCAAATTTCGCGAGGTCTTCCCTCAAAGAGTTGGGACCAAGTTGATGCTTGATGTGTTCGTCGGTCAAGCTTGTGTTGTTTTTAAAAACATTTTTTTTGGTTGCATAATCTTTCCAAAAACCCGGTGGGAGCAGAAAAAACGGGCAGCGGGGCCAACCTGCAGGGGTCTGAAGCGTAATCAGAAAAAACCAGTGGTCCAAAGGTGTGTGAGAAAGTAAAAAAAAAAAGGCCCCATCCGTCCCTGTTTAAAGGTTGGATTTATTATTGCTGAAAAAATCAATATAGATTAAAAACCGAATAATAATGAAAAACAACAACAAAAAACCGTCGGTATTCACAAAAACAAAAATGATTTCTAAATGTACAAAAGTTCTTTAAACATTTGGTATAAATGAAATAGCAGGAATGCAAAACACTTTAAGTTAATTAGTTTGTGTAATTTAGTTCCCTTAGTTAAAAAATGGGTTATCATTAATTGCTTTAAAAAAAAATGAAAACCCCCAAAATTTTTCCCAACTTGTTGCAAAAAGAACCAAAAAAAGGGTACCCAACGATTAAACCACTGAAACCCTCCTCAAAAAAAAAATGATTTCAGTTTTTCTAATATTAATTGAAAACGAAATAAAAGTTTTGATTTTATAGCAGCTATTAGTTGGGAAAGGGGATCTAAATGCAATGTGGGGCATGTTTCGGGAATTTCGATTTATAAAAAAAAAACGATTTTAAGGGTTAGAATAACCTCATTGGGGGACCTGTTCCTTCAGGGTGGTTGTGTATAATCAAAAACTCTAAAAAACAGCAGGTTTTAGGGGGGACGGTTTGGAAACTCGGAAGGCCCCCCCCCCCCAAACGCACAAAAAGCGGCAGAAATTTCCGTCTTCAGGAAACATTGTGGAAAACCCTTTTGAGTGATGGGAAAGGGGGGAACTTCAACCCTCATCACAAACCTTCTCATACGCTCCAAAATTGGGTTTTTCCTGGTTCCCCCATTCTGGCCGTAAAAATCTCCCAATCTCAAGGTTTTCATGGTAGACAAAATTGCGGTTTTTTTCAATTGTGCAGGAATTTCATTGGGGTGGGTTCTTCAAGGCAGAGGCCCTACAATTTTTTCAAAAAAAAAAAAAACAACGTTTGTCTTTTTTTGCAAAAAAAAGATAGTCATTTTGGCAATTTACGGGGCAAGGGCTGAAAATGGAGGGGAAAAGGGGGGAGTTTGCTTGCTGGGGTTAGTTAGTTGGTTCGGTAATTTGTGGGGAAGATTTAGGATTGCGGGGGTTTAGGCTGTAGTGGATATGGGAAAGTTACCTCTTTGCATGGAAAAAATGGTACCTTTGTTAAACAAATAGGGCTTTCTTCATTAGTTTTTTAAAAAAAGGGGGTTGAATAAAGGCCCTTTGGTTGGTGAGTTTCCATTATCGGGACCACCAGGGGGGGAAAAGATGTTGGTTAAGCCACCCAACTTTGCAAGAATTTTTTAGGTTCCTATTTGTGCCTTTTAGCAGGTTCGTGAAAATCAGAGATAAAAAAATTAGAGCCTGATTATTTATTTGGACAAGGAAAAGGATGGTTGAACTCATTGGTTTTAAGCCATTCCAACCCCCCAAAACGGCAAAATGGGGGAAAGTCTAACAAGGGTCTGAAACCAGGTTTTAAAAAAATACCACGGTGCCTAAAAAACCAGGTCTAAACCATGTACGACGTTAGGTCTAAACCCGGTCCGAAGTAGGGGGTTGCTAACCAGGTAAAACCAGGTACCTTTCTGCCTGAATCTTTACTCGCTCTCCTTTTTCGTAAAAAAACCAGGGGGTCTTTAAACACCCAGGGGCGCTAAACTCCAAAAAACTGCCCTTAAAAAAAAAAACCAGTCTAAAAAAAACCAGGGGGTCTAAAAAAAACCAGGTCTAAAAAACAGGGGGAACTTAAAAACCCAGGTTCTAAAAACCAGAAAACTAAAACCAGGGACTCTAAAAAAAACCCCAGGTCTAAAAACCCAGGGGGGGGGGGAGGGGGAAAAAAAACCAGGGGCCTTAAAAACCAGGTCTAAAAACCAGGTTTTCCTGACCCCAGGGGACTAAAAAACCAGGGGTGGAACTAAAAAACCAAGGGTTTAATAAAAACCAGGGGACTAAACAAAAAAAAAAACCCCAGGAATCTAAAAAAACCAGGGGGTCTAAAACAGGGGGTCTACTAAAACCAGGTCTTAAAAACCAGGGGGCTAAAAAAAAAAAGGGGACTAAAAAAAAAACCAGGTCTAAAACCCAGGGGGGGGACTTAAAAAAAAAAACCAGGGTCTAAAAAAACCAGGGTCTTAAAAACCAGGGGGGGGGGAACAAGTAAAAAACCAGGGGGGGGGGGAACCAGGTCTAAAAACCAGGTCTTAAAAAAAACCAGGGGGGGGACTAAAAACCAAAAAACCAGGTCTAAAAAAACCAGGGTCTAAAAAACCAGGGGTCCTAAAACCAGGGGGGTCTAAAACCAGGGGACCCTAAAAAAACCAGGTCTAAAACCAAAGTCCTTAAAAGGGTCTAAAAAAACAGGGTCTAAAAACAGGGGGGGCCTAAAACCAGGTCTTTTTAAAAAAAAAAAAACCAGGGCTAAAAACAGAAACCAGGTCTAAAACCAGGGGGGACTAAAACCAGGTCTTAACCAGGGCTAAAAAAAACCAGGCTAAACCAGGTCAAAAAAAAAGGCCCAGGTCTAAAAAAACCAAGGTCTAAAAAAAACCAAACTAGACTCTAAAAGTACAAAACCAGGGTCTAAAAAGGGTCTAAACCAGGGGGGGACTTAAAAAAAAACCAGGGTCTATAACCAAAAACAAACCAGGGGTCCTAAAACAGGCGAAAAAAAACCGAGGTTCTAAAAACCAGGTCTAAACCGAGTCACAACCAGGCCTAAAACCTCTTTTTTTCCAGGTGTTATTATTAGTGGGTTCTGTTTAGTTGCATGATTTACAATTTTGTTCACCTGTAAAACCTGCAATAAAATCGAGCTACACCAGGGCTTAATACACAAAAACAAGGTCCATTGAACTTTCAGGGGCTAAAAACAAACAAGGGGGGGCAAGTTTATTTGTACAGCACCCCCAAATTTGTTACAACAAGGTAAATCAAAAGTGCTTTACAGAAAATTAAAAATGGGTTAAACTATCTCACCAAGGTACAACCAATACAAAAAATAAAATAATCCCAAATAAATCATCATTTCTTCTCTCAAGACAACAAAACAAAAGGTAGCTGTTAACTTTGAAAACTACCACTTTGATGACATCACAAGGTGGAACAGAGCACTTTGAGCTTGGCGATGTAGAGAAACTAACAACAACGGCTTACTCAAACATGTGTGAATGAAACAAAACACAACTCCGAGTTGTGTTTTTGCTTGGAAAACAGCATTATAACATGTCTAAAAAACCTCACAAGAATCTGTTTAGTGTAATATAGCTCTTGCGTAATACCGTTAGTAGTGGCATTTCATCACACCAAACAGCAGATTTTTATTTTCATGATGGTTATATGACATTTGACAAAGCGTTACAGATCTTACTGGTACATGG
The DNA here is from genome assembly GCA_019594935.1 of Periophthalmus modestus. Classification (NCBI taxonomy): domain Eukaryota; kingdom Metazoa; phylum Chordata; class Actinopteri; order Gobiiformes; family Gobiidae; genus Periophthalmus; species Periophthalmus modestus. The sequence goes on along the minus strand of JAIEZT010000012.1, from coordinate 20,645,251 downwards.
TTAGGTGAAAACATTGACCCTATTTCCTGCAGCCACGCACAGTAGTCCTTTTGTAATGTTTCAGCTTGTTTGCTGTATTTTAACTTTGTGCCTTCTTCACAGTCTCATATATTATACAACCTTGGTCCTATTATCACAAACTCCTCTCCTCTGTGATGTCTGCAAAACACATAAAACAAAGTGCAGTTGTGTTTTTTTTTTTTCCCTCTTCGCTGTCACAGTCTGGTCTAAAGTGGAGATCAGACATTGGCTTAACTTTGTATTCACAAGAAGAAAAACAAATTGTGAGCTGGGATCTTTGCTTTGCGCTAAAAACAAGTTTTGATTTAAGGATGTGTGCAGTCAAGTGTATCTGCTACAACAGAGGTCAACCCGAAGAGACAGGAAACAAACAAAAACTTTAAAAACTTTAAAAAATTCATGCTCATGTAACAGAAGTGGTAACAGCATGTTCCAACGTCCAAACATAATGGCTGAGGCAGACCGGTAATGCAAAATCATCTTTTCAGAGCTTTTAATCATGTTATAGTTGCTTCCTTCTCATTTACCCTCTTTAATCACTTACGTTCAAGTCACAATATTGTCGATCAATCCCCGTTTTCACCGCCACTGGCATACGCCCACTGGTCTGTACTTGCTTTTTTCTTCAGTTTTATTTCCTTTTTTCACTTATATGCTTAGGACTCAGCAGCGTCCCGTTTTAGTAGCACTGAAAAAAAAAATAATAATAAGAAGAAATAAAAGCTCCCATTGGGCACTGCAGTTTTCTTCCTTTCATGTCAGAAGTCAGCTGACATGTTTCTTTTTTTTTTATTTATTTATTTTTTTTTTTATAATTTTCTTTATAAGAAAAGTACAGTATAAAACATAACAGGACTTGACAAGAGATAGAAACATGCAAAGGAGACAAAGAAACAGACAAAAAAAAAAGATGAACAAACATAAGTACAAAGCATAGGGCAAGAAACTGGAATAAAACAATGATCAGAGTTTGGGGTTTTGTACTGTACAGGAGACACAGCACAGAGGAGATTAACCATGGTCTACAGTCCCTTAGCCAATCAGGAAGCAGAACACAATGCTCGTTCATAGCATGTAAATATGCACACACAAAAAAAAAGACACGAAACAGCGAGACCACGAAAGGTGAACAGTGATATAGTGAGGGGACCACTGTATAAGTTTTAATGCCATGCCAATAACATCTTCCTGGAGACTGGCATCTGGCTGACCCTCCACCATAAAAGTCACAGAGTGCACCTTTAATGACATCAAAGTACTGATTTAGAGACGATGGAGAGGTTGGGGAGACCCTGCTGCTTCGTCGCTGGTGCTATTTGCAGTAAAGAGGCGGAAGATCAAATCTAACTCTAATGTAGTCTTTGCCAATTTCCAAAGTTTTCCCATCAGTTATATCAGATGTTTACAAAAGGAAAATACATTTCGGAGATGTTGACAGACTTGTTAGTTGGCAGCCGATCGTCCTCATTTAGCTGTTCCAAGCTGTCTGTCACTCCGCGTGCTATGGCTCCAGATGGTGACGCCACGGCACTTCATAATATGTTTCTGTGCATCCTCAGACATTTATACAGCAAATGTAGCTTTTCACTCCCATGCACGCCCATGTTGATGGAAGTTTACACATAAAAAGCACTGGCCCAGAACTATCCTGACACATGCAGCGGAGGGGAGCGCTCTGCAGCCCACGTCTCTCTGAAGATACAAACACTGGATCACAGCAGAGAGTTTAGGAGGAGGTGTATCAAAGACTGAGACAGGCGGACGACAAAAGCACAACTGTGGCAGTGTGGAGAGGGGCAGACGGGTACAGGAAAGGTAGACGGGTATAGGAAGGGCAGATAGGAACAGGAGGGGCAGATGGGTATAGGAGGGGCAGACGGGTACAGGAGGGGCAGACGGGTACAGGAAAGCCAGACAAGTACAGGAGAAAGACTGTTGCAGGGGACAGGCGAGTACAGTGGGGCAGACAGGTACATGGGGGCAGATTGCTACAGGGGGAAGACTGGTATGGGGGACAGACTGGTACAAGGGGGGCAGACAAGTACAGGAGGGGCAGACGCGTAAAAGAGGGGAAGACAGGTACAAGGGGAACAGACTGTTACAGGAGGGCGACTGGTACAAGGGGGGCAAACAGGCAGACTAGAGAGGTTGTAGTATATTTTAAACTATTAAGCCTAAGGCACCCTCCACACTTATTTCACCCTAAATGTACAAAAACTGCATGTTTTGGGCACGTTTTTCAGGCTGCATTAAAAGTGAATGGGCAGGGACACACCGTCCACACTAGGCGCCCACATGGATCACGTCATGTACATAGATTTATTTTTATTTTTTATTTCAACCTATTTTCTGACACATGACACGAACACGTAGGCGTGTATCCCATTTAAATACCTAGAAAACATGCATCTGTATCTGTGCAGTGACAACCAGCACAGTGTATTCCTGGGGCTGTTATGTCTCGTTTGAAGGAGTCAGGTTCAGAAAGACTTTTAATTTGTGCTTTCAAATTTGCTTTAAAAAACCTCCTGTGTGCTGAGGTCAGCCTACACAGATGGTAATTTCAACCCTTTTCACATAGTTTCACGGTAGACCTGTTACATGCGGCTATAAAACACAGTCAAGTTTGAACAGATCTAAGGTGTATTTTCTGAATCGTTATATATCTTGTATTTTTTTGTATTCCATTGTGGCACAAATAAATGTTCTCTTGCCTTATCTGTGGTAGAATTAGTGGTGGAAGATGCTTACTACTAATGCTGTAAGCTGGCCGGTAAGATGGATTTTTGTGAGTTCACAAACTCAGCTTCAAGCAATTAGCTTCAAATATTTGTCATGGCCTTTTCCCGACCGCTTTCTGCCAGAGTGATTTCAGATTGATAAATGTGTACAAATCAATTCAGAGAGCGTATCAGCACACATATAAATCTGCCGGTAGCCAGGTTAGGTACATCATTAATAACCCTATGCAAGACGTGGTAGAACTGCAGATATCATGAGAATACACTGGCTCATTTGTGACATTGCGAACCTTTAGGGATGGGACTTTCAGCTCGTTTATGGGATCTGAATTTTTATGTCAAAGAGCTGCTCGAAAGACAGGCTCTTTTCATATTTATTTATGTGACAGAAACCGATGTGAGAACTCACTTTAACTAATATTAGGATGCTAACTGTGTGTTTTTTTATGCACACATCTCTCACCCGTTGCCTGCTCTGCGTTTGTGCTGATTATTGTATTGGCTCCATAGACATGTGTACATAAATCAGGGGTGTCCAAAGTTTTTTCACAGAGGGCCACATAGTGCATTTAACACAGGTTTGACAGAGACACTGTACCTTTAATAAGACCCGAAAGATTATTTTTAGGTCTGTGTCACAATGCAGTGTGATGTTATAGAGGTAGAATCTCTTCAATTTGTAGTAAAAAATACTTCCTGATCAATTGGGCCAGTTTAGAATGAGGCATGAGGGCCAACAAAAAATAATCTGAGGGCTGTATTTGGCCCCTGGGCCGTAGTTTGAACAGCCCTGATATAAATGGGCATAGTTAACCTGCTAGCCATTCCAAATAGGAAGTGAACATGGGTGCACTTCCTTTTCCACCAGCTCCAATTCACTTTCTATTGAAAAAACTGTCACCTCTCTCTCTGTAACTGCTGTCGTCAGGCTCGTCATTTTGGTCTTAAAATGTTCATATTAACCCACTCTACATGATCCTGGTGTTTTATTTGACTGTTTTGTCCATGAAATTAGATTTGAACATAATTAAGAGACAAATCAAGCAGTTTCTTTCCCCAAGGTTGCTCCTAGTAGCATTAGTAACAGGTTTGATTGACAGTGTTGCTAAGCACCCGCCCCCTGCAAAACCAGGGATACGGGCAGGGAGAGGGTAAGGTTGCTATGATACTCGTGGTCAAAATTCCAGATACGAAACTCCATCTGACTGGAGCCGAACGCTGTGGGTGACGTCACACTCACGTAGTCCACTTCTTCATACAGTCTGTGGGTTGGAGTTTATCAGTGTACAATGCATGCAAATTAGAAAGAAAAAGATGTTATTCTTTTAGACAATTTGATCTGGTTCCAAACATTCCCATTAAGGAACTGTTAGCCTTTTTGGTTGAGAGTCTGTAATAGCACATCTGCACAAACCTTGTCTCTGGATTGAACATCAAAGGCTTTAAATGGGACAAAGACGTGGGAAGGTTGGAGGGGCGGGAGTAGAGAGGTCACCCAGGTGTCAGCAGCGTCAGTGGGTCGGTGTGAACTACCTGAGTCTGCTATTTGAAGCACGACGCAGCTCCGTGAGTCACCCAAACACAACCCACGGCAAGGACACAGCAATAACCATCCTTCTGTGTTTAATCGCATGCACGGCGCGTTCTCACCTCCTGTTTTTGATATATTAGAGATAAAGAAGTAATCAAATATGACGCTTCAAATGCAGCACCTTACATGACCAGGGCTAATGCTAATTCGCCTCCCGTGGGCTTTCTCTCTATTCTCAAAAAACACTCCAAAAAGTTCAAAGCCGGATGCTGATGTGTGGAATTTTAAGCCGGCGTTGTGAGGACTTCCAGGTTACACTCATTTTAAGGTCGCTTTTGTAATGAAAGTTTGAAAATCCGATTCAATTATCGTCTCCGTTCGGACCTAATGACGTCTCTGTTCTCTCAGCATTAGGAGCAGTGGGCCTTTATCACAGGGAGAGCTGGATTAACACGGACATGTTTTTATCAGCTCTCCAGAACGTTCAGAGAGGGCTGGGGATTACAAGGTCTCACGATTGGATATACGATATACATGGGGCACAATTAGAGGTGGGTAGGACTTAGTATTTGCTATTTGGTCAAAAGGTTTTTATTTTATTTTATTGTTTGGTATTTCTTGGAGTAGATGTCAGAGACTATTTTCAGTTCAGGTCAATTGTATCTATACCGAGCATTTAAATACAACCTCAGCTACTCAGCGCTTCACATAAAAAAATTAAGAACAAATATAATAATACGATACATAGGAAAAGTACAATAAAACACCAAGATATCCTGTCTAGTATTAAATGCCAAGGAGAAGAGGTGGGTTTTCAGTCTAATGTTAAACTGCGTTAAAGATTGAGAGGATCTGACAGGCAGAGGGCGCTGTTTCATAGTCTGGGCGCTGCCATAGAAAAGGCTTTGACACCTCTGGTCTTGAGCCTGGCTTTGGGCACAGATGGAGTAGCTCTGGGTGGAGTATAGAGCTGCAGTAACTCCCTCAAATAAAGAGGACCCACAGAGTGCACACATTTAAACACAATCAATCACCACAATTTTATTCCTACTTGAATAACATCTTTGATAGTGAGACAGTACTCATGAGTAAATGTTTTGTTTAAAAAAAAAAAATCAACCTTTTTGCTACTAAAATGTATAAATGGTGGTTGAATAGCATTATCCACTGCATCTAGTCATATTTTGGCAATTTTAGTGCAAAGTAGGTACATTAGCAGGTTTGTGGTCAAAAACTTATAAAAGTGAGTGTATCCCGGCTCCAGTGACCATGCCAATTTCAAGTACTTGGTGACATCAAGCAAGACTACCCTGATTACAGTCAGTTGTTTCTAGTTACAAACATCTGGCTGCAGGGGCGAAGTTTAAAGTGTGGATACCTGTTCGACCAATCACACTGTCGTTATACCTCCAGACCCTGCCCCTCCTCCACCCTCACTCTCTTCTTTAGTCCACAGGCACTGTTCAGTTTAGCAGCTCTATTTGAAATCTGGTTTTGGGCGTAGTTTATGTGTTTAATCCCACTTTAAAGCCTCATTGTATAACTCTTTAGCTAAAAATAGTTATGTTTTTAGTATGTGTTTTTCTTCTCTGTTAAAGTACATGCATATATATTAAAACGTGTGTCCTTGCATCTCCACAAACCCGACTCTTATCTGACTTGGAGGAGGGCTTTCACATGCTTGTCACCATGGCAGTGTTGCTCCTTTAGCTATAATCTTCCACAGTATGGGATAAAACATCTCTATCTCCATGGAGAATGTTCTGAAGTACGGATTTAACTTTGGTAAATGGTCACATTTTTATATAGCGCTTTTCCACCTTCAAGACACTCAAAAGCTCTTTACATCAAGGAGACACTCACCCATTCACACACACACATTCATACATCAGTGTACACAGACACTAGGGGCGAGGTGGCTTAAGTGTCTTGCCCAAGGACACAACGAAACCATTCATCTGTGGGAGCTAGAATTACACCGGGTCAAGACCAATGATGTTTGACCAATGACATCAACTTTTGGATCAGCGGACAAACGCTCTACCAACTGAGCTACTGCCACCAACATTCTACAGGGTGGCCCAAAAGTCACTGACAGTTGAAAAAAATTCATAACTCTTTTGTTTCTGAATATTTGTATTTTATTTTTTTAGAACATTCAGAATGACCCTTCCGACATTAATATCAGCTAATATAGCATCGAGGAACAAACCCTCATTGTACAGAGGTACTTTGAGTCACATGGGTCAAATTCAGAAACCCAGCGGTGTTACCGTCCACATTTTAATACCAGAGATGCCCCAAGCGTAAATGCCATTAAAGGAATAATAAGTGGTTTTCAAAGACAGGGGGCAGTATGTGATCTCCCGAGACCTGACTAGTCCCGATTTCTTCCTGTGGGGCTATCTTAAAGAAAAGGTGTTTGTGAATAAACCTCAGACAATAAACGACTTAAAACGTAATATCGAGGATCAAATAAGAGCCATAAACCATTATTTTTGCTTCCACTAGTTTAAGTAGTGATAAGTTCAAGTGTAAGTGAACAATTATAGCCCTATATATTGCCAAAAATCTCGGAAGGTTCAGTTTACCTACTGCTAAAATTTGGTGAGTATAACTTAAGAATTATAGGAGCTATTGAAGATTTAAAAGTGTCAGTGACTTTTGGGCCACCCTGTATTTAACTCCAAGAATATCATCTGATTATGTTGAAAATACAGAAATAAGATGTAAGATTTCTTGTGTCAGTTTGCAAGTCTATTTCTTTCCCACAGGCCAAGTCTGCAAACCAAAATTCAATTAATAGAAGCTAAGTAATAGACAGTTATATCTTATTTGATGCATAATCTTTAGCGTAACCACTATTAGCTTAAAACCCCATTCACATTTCTTTCAAAAAATTGCTGCATCGCTAACGGCTGTCTACGTTTTCTTGATTGCTTTATTAATTGCTTCCTGTTAATCGGCCATTACAATCGTCATGGCGACATAAAACAAATAGAGTTTGACACAAAAATATCCCGTCAATCATTTTTGTTTGCCGTTTTTTTTTTTTTTTTTTTTTTGCAACTAACGCAATGCATTTGTTTATTTATTTACACTGTACAAGTAATTTAAAAAGTTCCCGACTAAACTTTGTCCCAGTTGGAGGACTTCGCCTGAGGGATGTTCCAGCAGGACTGCGTTTCTAATCAAAGTTTAACCTCAAAGTCAATTAGTTTTTGTTCCGGGGTCACGTAAACAACGCTATCCACAATGCAATACTCATTAAAGCAATCAGCGTTTTGGTGCGTTCAATTATGATTTTAAAGTAATGACGTGTCCAATTCTTTCTGTGTGTCTGTGAACGCATCCAGAGTTTGTTTATGCTTCATTGTGCTGCTTTTAGTGCATTGCTTCGTGGCACGGCGGACAGCGTCAGCGGTCGCGCCCTAGTTTATATGTTAAGATCTCAAAGTATCAAAACACGTGCGAGATACAAATGTGGACGCACCATCGCATTCAACGTTTTTTTCGTTTTTTTTCCTACATTTTAGACACATACCGAAGACGTCAAATATATGGAATAAGATGAAATGGAATTATGTAGTAACGCAAAGTAGTCAAATCACTTTAATAATGTCAACTGGGCAAAAAACGTGACATGGATGATTGTGCCCCTCGAAGCAAATTATGTTCGTTATTGCTACAGAGGCGTAGGAAAGAAATGGAGATCTCAAAAAAGCAAATTATGTAACAAAATGTAATTCCCAAGATGCTGGAACACTGGAATGACTGGTACAAAATGATTTTACTATTTACTACTATGTTAATGTAATCCTTCATTCTCACCTTCTCAGCAAAATGTTGGCGTAAAAAAAAACGTAATCTGCATACATTACTGTTTGTATCCTGGGGCAAGGCACTTCACCCAGCCTTTCATATGAGAATTTGTTCTCGCTGCCTGGTGGTTGTGAGGTCTGTGGCTTAAATATTGAGTAAATAGCAAAAGATGAAGTTTAAACCTGTCAACTGGACAAATCGTTGTAGGAGTGAAGACGTTTCGCTGCTCATACAAACCGCTTCTTCTCGTGGACACTGACATCTGTCTGAAGGGAGGGGCTAACTACACTGAAACTTTAAACAGCTTTTCTCTTCAGTTTCAGCTGTCCACCAGTAATCTGACCAGAAGCGGCTTGGATGAGCAGCGAAACGTCTTCACTCCGAGAACGATTTGTCCAGTTGACAGGTTTAAACTTCGTCTTTTGCTAAGGATCGGACCTGGACGACTGAGGGATTACACCGACATATTGAGTAAATATGTACGGGCTGCAGGTAGCTCAGTTGGAAGAGTCCATTAATGTGAAGGTTGGCGGTTCGAATCCCACTTTGTGTTGTGAACTTGGGCAAGACACTTAACCTAGCTTGCCCCCAGTGTCTCTGTAGACTGGTGTGTGAACGGGTGAGCAATGAAGGTGGAAAAGTGCTGTATAAAAATGTTTTAATGGTGAAGGAAGCGATTCCAGATTGGGTAGAGAGTAGAAAGAAGTTTATCTGATATGAGAGGAGTGTAGATACAAACAGCAGGCGCATGTGGGTGTGTGAGTTATATTACAAAGAAGCCATCCAGTACTTATACCCCGAGAAACATATTATCTATAGAAGGCTGGTCCTATTTACATACTGTCCATACAAGAATCATACATGGATGTACCGTTTACTGTTTACAGGAAGGTAGAATAGAAATATGTTCACTAAAAGAGTCCTACTTGCTTGTAGTCACAGAAATGATGTATTACAACCGAAAGATGAATACCCATATCATGTAACCGAAGTAGCAGGTTCCAGTGTAGACATCTTAAAATAAGTATGTGTCGCATTCTTACTGAGAAACAAGATCAATGTTTAAGACACACAGTATTCAACACAATAACACAAAAATCATGCTTTCAAATGTGACTATTTCCCGTTTTAAATGAACCAGGACTGAATCAGGACTCGGGACCAGCATAGCCTCTCGAATCCATCTAGAACAGAAGGAACTCTAACTCAGAAGAATATAATGAAAATCCTGAAATAACAAATTGAAAAAAAAAAAAAAAAAAAAAGGGTAGACGGGAATCACCGATATCATTTTGTCGGATGAGAACCATACGGAAGCTACTATAAAGGACGGAGAATTTTAGCCAGTCAGAGAAGTCGCTGGATGAGAACCACGTGGAGGAAACAACTCCACGTGATTATCCCAGTTCTGCACGCGGGTTTAACGGTTGCAAAGTCAGCAAGGGTAACGGTGCTTCAGTCATGGTTCAAAATCGGGTCCGAGGCTTTTTAAATACGAGCTAAACGGCTGTACATATAAGACCAATTCTATTAGCGGAAACAGTTCGCCAAACGGCCAAATAACCTCGCTGCAGACAGAGGAGCCGTTTGCCGTTAGCCGTTAAGTACCTTGGTGATTTCTTCTCTTTGACTGAGGAGCTCGATGAGACAAAAGCGTCAGTTGGGTTTGAACACGAGATACTTGGTCAATAAACCTGTCCGGTTCTCATGGTAGTTAACCTGCACACTTGCTCAGTTACATGTAATCCTGTATAACAAGAAAAGTGGTTTTTTTTTTAAATTCTGTCCAATAGTGTTGGTAATTTAATGAGATTAGCGAGTCCTTACAACGTCTTTCATAGTATATTGAATACAAGCTTAAAGGTTGCACTAACTGTGTTTGGAATGTTCCACCATACGGCATTAGACTCGTGTGTGTCTGTGAAGGCGAGCAGTCTGGAATAAGAATGCATGTTTTCCAATGTATTTTTTGTTTTGTGCTGTAAAAAACAAGAAAATCAACACAAATACGAAATGGGTAGATGTTAGATGGGTAGTAACACTCCATCAGAAAAGTTAACATGGCTAAACTTTAAATTTATTCTATGTTGGCGACAAAACTCTATGTAGTAAACACAATGAAAATGCGAAAAACAGCAATGACACTGGTGTAAAAATGTGGTTTTGAATATAGTCGCCTGAAACAAAACAGGCAAAAAAAAAAAAACAAATAAAAAATGTGTAAAATGTGAATAAAATGTCCTAGATATGACTGTTTTTTTTGTTCAGAAAACCGCTAAAAAAAACAGACCTAATGATCGCACATACATTGTAGAACCATAATGAAGCTACTACCAAAGCTCATTTACTGATATATAAAATTTTTCCACAATGACACATGGAGTCACTATTTTTTACATAAACACATCGTAATTGAATGACTCCTGTGTTATCGCCTGTTCTTAAATTTCCCAAACTTTTTAAGTGTGTGTGAATGGTGTGATTAGTATTTCCTCTGAGCCTCCAGGTGTGAAAACTGCACAGAGACACGCCACCACCAGCAATGACTCCATCTGAGAGCTCTAATGCCTAATCAATAATGGTGTCACAGGCGCAACGCACGTCTCTCTCTCTCTCTTTCGTCCACGGGCTGCTTACCATATCTTTCATCTCGCTCGTGTAGAATATTTTCTCGATTGTACTATCTCTCACCTCTCCCTTTTTTGTTTCTTAGGTCTCCCACACTCTCTTTGTTCTCCTTTCATTCCTAATATATCTTTCTTCCGCCTCACTCTTGACACTCCGGTGCGCAGGAGCTGGTGTTATCTCGCATATAAACCTTCCTATTCGTTCTCGCTATCTCATCGCATCTCTGCTACTCTTCTCTATTCTCTCTTTTCTTTTTTCTATCTCTATACTTCTCTCTTTTCCTCGCTCTCTCTTCGCTTATCGTACCATCTATCCCTTTTTTCTCTCTTCTACCCTCTCCCTTCTCGCTCTCGGATTACTCTTTTTAGTCTCCTCTATCCGATCTTATTCGATTCCTTCTCCTATTCTCTTCTATCTCCCTCTTTTCTCCTTATCCCTTTCTATCGTCGCTCTCTTCTCTCTCCTCACTCTCTGCACTCTTTCGCTCTTGCATCTATCTGTCTCCCTTCTCCCTTTTTTGATCTCTTCCCCTCTCTCTCTCTCTTCTCTCTCTCTCCCCTGCTCTCTCCACTCTCTCTTTCTTCATCATCACCTCTCCACACTTTTCTCTCCTTTTTTCTTTCTTCCCTCTCTCTCATCCTCCTCTCACGTTCTCCTCCTCTCACTCTCTCACTCTTTATCTCTCTCTTGTTCTCCCTATATCTCCTCTCCTTTTTTGTTCTCTCCCTACCCTTTTCCTCTCTCTCTCTCTTATCTCTTTATCTCCCTCTATCCACGCTCTCTCCCACTCTCTATTTGTCGCTTTCCATCTCTCTCTTTGTCTCATTTTCCACCTAAGTGATTGTGAGGTCACCCATGGCGTTCACCTCAGGCAAATGAAGCTCATTGAGGCCAGAGCGGTTATAGCGGCGAATTTAGACCCAAGTTCCATATTGGGGATTCCGACTCTAGTATATAGCAACCAAAGAGCCAATCAAGGAGTGAGGCTATGCCCCTTTTTGCCTACACCACTGTTTAGCAGGAACAAGACACTTAGCAACGCTGGTCAGTCAAACCTGTTGTCAGTGTCACTTAAGGGAAAGAAGCGGCACGTTATGATTTTGTGATGAGATAATGGTTCATATCTTGATTTACAGACACAATAGCCGAAGTAAAAATACCCAGGATCACCTGTAGGCAGGTTAAATACGAACATTTTAAGACCAAAATGTCAAGACAGAGTCGACGGAGCAGACGCCACGCCCATGCTCACTCCCTATTTGGAAACATGATGACTCGCAGGTTAGCTAGGTCCCATTTATATATACAGTGCTATGCTTCCCCTCTTCTCTCTCTCTTCATTCTCCTCATCCTCTCTCTCCTGAGTCCTCCTCCCTCTTTCTCCCTGCAGTCGTGTTACAAAACATTAACAATGTATTCTTAGCCAGGCTCAAGGGGGATTACAGCTAAATCTTTCTTGATCATCCTGCAGGGAATATAATAATCATACGCAGACTATTATTGCGAATTAGGGAACTTTTCTCCCATGCAAGTTTCTTACAGAATAAATACATTTTATGTCACGAAATGAAGAAAGACGCCGCTGTCAGCCAATCACAAAGTCTTGTCTTTGCTCTCGACCAATCAACTGTCAAGCATTCTTATCACTAGAGGTGCCAAACTTTTTTTTTTTTTTTCGTTTTTCGGGCCAACATTTCAAAACTTATTCGAAGAGCGGGGAGGACCACGGAACGGTGATGAATGCAGGCGGCGCTTTAAACAACAGCTTTGGGACAGAGCGCTGTTGGTGTTAATAAGGCTGGAAACACATTCATTTAGGTCTGTATCACACTGCAATGTGATGTTTGAGGGTACAGGTGTAGAAATAGTTCAATTTGACTGTTAAAAGTACTGCGATGAGGGCCAATAAAAAACTGGTCTGAGGGGCCGCATTTGGCCCCGGGCCGTAGTTTGGACACCCTGATCTATCCCATTTCCATAACAATACAAGCCCCTACGCTCTGTCTCCATAACAGCCTCCCATCAGCCGCTCCTCAGCCTCTTCCATCTCCTATCCTCTTTTCATCGCATTACTAAACTTTTAGATCATTTTTTATATAGCGCTTTCCCACCATCAAGAAATATAACAGTATAACCAAGGAGTACTTCAAAATCTTTACTCAAGTTGAAGTAGTTTGTAATGCTTACAAAATACTTGTCTAGTACCTTCCTGGAGTAATACCTCTTTATATTTGAAGTGTAATGTAATGGACGCACAAAACATGCCAGAATCTGGTGTTTTTCGAAGGCACGACACAAAAACATGTGGAGAAAACTAAATCATATCTGAAGATCGTGCAAGCAACACAAACGTTCAAATCATTGTCATATTGTCAACTTCAAGCTTTTGTCATTGTAGACGTATCCACAGTGGGAAGAGGAACCCCAAAACTTACTAAAAGAGTACTGTTACATTGTCAAATAATATAGGAAAAAAAGTACTGTATTACTGCTTTAGACCGGTTCAGTCCTGGTTTAGTCATGGTTTAGGACATGGTTTAGTCCTGGTTTAGATCTAGTTAGTCCTAGTTTAGTCCTGCTTTAGTCTGGTTTGGTCCTGGTTTAGACCTGGAATTAGTCCTGGTTAATTCTGGCTTAGTCCTGGTTTTAGTCCCTGGTTTGGCCCCGGTTGAGACTGGTTTAGTCTGGTTTGAGTCCTGGTTTAGACGTGGTTTAGACCTGGTTTAGTCCCGGTTTAGACCTGGTTTAGACTGGTTAGACTGGTTAGGTCCTGGTTTTTAGTCTGGTTTAGACCTGGTTTAGTCCTGGTTAGTCTGGGTTGGTTGCGGTTGAGACTGGTTTAGTCCTGGTTTAGACCTGGTTTAGACCTGGTGTAGTCCTGGTTTAGTCTGGTTTGGTCCTGGTTTAGACCTGGTTAGTCCTGGTTTAGTCCGGATTTAGTCCTGGTTTGGTCCTGGTTTTTAGACCGGATTAGTCTGGTTTTAGTCTGGTTTGGTCCTGGTTTAGACCTGGATTATTCGTGCTTGTTTAGTCCTGGTTCGGTCCTGGTTTAGACCTGGTTTAGGGACCTTGTTGTAGTCCTGGTTTAGTCTTGCACATGTTCAGTGCTGTTTAGTCCTAGTTTTAGTCCTGGTTTGGACTTGTTTTAATACCTACTTTAGTTTAGATCTGGTTCATCCTAGTTTGTCCTAGTTTAGTCTTAGTTTAGTCACAGGTTATGCTGAGTTTTGGTCTGGTTGAATCCTGGTTCAGATCTGATTTGAGTTTATTGTAGTTTCGTCCTGGTTTTAGGTAGTTAAAAAATACGCTTGCTTTTAAACATTGGCTCATTGGACCGGAAGATGAACACCAAAAACCTGTTACTTCAAAAGTACTGTTACACTGTCAAATTATATAGGAGTAAAAGTACTGCGTCTGAAAAACTACAAACTGTATTAAAAAGTCACTTGAAAAATGTAATTAAACTACTCTCTGCCATTTGGGGATCGTCTCTACACTGTTTTTTTCTCATTTGTTCAATTATATCATATTAATAAATGTGCAACTATTTGTTTAACTCATTTCCCAACAGCAGTAAACACTTAGAAAGAAATGTATTCCACAAACAGATATATACGTTTCCCAGGCATAATATTTCACGTATTGATGTTCTGTGAAATGCCACCTTAATGCAGTTAATTTGAATCATTACGCATGCATCGATTGACGTTTTACGGGTTATGAAAATCCCTCAAGGATATCGACGGCAAAGAGGACGTTTTAGCCAACTTCAAGCAGCCCCATTCTGCCACCTTGGCACGCTGCGTTCATTTGAGCTCAGGGTCGGGCGCTTTTGTTCCGTCAAGTAATGTGCAAATCCATTTTTTTTTTTCTGTTTATTTCTTATTTTTTCTGTTTGACAAATAGAGGGAGAGATGTAGCAGACTGCGCTGACTGGCCTTGGCTGACGAGACTTCTCAACAAGCATCTGATTATGGCTCATTTGCATTACAATCACTGCGACCCCAATCTGACACACACTTTAAATGAGAGGGGGACCGGAGAAGCACAAGTTTAGCAAGGCTAGTGCAAAAATTGTCTGTGTGCCAGAACGAAACACAACGACCCGTTAAAGGAGAACTATGTCACTTCTCTGCAGGGTCCGCTACTGCTTTTGTCCTTAGAGATGTTATAGCTTTTTATGGACTCTACCATACCGATATCACGCTCCTATATTATGCAAAATGGACTTGTGCTGAGCCTTTAGCCATTGTTATAGATGTTTCTTCATCAAAAACGATGAGAAAAAAAACAGTTTGAGTAACTCTTTATTACTAGTCAAAATGCTCTGTTCCACCTTGTGATGTCTGAAGTGGTAGTTTCAAGTCAACAGCTGCCTTTTCCCTTTTGTGTTAGTAGAGACGGGCAATTCCAAGGCTGAAATCATCCAAATATTTCTACTGAAGATGCGTGGGGTTTAGAGAAACCCAGTGGAGCACTTCCCTGTATCACCAAATGACATCACAAGGTGGAAACGGAGTGTTTTTCAGTCTGAGGGAAGAAGAACTAGAAAGAAGAACTCAAAAATAGCAGATTAGGGGCTTTTTACAAATAATGACATGACTCAAAAACCTCCGTTCTCACTATGAGCGGGGTCACGTTTCCACAGATCTGACTTGTAACTTTGTGACATCACCATGGACATAGATCAAGTACACAGGTGCAGCTTTGATATCACATAGACCGAAAGGTTCGTCAGTTTCTTGAAATGTGTGGGCTCTTTCTTTGTTGTGGTTTCGTATTTTTTTTCTGTTTCATCTCGTTACTCCATCTACCGACTGGTGGAGCGTTTTGTCTGCTGGTTCCGAACGTCGGTGGTTCGCATCCCTCTATGGGTTAAGTCTCCATTTGTTCACACTGACCACAAGTGAACGGTGCGAATGGATGAATTTCCTTGGGTAGTAGCGAAGTGCCTTGAAGTGGAAAAGCGCTATATCAAAATGTGACTTACACCATTAAATTAATTACCTAATAAGGTGGAACACAGTAAAAAAAGCATCATAAAAAAATATAAAACCACTAGCCGTATTTGAAGTTACCAAAACAGATGACCTTTCCAACTCAGGCGGAGCTGTCATCAGGTTTGTTTCTTTCAGTGGATCCCCCGCCACTGATTGGTTTCATCTATCAATATTTCTAGGACAAAACTACGAACTTTCTTAAGTGTCTAGGTCAAGTGAAGTGATTTGGGCTTAGTCGTTACTCATGCTTATGCCAGGAAGCTGGGACTTTTCATTCTTCTCTAATTGGTTTTTGCTTAATCGTTGAGAGCCATGTTGTTTGACCGATAGACGATTCTCAGATAGGCGCGGTTGCCGGATGAAAAATCTTGAGGGAAGTCCATGGGCCCAGACTTCTTTGGAAATAAAAAGCACAATGGCATTTAAGCGCGGCACTAAGAAAGGAATGGTATGCTGAATTTCAAAAAAGCATGTTTGATTGATTTCAAAAATCGGGTCACTGGGACTCTGAGCACTA
>JAIEZT010000012.1:20361664-20628891 GCA_019594935.1 Periophthalmus modestus | reverse complement strand
CCCTCAGCGTCTGCATACACTGGCGCATGAATGTGTGTGTGAATGAGTAGTTCCTTTATATAAAGAGCTTTGAGTGCCTTGAAAGTGGAGAAGCGCAATATAAAAATGTGACCATTTACCAAGACGCTGCTGGCTTTATTGACTGTATGAGTTACACATTTTCATCATCCTTACAGTACTTATCAGCCACATGCATTAACCAAACTCGCCCTGATAAAACTATGATTTTAGTAGCTACTTTTAGCCCGATTCGAACTGTGCCTTTATCCACACTTACAGCCTTCTGTTGCTCTCGGCCGCTCTTAGAAACTCTGCACTTTTCAGTCTGGCTTGTTTGACATCCACATAATGTTGAGTGGAGGGTGAAACAGAGGTGTGTGGTTTTATGTCATCACCAACCTGTGCAAGAAAGATGAATGGATTAATGGATAGATAGATGGATAGATAGATAGATAGATAGATAGATAGATAGATAGATAGATAGATAGATAGATAGATAGATAGAGAGAGTAGAGAGAGATAGAGAGAGAGAGAGAGAGAGAGAGAGAGAGAGAGAAGAGAGATAGATAGAGAGATAGATAGATAGATAGATAGATAGATAGAGAGAGAGAGAGAGAGATAGATAGAGAGAGAGAGAGATAGATAGAGATAGATAGATGGATAGATAGATAGATAGATAGATCGATAGATAGAGAGATAGAGAGAGAGAGGAGAGAGAGAGAGAGAGAGAGATAGATAGATAGATAGATAGATAGAGAGACAGAGAGATAGATACAGAAAGCGAGAGATAGATAGAGAGAGAGACAGAGAGATAAAGAGACAGAAAGCGAGAGATAGATAGATAGATAGAGAGAGAGAGAGAGAGAGAGCGAGAGATAGATAGATAGAGACAGGAGAGAGAGAGAGAGAGAGAGAGACAGGAGAAAGAGAGATAGATAGATAGATAGATAGATAGATAGATAGATAGATAGATAGATAGATAGATAGATAGATAGATAGATAGATAGAGAGAGAGAGAGAGAGAGAGAGAGAGAGAGAGAGAGAGAGCAGAGAGAGAGATAGTTTTGAATACTCTAGACCACTTTTTAGCTTTTAAACTGTAACTCTGGTGTAGGGTCTGCCACCTGCTTGTCTCCATGGTGATGCTATTGCTTTGCCTGACCTGGAATGTTCCCCAGTGCAGCATTTTATATATGAATCTCCATGAAAACAAGCATGTGACGCCATCAAGTCAAGTTACAGGTCAGATCTGCAGAGAGGCAACTAAAGGTATGTTACCTACTTAAACTACTAAATGCAAGATAGATAGGTTTAATGCCATACAGTGGAACATTCCAGGCAAAGCAATAACATGGAGGATAAACAGGTGATGGCCTCTTTACCAAACACAGCACACATTTAAGTTAAAACATTTCAGTCATTGTTAGACCTACAGGATAATTAATCATCTTTTGCAACTGTTACTTGATTACTTAAGTAGTTTGAGTAAGAAATTAAGAAGAAAACAACACTTTTCACACCATTGCACAATATTAGGCTAGTTGTCATATAATTCTTTCGTAATTATCTCGTAAAATCCACATTCTGTTTGATTTTTCCTACGAATACACGCAATAAATAACTAAAACATCTACTTTATTAGCCAAATTGTGACTTAAAACAGGTTTATAACTGAAATATAAAGTTAAAAGTACCGAGTCGAGTTGTTCTGCACCTTGCGTGGTTGCTAGGGCCGCCATTTTTTACCGTAACTATAAACAAAGTGAAAGTGTAATTTAGGATGTGATGCTGAACCAGACCACAAGATGGCGATGTTAACATGGGAAAATATCAGCCCTTTTTCTATTTAAATCAATATGCGTGAATTTCAAATAGATTATCTCAAAATATAAATGATTTTCCTTGATTCAACTTAAAATAATAACAAAATGATTATTTAACAGTTTTATTGTTTGAGGACAAGTAACATTAAACTGACCATTTATTTTTGGGATCAATTGTTTTTTTGTAATATGATAGCAAAATCAAATGACATTTTTTCCCCCAAAAAATCCCAGAAATTGAACGATTTATTATCTTATTTTTTTCTTACTTTATTATTAGTGATATTGCTCTTAGCCGTCTCTGTGCAGCACTTTGGAAACTGTCTGTTTATGTAATGTGTCATACAAGTAAAGTGTGTTGGATTAGAAGTTTCTACGTGCTAAAAATACAACAAAAAACATAAAAATTTAAATTATAAATCCACTTATTCAATGTGAATAGACTAGCTTTTGCAATTGCTATAGTCTAGTTCCATAACCTATGCACAGAAGACAACCGCAGCCAAAGTTATACTGGAGTAGGAGTAAGAGTGAAACGTGGGCTATTTTTGGAGTCTGGAGACTGTTACTCAATTACACATACAAAATAAATAAATACAAATATGAATGCACTAATGGGTCGAAATGGCAGAAATGGGCTTCCTTCGCAGGGTGTCTGGGCGCTCCCTTAGAGGAGCTCAGTCACATGGGAGAAGCACAGAGTAGAGCCGCTGCTCCTTCATGTCGAGAGGAGCAAGCTGATGTGGCTCGGGCAACAGATGCCCCCTAGACGCCTCCCTGGGGAGGTGTTCCAGGCATGTCCCACCGGAAAGACCCCAGGGAAGACCCAGGACACGCTGGAGGGACTATGTCTCTCTGCTGGCCTGGGAACGCCTTGAGGTCCCACCGAAGGAACTGGAGGATGTGTCTAGGGTGAGGGAATCTTGGAGTCTCTGCTTAGACGGCTGCCCCTGCCCCGGCCCCGGATAAGCGGAAGAAAATGGACAGATGGAGGAAGGGATGAATGCACAAATCATGACTAAGCAAATGTTCAAATCTTTTAATACTGTTGTTCGCATAAAGCTTTTGTCACTTAGCCTGTAGACTTCACATCATCATAATCACAATATGAAGAGAAATAAAAATTTTTGCTCTAAGTAAAAGTACAGTTACTTCAAAAAGATGTGATAAAACTACTCTCAGAAGTACATTTTCTTATAGTAAATTTTACCATCTTGTATTTCCAAAATGTACATCTTCTTTCAATGAAATCAGTATTAAAAGTTGTGCCGATGTGTATGAAGACCAAAGTGCTGTTCAGTGCATGACGTCCCCAGAGACTATCACACTCTCTCAGATATCTTTGTTATCTGCCAAGGCCAAAGTTATTCCTGTAACAACAATCCAACAGCAACAGCCTGTCTATAATTACAAAGAGAACGAGTGAGCACCAGAAGAAGAGGAGGAGCGGAGGTATTAAAATAAATGAGATTCTTAGTTCATTATTCAGAACAGAGATCAGGAATTAGCAGATTTACAACATAAACTGTCAGTACCGTCAGCTTAATGACAAATAACAATATAAAAGCAATACTAGAGAGACTAGGGAGGTACACAAAGTAGAAATGTCAACCACTTGCTTGTCTCCATGGAGATGTTATTGTTATTGATGTCCCGCAACATGACATTAAATTATAACTGTTAATCTTTGGAAATACTTTTGCAGTATTTTATGTTACACTTGTTAGGTTAAGCACATAGTAACCTATTTTTAAACTCTTACTTGACTGATAACTGAGGTCACTACTTTGTACTTAGTAGTAATAGAGTAACAGTACTTTAAAGCTGCACTAAGTCACTTTTTGTGAAGGGTATTACGCAACCTGCTTGTTTCCTAGGAGATGCTATTGCCTTGCCTGGAATGTTCCACAGAATGGCATTAAACTATCTTGCATTTATTTATTTACTGATTATGTTATGTTTGGTGGGTTAATACCTGTTGTAAATATAAATGATAGTTTTACATCAGTCAAGTTGAGCAATTTGTGAAGAAATGTTGAAAAATATCTTGAAAATTACAGGAAGTAGAGACATAAAACATGATGACATCAGAGTAGGGAGAAGTCTATCCAGAGGACAGGCACAAGTTACACACAAGAAACACATAATGTTTGATAGTTTATACATTATTTCGACAAAAAGGCATTTTCTTATCATTTTATTTGTCGAATCATAATCTCTGTGTGCAAAAAGGGGAGAGAAGAGTCATATTTTTATGTAACGCTTTTCCACCTTCAAGGCGTTCAAAGCGCTTTACATGAAGGAATCACTCACCCATTCACAGACACATTCACACACCAGTGTACACAGACACTTATTTATTTATTTATTTATTTAGAAAAGGGACAGTGCATATTGATGAACATAAGATACATATGTAAATATGCCAGATTTTAGCCACAGGCTAATTTCCATCTGTTGTCCCTGGACAGGTTGATGGTCACACTTAATACAAAAAACAGTCTAATACAAATACAAACAGGGCAGGACAGAAGCCAAGTCAAAAACAAACTCAGGAGGGTTACTACTACTTTAAAAGTGCTGTGTGTATTGCACGAGTTCTAAAGTGCTAAGTGTATTGCACGGGTTCTAAAGTGCTAAGTGTATTGCATAAGTACTAAAGTGCTATGCGTATTGCACGGGCTCTAAAGTGCTAAGTGTATTGCACGGGCTCTAAAGTGCTAAGTGTATTGCATAAGTACTAAAGTGCTATGCGTATTGCACAAGTTCTAAAGTGCTAAGTGCATTGCATAAGTACTAAAGTGCTATGCGTATTGCACGGGCTTTAAAGTGCTAGTGTATTGCACGGGCTCTAAAGTGCTAAGTGTATTGCATAAGTACTAAAGTGCTATGCGTATTGCACAGGCTCTAAAGTGCTAAGTGTATTGCACGGGCTCTAAAGTGCTAAGTGTATTGCATAAGTACTAAAGTGCTATGCGTATTGCACAAGTTCTAAAGTGCTAAGTGCATTGCATAAGTACTAAAATGCTACGTATATTGCATGAGTTCTAAAGTGCTAAGTGTATTGCATAAGTACTAAAGTGCCATGTGTATTGCATAAGTACTAAAGTGCAGTGAGTATTGCACGAGTTTTACAGTGCTGTGAATATTGCACAAGTCCTAAAGTGCTATGTGTATTGCACATAACCTAAAGTGCTATGTGTATTATACAAGTCCTATCGGTCGAGTATTTTATGTAATGTTAAAACTGAGTACTTAGGGATTGTGTTCACATGTTTGTGTTGATCTAAGCCACTCCTTTAAATACCTTTTAAATGTAGTAAAAGTGGGGGCCTCTCTTACAAAAGTAGGAAGACTGTTCCACTGTACACAACCTTTGAATGACAGAACATTTTGACCAAAAGTAGTTTTTCTCACAGGAACCTCACAGTCACCCCTGCTTGTGGCTCTGGTTGTTCGTGATGCAGTTCTGTATTTAATGTATTCTTTTAGAGGCGGTGGTGCCAGCCCATGTAGCTCTTGTATATTAGACAGGCATTTTAAATTTAATAAAGTTTTCAAAGTTTAACAAGTTATACTTCGAGAGAATATTACAATGATGGTAGGTGAAAGGTTTTTTTTTTTTTTTTTTTTTTAAGTGGGGGTGAGGGGCTTTAAGTGTGTTGCCCAAGGACACCATAACAGCATTCATCTGTGAGAGCTGGAACTGCACCACCAACCTGTGGGTCCGTGGATCTGACAACTCAACCAATGATGTTTATGTTGAGTGCAGGACTCGGAGCAGTGGACAAGCGCTCCACCATCTGACGTACTGTTGTTCCATGGATGCTAGGTAACAGTTATAGATGTGTGATGTCATGATTTCCAAACAGGAAGTACATTTTTGAAACAAAAAAATTACCAAACTGGGATTACAAAAAAAAAAAAAGTTGAAGTAGAATCTTAAACAGCAATGTTAACTGTGTTTTAGTGCGATGAGTAGCCTAACCTCTCATGAATTCTTACTGTCACTGGTCTTCTCTCAGATCTGACCAGTCATCTGTTGATGACATACTATAACACATTCCCAGCTAAGCAATAAAATCTCCATGGTGACAAATAGGTGGCAGAAAAGTTACATAGTGGACCTTTAAAGTGACAGTACTCCTCTCCCATAATCACCTCTCTTGCGTCACGGGTCACAGTGTTTATGTGGGTCAGAGCTGCTGTCTCTTGCTAAACAGATTTTCTGAGAAGGCGTTGGTTTATTGGAGGTGAACTCTGTAAACTAATGCAAACATGCATAAACACATCCGCAGACAGGGGGGACACGCGCCGCTCCAAGCCCAACCGAGGTAACTCAAGATGGGGCTGAATCGCAACGTGAGCAGCGTGTGTCCGCACGTGTCCCCTGCACTCACACATGCTTCTATATGTAGGCACTTTGTTAAAGCCCTGCTGTGGAATATTTCACCCATGTATAGATTAAAATACAGTCAGTTTTGTTGAGTGTTTGTCACGTAGGCCTATGTGACAGTGGTGGCACGTAACCTGGAGTGTTACACAATATGGCTTTAATATCTGAGATGGCCAGAGTACCATAACTTTAGATAGTACTCCATCTTTCCTAGAGTCGTGAATAAGATCCTAGGATATTTGAACTCCTGCACAGGGAAAGAGGCCGACGGGGAGACAGCATGGCTTTTTCCAGTTCAGAACATATATATAGGCTGGAGATCTGGGTGCACAGCTGAATAACTTACAATAAAATGGACTCTTTAAGCTTTAAACCATGTTATAATGTTGTTACCTCATCAAAAACAGACCTGGGGTTGTATTTTCATTCACACATTTGAGCAACCCTTTATTATTAGTCTGTCTACATCTCCAAAGCTCACATTGCTCTGTGCCACCTTGTGATGTTCAGCAGAGATCAGCAATTCCAGGGCTTTAAGTATCCAAATGATTGATGTCTGTCCAAATGAATGATGTCTGTGATGAGGAAACACTATAACAGAGATCAAAAAATAGTGTAATAAAGCCCTTTTATTGATAGAATCAGATCTACAAGTATGTACAAACCTACAAACATACTCAAACTTTTATTTAAATTCAAGAGGGAATTTGTTTCACCACTCATCCAAGAGGGTTCTTCACTTCTCACAGGGTTGTAGTAAGTCTCTGCCTTATATTGTCGTTTACAGCAAGTATCTGTTCTTAGTTAAGTTGCAAGTTTAGAGAAGACAAATATTTTATTCAAAAGTACATATTTACTCACATGTGATATATTTTTAGTTTGATGAAAAAGTACTGAGTGATAAAAGGTGAGTTGTAGAGGTTAAGTTTAGGGACAGCAGTTGGCTTGGGCCCTGTCATTGAAGTTGTCACAAACATAGACACGAGAGAGTCTGTCAGGAGAAAGCAGTGAAAGTGATCGCACTGATGACTTCTCCAGCTATGAACTTTCATCTGAGGCTCTGGGTCAACAACGAGAATCTGGATCATGATACTGCAAAAAGAACCTGTAAACAGTGGCTTACTCGAACACACTCAATGCAATCAAAACACTACTGCACTTTTACCTTTTACATTTGAACTAAAAAGTCCTCATCAAAAACATACCTGGAGTTGTGTTTTGTTTCATTCACACATGTTTGAATCATCCTTTATTATTAGATTGTCTATATCGCCAAAGCTCAAAATGCTCTGTTCCACCTTGTGATGTCATGAAGTGGTAGTTTTTAAGTTAACAGCTCCTTTTACCTTTAGTTCAGTGGAGATTGACAGTGCTGAAATCATCCAAATGATTGTAGTGAAGGTGTATGGAGTTTAGAAACACAGTGAAGCACATGTGTGAATGAAACTAAACACAACAAAAAATAGTGTAAAATAGGCACTGTAAAGCTCATTTTCAACCAACGAAAAAGTTGAAATAGGTTTTAAATCTATCCTTAAATGTACAGTAAAATAAGTGATATTATGAAATTATAAAATCCTTATTATGTACCTATGTGTTTACGCACTAAGTTGAATATATCTTTATCCATGGAGATTATCAGGAAACAGCACCAGGCCAGGTCACATCTGTGGAGAGGCAATCCTGCTCACAGTAGAAATGCAATGTTTTTAGCAATGAAACAGCAGCAGTTGCAAGATAGATATGTTAAAGGTACAGTGTGTAACTTTCTGGAGGTGGCACGTCACCTGCATGATTCCATGGAAATCGAAAGTTAAATCAATGACGTATGCTTTAACTTTTTCAGTGCAATAAACACAACACAAATGAAAAAAACAAAACAAACAAAACGACATGCTTTTATTTTAGTCTTCTTTTTTTTTACTAAAAGTTACATACTGTGGCTTTAAATACTGAGGAATAACTCATCCCCTCCGTGCAGACAAGTAGATAGCCAACTATCTACCAGACAAATTACATAATGTAGCTTACACATATACATGGCTGTTCATTCACTTATGTCATTGCCTGTCCTCTCTTTCACAGTCTCCATGGCTCCAGATCCGTCAGTGTCGTCCTTGTGTGACCTGAGAGATGCTATCGCTGCTCATGGTAACAATGTATTGGCCTGGCCTTATGTAAGAGTTTATAGATACACTGTATGTTCTCAGTAACACGTAGACACATGTACAACAGACTGCAACACGACTGACTGCAAGAGCCAAGTGTTTTGAGTGAATATTACAGTCATCATTAACATCAATATAGACCTACTATGGCTACCTCAGAATATGGTTTGATGTAACATTCGCTGAACAATGCTCCACCCACAAGCCTATGTCACCCATGCTCCCACATGACAACTCTCCATAAATGTACAAAAGCAGGATACAAAACTGTATACAGCAACTTAACAAACCTGATGCGATGTGCAGTAGTTTCATTACCAAAATGCACACTGATTTAATTGCGAAAATGCTCTGGAGGGGGAGTGACTTAGCATGGAGAGCAACAGAAGGGGAGACTCAGAGCATCAAAAGCGAAAGTGAAACTTATAAAACATGTTAATGCATAGCTTTCTGCAATTATGTCATAAAAGGTAGCATGGTGATCTAAATATGTTATGTATTAGCCATTATTATCCTATAGAAGTAATAAGAAAACTCCTAAACATACTACCTCTACACAGTGAGCCTAAATCAAGCTCAGGTCACTTAAAATAAATATTTTCATCGTCAGATCAGCATCTGCCATGCGATCCTCAAGTAAGTGAGCCAATCGACGTGTGCTACTAGGTTTAGCGTTTCAAATGCACTCCATACTCCATGCGTGATGGAGTGTTTGACCAGTTTACAGGGGAAGAATCCGGGGTCTCACATTCTTCACTGTTCAGCACCAACACAGTGATACAGAATCAGAGCACGTGCAAGAGAGAGGAGACTGACCCTAAACCACCCAGACCTCAGCACTGCACGTCAAAGGGTTACGTTATAGATAACTATCAGCGGCCTCCAGCTCGTTACAGGTTAATAAGACTCTCATTATTAGTATTAGTTTTAAATGTCAAGGCTAAACAGAAAAGTGCTCTTTTGTGTGGAGAAATGTCCTCAGAATCTTGCCCATAACAGGAAAAAAATCCACGAAAAAGGATTCATGTGTGATAAAACTAAACTAAACTAAACTACATTAAGAGTCTGAATTTAAGTCCTTTAAAGGGCCCGTATTACTCTATTGTCTGATCTATGTTATAATGTTGTTTCCTCATCACAAACATACCTGGAGTTGTGTTTTGTTTAACACACATATTTAGTTCTGTCTCAAACTGAAAACACTCTGTTCTGCCTGTCAAGTGCTCTATGTGTTTTTAAACTCCATACACCTTCACTAGAATCATTTTGATAATTTCACCCCTGGACTTGCCAATCTCTACTGAACTAGAACAAGCTAAAAGGTAGCTCTTAACTTGAAAACTACCACTTTATGACATCACAAGGTAGAACAGAGCTTACTCAAACATCAGTGAATGAAACAAAACACAACTCCAGATATGTTTGTGATGAGGTAACAACATTATAACATGAATTAAAGCTCACAAGAGTCAATTTTGTGTAATATTGGACATTTAAACAAATGCTAGTATTGTTTATGGCCCCTTGACAAAGTCTAATACAAAGATGGACAGTGCAGTTAAAGGTGCACTATGTAACTTGCCTGGAATGTTCCACAGTATGGCATAAACCTATCACTCTCCACGGCGCTACCAGGTCAAGTTACAGGTCAGATCTGTGGAGAGGTGATCACGTTCACATTAAGAATGTACGTTTTTCAAACTTGAGCAACAAAAACACCTCTAGTTGAATAAATGCAAGATGAACAGATGGACTGACAGAGAGACAGTTGGATGAAAAGACAGACAGATGAAAAGATAGACAGATCAACTTTGGTTTACTGAGGTATTTCTGGACGTGAAACCACTCTTACCTTTTTAGCCAAAATAGACTCAACAACAAAATAGACTGGTTGTGATTTATTCCTCTGAAAAACATCTGCGTGGGCTTGCATCTCCAGAAACCTGACTCCTACTTGGCCTCTTTCTGCTTGTTTCTATAGAAATGTTGTTGATCTGGCTATACTCTTCCACAGTATGACATGGAGAATGTTCCGAAGTATGGTTTTAACTTTCTATTACCATGGAGTCATGCCGCCACAGCCACATAATGTACCTTTAAACTGTCCCTGAAACTGGCCCTAAATTATGCTCTCCACACAACACTCCCTCAGAGGAAATGTTTGTACACTGCCTTTAATCCACTCAAACAATATGAAGCTCACCGGCTGACGTCACTGACAACGGCGTGCATTCTCAAACGGTTCATTACGCCTGAGTTATAGTTAGGGTTAGAGTTGTGCTTGTTAGTGCAGATGGAAAAAGAGGAGGAGAGCGAGGCTAAGCGGAGGCACATGTCCAGTGTTAGAGGACACCTGCCCTGCACTTTATCCAGAGGGACACTGGATCTGCCTTGTCTGCTCTGACCAGACACAACCCAAGATTCACCACACTGACCCTCACTCTAGTGTAAGGAGGGGAAGTGGGGAGATTTTTATTCAAATAAGAGTAACGCTACTTCAAAATAATATTACTCAAGTAGAAGTTCAAAGTAGTGGTCCAAGAAATCGGAAAAAGTCCTCGAAATGTGGCGTATATGAGGAAGCTGAAACCATTATGTAAAAAAAAACCCCCACAAATGATCAAAATTAAATGCCATCAGATTTGTGATTTTAATTAAATGTTCTTGCAATTATAATGTATATTTTTATATTATTATTATTTTATTAATTTTTTATATATTTAATTTGTCAGATCTGAGCTTAAAGCAACAGTATGTAACCTTCTGGAGGTGGCACATCACATGCATGTTTCCATAGAAATAGAAAGTTAAAACCAGACCAGAACATTCTCCATGGAGACATGGAGATACATTTTATGGCATACTGTGAAAGATGATAGCCATAGGAACAACATCTCCATGGAAACAAGCCTGAAGAGGTCCTCCTCCAGGCCAAATAAGAGTCAGGTTTGTGGAGACACAAGCCCGCTTATAGTAAGGATGCATGTTTTTCAACGTTTGTCAGAGCAGCATCCAAAAAATGAACAAAACTGAATATCATTACAATACAGTCGCAGGATTCGTGTCACTACTTTGTACTTTTACTCGAGTATGATTATTTCAGAGTAATCATACTTTTACCTAAGATAGGTTTCTGACTTCTCTACCCACTTCTGCAGCTGAATACAGAAGACAGTTGATGATATGGGAAAATAGGTTGTTTTAGAAAACTCATGTATTTTCAGGGCTGTGTGGGCACTGGAGGATGACTCAGTGTTGCTTTGTGGCAGATGGTTGAACACTGGCAGCAACTTTGCACAAGCCTCAGACTGAAAGAGATAGAAAGTGACATCTATTTCAACAAGAAGGGGACTAAATATTCTGTTTAACGCTGCAAATGATCAAATTCTTCTTGTCTCCATGGAGATGTTATTGCTTTGCCTGGAATGTTCCACAGTATGGTAGAAAACGTATCTCCATGGAGACAAAGTTACAGTTGAGATCTGCGGAGACCTGACCCTGCTCACAGAAAAATGCAAGTTTTTAAGGTATTTTGAGCAATTAAACACCAGTAATCGAATAAATGCAAGGATACCCATAGGTTTTTTTTCAGAATGATGAAAAATTAGGACTGTTGCCATAGCGAATAACAATTTAAAACTAAATATTATATCTTTTCAGTGGGAAAAAGTCCTCAGATTGTTGCATCTAACAGAAAGCTCATGAATATAACTTGTGTTTGTCTACTGATCTGAAGATTGGCGGTTCGAATCCCGCTCTCAACATAAACATCATTAGTAGAGCGGTTAGGTCAGGTGACCCACAGGCTGGCAGTGCGGTTCCAGCTCCCACAGATGAATGCTGTTGTTGTGTCCTTGGGCAAGACATTTAACCCACCTCACCTCGTGTGTTTGCATATAGTGATTTCAAACCTCTATACCCTATATGGTTTTCTATTAATCCTGGTGAACCAACAAACAAAAGCGTCTTCTCAGCAAACCAGCGGTTGGTAAAATTGTGTTATTTTGTTAATATTTTTAGTAATAGCTTGCAGAATGTTTAGAAGAATGTTTTATATTCTTTTTGGAAAAATTAGTGAGCCCAATGGGTCAAATTTGGCCCCCGAAGTGAACTTATAGCAATAATGTATCGCAATGTTCATGATTTTCCAAAGAAGAAAAGAGTTCTTGGGTTCTCCAGGGTTAAAGGGGGAACCATGTGAGCTTCCTTACCCCGGGCATAGGCTGTTTTACACATAACTGGTATTCCCATTTCATATAGATATTCATAGACAATAGAATTCCCCATAGGGTCACCGCACAGTCACACGCACTCACTGACCTTGGGAATCTGCGGAGTCCTGTGTCATTGTCGAGCTCCACTGTTAATGGGAATCACAATCTTAATCATGTGTGAAGTGGATGGCAGGCTCATATTACATTCCATATAGAACTATAGTCACATGTGTCAAACCACAGACCAGGGCAAAGGGGTCATTACATAACCACTGTAAATCTACACAGTGTGTGAATGCTCAACCATTTGGGGAAATATACAATGGGATTTTTCTGACAAGCATTGTGGTTTGCGAGTTATGTCTTAATAATCGAATTCGGTTCAAAGTTCACATTTTAAACCTGTCCAGAAATGACATAAAGACTGAAATATGAACTGACAAACTAATACAATTTTTAAAACAGAATAAGACAGGATATTTTGTTTTTTATGGAGGATATTCCATTCATTCATATAGCGATTCGATTGTGATTAATCTATTACAGTCTACAGTATATTAATGATCACATTTTGCACAACCTGTGTAGGAACAAAAGAAAGAAGAGCAGTGCACGGCTAGCTGGAGGATTAGCCTTTTTTAATCCAGTACATTTTTACAAAAATAAAAATAAATACTAACAAACAAATAAAGCTGATTAACTTGTCTGTCCTTTTTTACCCAATTTTAGATCTGGAGGCACATCGACACTTTAATTGAAGCTGCGTGTCCTGGAGGGAAAAGCAGACACAAAATTAATAGAAATAATAATAAAATAATAATAATATAATAATAAAATAGTCAAACATCAAACATGACTTAAAATAGTGGTAGTGTTGTAAAAAAGAGCTCCAAATATTCCCTCCTTTACTACTTGTTGGCACAAAATTTTAGATTTTGGGTTGGTAGGGCTAAACTGAAGTAGCCTTGAAAATTAAGAATCAATCAACTCGGGGTGTCAATATCAACATTTTCTTAGATCACAATTTGAATTTGATCAGGATTCATGTAAACGCTTTTTCTGTAGTCTTGAAGAGGTAACTAAAGTCAAGATTGTACAAGACCCACAAGCTGACGTCATCCATGCTCCCACACAACAATTCTCCATAAATATACAAAAGTACAATACAAAACAATACACTACAACTTCACAAATCTGATGCGATGTGCAGTAGTTTCATCGTGTGTTGTGATAGTGCTCTGAAGAGGGAGTGAGTCAGGGGAGACTCACAGCAACAAAAGCAAAACTTTAGACAAATATAGCACAATAAAAGGTAACTTAGTGATCTAAATGTTATGTGTTTGCAATTACTAACCCATAGAAGTAAAATACCGTCTTTAAACTATTCCTTGTGGTGTATGTGTCCCATGTTCGAGTGTAAATTCAGTTAGTTTGTTTGTTCTAATCAGGTCCATGCCTTTAACCCCCCTCTCTATATTTACCTGGTGTTTGCACAGCTGACTCTGCGCTGAAAGTCAAGCCCCTCTGGTTGCTCCGTGTGGTCATCCCAGAGGAATCCTTCATGTGCCACATCTCTACACTTGAGTCTTGTCCAATCAGGAAGCACCGGTCAGGAGGGAAATGGGCAGGAACAATCGGAGACGGGCTTGTGTAAAGTATATAAAAGGCAAGTCGATTTGAAGAGTGCATTTTCAAAGTAATTCAAAGGGCTTTAATTGTATAGAATAAAAACCTTTCAGTGATATGCACAGGTACCATAACTTTTAAAAATGTATAATAAGAATTTGTGGCTTCATTACTATAGAGTAAAAATGCTCACAACACTGAAGTACTGTGTAAAATCTGTTCTAATTTTGAGGTAAAGGCAGGAACTGGCAGACAGATTTTGGCATTTCCGAAACATAGACCAAAGAAAGCAGAAAAAGTCAAGATAACTAATGAATGGTAATGTTCTAATTGTTAAAAGTGCACTGTGTAACTTTCTGGTGGAGGGTGTGCCACCTGCTTGTCTCCAAGGAGATATAATTGCTTTGTCTTCAGTGCTCCACAGTATGACATTAAATTGATACATCTTGCATTTATTCAATTGCATGTGTTTTTTATTGCTCAAAAATAACTTGAACACCATGCATTCTGACTTGGATTAACTTCTCCACAGATTTGACCTGTAACTTAAAAATAGATTAATTTGATGTCACACTGTGGAATATGCTGGCCATGCACCAGAAAAGTTACATAGTGCACCTTGTAGCAACCGAAAAGCATTAATGGCTGATAATGTAATAATGTCCAACTTTAAGCGTAATAAGCCCATAATGTAATAACAGGGCAATAATGTAATACTTCAGAATTAAAGCAAATGCAAATATTTACAAGCAAAGAGCAATATGTTAAGTTTTGTGAATGTGGGGGTGGGAGGTAGGGGTGGGAAGTGAGGTTAAGACGGGGCACTAACTGAAGTGGGGTGGCATGCATAAAAACATGTTCTATGTACAAAAATGTTATATGTCCTCTGAATATTAAATATCCAGCAGATGTCCCTTGCTTTGGAATACACATTTTGCATGGTTTACAAAGTTGTTGAAAATGAGCAAAAACTGGTTGAAAACTGGCTAGATGTTGCTATTACAAAAAAGGTGGGGAAAAGAGTTTGGAAGTTTGACTCAGTGACTCACTCAAATGCATAAGTGACTTATTTTTGTCGAAATGTGGGGTGTGAGGCGGACCAAAAGATGCGGGACTCGGGGCAAGTTTAAGGGTGTTTATTGACAGAACAGACAAGACAAGCGAGTGACGGGAGGACATACGAGGAGCTGGGTACAGGGGTGCAGGTCAGGGTCCAGAGGTGCAGGGAACAAACGAGACAGGAACACAGCCGGTACCGGGAGACAGGGTCGGAGACGCGAGTCCAGGGAAGAGCAGGAAGGCAGGGTGCTGAACCGGAACACGAGCAGGAACACGAGCAGGACAACAGGCAGACGAACAGGGAAACAAGCAGTTAGAGGTGCTGTGAGTCGAGCAGACGATCTGGAACCGAGAGGAGAGTCCTGGCTCCTCTTATCCTCCCGCAGGTGGCGTTGATTGCGCTGATGAGAAGCAGGTGCACGCAGGAGGAGCCAGGAACTCCGCCCAACTCCAGAGACAGGCGGGTGAGGGAGGGGCAGAGCAGACACAGGAGGAAGGAGCAGGCAGGGTTCATGACAATTATAATTCTACATAAACTTGATTTATTCATTTTAATATCACTATTGATATGCTTTGCTTTCATGCATTACAATCCCATAATACCCAGCAAATGTAAAAAAGTATTACATTTTGGCAAAGTGTTATTTTTGTCATTTATAGACTTGCAGTGGGAAAAGTAACCAGAGTTTCTCTCTGTAGGAGTTGAACCTGCTATAGACCCTGCCTTGGTTCTATAGCCCCTCTGGCCTTGTATCAGCCCTGGTGCTCCCAGGCTAATACTGCTGGTCTATTTTCACTGCAGGGATCTTATGTAACGACAGCACCACTTTGGCCGTCACCACCTTATCATTTTACATTGAGCAGGTGCAGGCTCATCACAGTTCATCAAAGTAAACAGGGGACAGGAGATCGAAATTGTCAAAGTACAACTTCAAGATACTCAAAGTACTTAAAATACTTAAGCATCCCATATTACATCCTATATTTGTGAGCTTTAATTCATGTTATAATGTTGTTAACTCCTCCAACACATACCTGGAGTTGTGTTTTGTTTCATTCACACATGTTTGAGTAATCCTGTATAATTATTCTGTCTACATTGCCAAAGCTCAAAATTCTCTGTTCCACCTTGGGATGTTATGAAGAGGTAGTTTTCAGCTACTTTTTACCTTTAGTTAAGTAGAGATTGGAAATTCTAGAGCTGAAATTATCTAAATGTTTCTAGTGAAGGTGTATGGAGTTTAAAACACAATGGAGCATTTCCTGTATTACCACATGACATCACAAGGTGGAATACAGTGTTTTCTTTTCAAGAGCCTAAATATGAAGGGTTTGTATGTTAAACATGTTTGAGTGAAACAAAACACAACTCCAGGTTTGTTTGTGATGAGAAAACAACATTATAACACAGATCAGAAAGGAATGTAATATGGGCCCTTTAATTCAGTCCCTTATCACTCTGGTGCTGATGAGATATCTCTGCCACAGCTGCCCCGGGGTCGACTGATGAAAATGTGGAGGCCAATCTGTGCCAACCACCACCTGTCACTCTCTCACACACACACACACACACACACATGCACATAGGGTTTCCATGCTTTGCCGGGACTAAACTGGGACTAAACTCCCAACTATACCAGGACCAGAAGAGGACCAAACAAAGCCTAACCATAAGAGTGAAGGCAGCTACTTTTAACCATTCATTTACACAATTAGAGTTGTATTGAGAGTGATTTATCCCCCCCAAGCTAGAACAGCCCTGTCTGTCCTGTGAGACCATGAGCCCCATAGAAAAGTGCAGATAGACTTACAGCAGCACATGCATGTTTCCAGAGCAGAGAGGACGTGACACAGCCCAATGAGTGGAAAAGTTATTTAAGCTCTGCCTGTCGCGTTATTTCACTCATAAAACACGACTGTGCAGGTGGAACTGAACTTTTACCATATTCTGACTGACAACAACTAGCCCTGGTCTAATTGTGTAGTCTTTGGCTAACCCTGGTCTAGTCCTGGCTTAGTTTAGCCCTGGTTTAGTCCTGATCTAGTTCTGGTTTAATTCTAGTTTAGCCCTGGTCTAAAACTAGTCCTAGTCTAGTCTTGCTCTAGTCTGCTCTAGTCCTAGTTTAGCCCTACCTTAGTGCTGGTCTGGTTCTAGTTTAGTCCTAGTTTAGTCTGGTCTAGTTCTGGTTTATTTCTAGTTTAGCCCTCGTCTGGTCCTGGTTTAGTCCTAGTCTAGTCCTGGATTAGTTCTGGTCCAGTTCAGGTTTAGTTCTAGTTCAGCCCTGGTTTAATCCTGGTTTAGTTCTGATTTAGTTCTAGTTTATCCCAGGACTAGTCTTGGTCTATCCCTGATCTACTCCTGGTTTAGTCCTGGTCTTAACAGTGGGACATGCATATCTCCAGCTGAGGACGTGACACTAGTGAGTGGAAAAGTTATTTAAGATTTGAGTCTGTCGCTTCAGTTCACTCATAAAACATGGCCATTCAGGAGGAGTTTATAAATTGTTATTTAAAAATAACATTTAAACAAGTTCTGGTCTAGTCCTGGTCTAGTCCTGTTCTTGTCACAGAGTAGCTCTGGTTTAGTTCGGAGTCTAGTCCTGGTCTAGCCCTGGTCTAGTCCTAGTTTAATTCTGATCAAGTCTTGGTCTAGTCCTGGTTTATCCCTTGTCTAATCCTAGTTTAATCCTGGCCTAGTCCTAGTCTAATGATGGTTTAGCCCTGCTCAACTCCTAGGTTAATTCTGGTCTAGTTCTAAGCCCTGGTCTGGTCCGAGTCTAATTCTGGTCTAGTCCTGGCCTAGTCCTGATCCAGCCTTGATGTAATCCTAGTTTAATCCTGGTCTAGCTCTAGGCCCTGGTCTGGTCCAAGTTTAATTCTGGTATAGTCCTGGTCTAGGCCTGGTTTAGTCCTGGTCTAATCCTGGTTTATTCCTGGTTTATTTTTGGTTTACTCCTGGTCTACTTTACACAGGCTAACGAGTGGAAAAGTTATTTAAGATCTGTGTGTGTCTCTTCATTTCACTCATAAAACAGAGCCGTGCAGGAGGATGGACCCAATGGATTTAAATAGAGACATTGCATTACATGAGAGCTGTTACGTTACACTGTGATGGAGGAACATGCAGTCTGCCGATCACACACAAGGGAGGAAGACTCAGTCTTATTTCTGGTATTTCAATGCAAAAAAGGAAAGATAAATGACCTCAATTCTGAAAAATCCCCTTGTGTTTGACTATGTAATATTATACAAACCAATGTTATTTGACTTATTTTATTAGCATGTTCTCTAGTGAAATACCCCCACACCAAGTTACAAGTAAGATCTGTGGAGAGGCGAGCACGCTAATCTCCATGGAGATAGATCAGTTTTATGCCATGCTCTGGAACATTATAGCCAAAGGAACAATATTTCCATGGAAACAAGCTGGAGAAGGCTCTCCTCAAGACCAAATAAGAGTTACAAGGGAGATACAAGCCCGCACAGAGAAGGATGCATGTCTTTCAGTGCAATAAACACCATCCGAATGAAAAAAAGAAACATGCCATTACTTTAATACATTTTTTTGGCAAAAAGTTACATACTGTGGCTTTAAGATTTTAAAAACAATAATTGTGATATTCTAAATGGCCCGATGCCTTCTTAGGTTTCAGGAGTTTTCTGATGGCATTCACCTGATGAGAGACGCAGCAGCAGATTAAAGTGGGACAGGCTTCACACAGGGCATTACACAGCCCTAAATATAGAGCCACAAAAGTAGGCTGAGCTCACGGGCCTCTGCCAAACCAGACCAGAATATCACACAATGTAGAACTGGGCACTTCATGTTGGTGAATAGGCCATAGTATAGTTTTAGAAAGATTTGAATGTTGCTATGGTGACAGTTTCCTCTGAGTTTGGAAACTGTCACTGAGTTTGACCCGTCCTTCAATACTGTAGGGAGCAGTGAACCCATCTCGTACCTTAGCTGGAGGATTTTACATCCTGTGCATGTTTTGGGTTCATTAGTGATTTTAAGTGAATGTAATTTGAAGGACAACACATTAAATCATGCACAAATTCTGGTGTTTACAAAAGACAGACACAAACATTAAGCAAACTAAATCATACCTGAAGGACGCAAGAAACATAAAAGTTTTAATCATAGTAATAGTAGGGGTAAAAGTAGGGGTAAAAGTACTGTGTCTGAACCGTTACTACAGTGTATATACACATTCACTATATAAAAAGACACATGCAATTTTTTCTCACTGTCTGGCATGAAATCAGACTAAACTTTTCTTGTTTTAGTTCAATTAGGATTAACAAAATTATTTCTATTTGCAAAATGTCAGAATACTGAGAAAATAATTTTTAGACAATTTGTCATTACTTTTGACAAAGTCAGAAGTTTACATACAGTAAGATTACTGTGCATTTAAACAATTTGGAAAAACTCAGATAAAGATGTCATATTTCTGATTATTGTTTATTGACAACATTGGAGTTAATCAGAGACACACCTGTGGACGTATTTGAAAGCACACCTGAAATACACTGCTTCTTTGTGCAACATCATGGGAAAGTCAAAAGAAATCAGTCAAGATATCAGGAAGAGAATTGTAGACTTGCGCAGGTGTGGTTCACCACTGGGTGCAATTTCCAGATGCCTGCAGGTGCCACATTCATCGATTCAAACAATTATACACAAGTATAAACACCATGGGAACGTCCAGCCATCATACCGCTCAGGAAGGAGACATGTTCTGTGTCACAGAGATGAATGTTTAAAATGTGCATATCAACCCAAGAACAAATACAAAAGACCTTGTGAACTGAAGCTGATAAGAGTGTGTCATTATCCACAGTGAAATAAGTACTGCTCCGGCATGAGCTGAAAGGTCACTCTGCCAAGAAGAAGCCTTTTCTCCAAAAGAAACGTTAAAAAGCCAGATTACAGTTTGCAAATGCATACAGGGACAAAGACATTAATTTTTGGATATACGTCCTGTGGTCTGATGAAACCAAAATTTAATTATTTGGCCATAATGAGCATCGTTACATTTGGAGGGGGAAGCTTGCAAGCCTGAGAACAACACCGCAACTGTGAAAAAGGGGGTTGGCAGCATCATGTTGTCAGGTTATTTTGCTGCAGGACAACACTTCACAAATAGATGGCATCATGAGGAAAGAACATTATGTGGAAATAATGAAGCAACATCTCAAAACATCAGCCAGAGAAGTTAAAGCTTGGGCACAAATGGGTCTTCCAAATGGACAATGACCCGAAGCATACGGCCAAATTGCCAGATAACAAAATCAATGTTTTAGAGTGGCCATTGTAAAGCCCTGACCTCAATCTTACTGGAAATGTATGGGCAGATCTGAAAAGGCATGGGCGAGCAAGGCAGCCTACAGCCTGGCTTAGTTACACCAATTCTGTCAGGAGGAATGAGCCAAAATTCCTGCCAACAATTGTCAGAAGCTTGTGGAAGGATATCCAAAACGTTTGACCCAAGTTATAATTAAAAACAAAGGTACTAAATACTAACTTCTCTCATTATTCTGGCATTTGGCAAATATAAATAATTTTGTAAATCCTAATTGACCTGAAACAAGAAAGGTTTAGTCTGATTTCATATCAGACAGTGAGAAAAAGAGCCTATGGGTCTTTTTATATAGTGTATGTAAACTTCTGGTTTAAACTGTATGCTTTAAACATAGAATTCTGGTCAAAGTTCACATTTTAAAACACATCCAGAAGAATTCACAAAATTATAGAAATAGGCAAATGAACTGACAAGCTAATACAAGAATCACATTTCAAAACAAGTTTGTCCAGATCTAAACTTGAGGGTTAGGTAGGGTTATGACAGGAGATTTTGTTGTTCGTGGAGGAAATTCTTTAACTTGCACAGCAAGATGGATTCTCATGATATTTGTGAGTTCATGAACTCATGAGAATCCATTGTGAGAGACTCCTGCTGTAAGGTTAAGCGGGTGGACCAATCACAGAGCAGCATTGAGGTTTGTGTGGTGCATGTTTTCTCATCACTTTCAGTAAGAGCCATTCCTGACTGATAATGTGTAGAACTTGATTCAAAGTGCTGTACATGTGAATCTGGCATGAGCCACTTTAGTAAATGATGGTACGTTGCATCCTAACCATTTTTCTAACTGCGTCGATCAAAATTGTGATTAGGTTCAGATGAATCTTGAAGCCCTGTTAAAGTTTAACAGTCATCCAGGCGGTCTATATATACATGTCCTGTGATAATACTGCACAGTAAGACAAGGCAATGGTCAGATGCACAGTGAGAGGCAGTTCTTATGTAATGTTGAGTAGTACACATAATTCTCACCATCCCAGGCCTGGGACTACATGGACAACCCTCTGACTCACTCCTCCTCCATTCTTCTAATGGCTAAAGTCCACTAAACTAGCACCAAAACCTCAAAGCCTTTAAAACGGTTAGCTCAATCATTTCACTGAAACATAGTTAACATTAGTGTTGTCACAATACTAAAATTTCAAACTTGATTTCAATACTAAGGAATAGACTTGGTACACAATACTGATAAAAGCATTATTTAGACAATAGAATGTGATATTCAGCAATACATTGTAGTACTTTCTTGAATATTCCCATGTGGCCTTATATCTGTGTAATCCCTCAGTGGTCCAGGTAGGTCTCTTAGTGGTCCATGGGTGTATACTAGTCTTTGTGTCTTATATTTGTTTCTGTCCCATGAATATGACTTGTTTAGTATCAATACCTGCTCACGTGAGTATTTAGTTTCAATATTAGCTTTAGTATTCATTAGTATAACCCTAATTCACATTATTCAATTTATGAGTTTAATAAAATTCTTGCCTTTATTTAGTTTTTACATTTTGGTGAAGTTTATAGTTCATTTTACTTCCTGGTTGGATTCGGGAAGCAGATCTGACATACATAGAGGTAATTAATTCTGTTACCTAACAACCATAATGTTAAGAGCCAAAACCTGTCTAAATTACACAGTAGTTATGATTAGACTCATAGCAATAACTCACAACACCTTTGTTTTGTTAAATGAACCTTTAAACTGTCTAAAAATCCCTTCCTTGTTCGTAAATTGTTTCTTCTTTGGGAGGAATAATTTACACACAGGAATTTCCTGACATATCAGGAAATCCATTTCAGAACTCATTCCTACTTCCTGTATTTTTGTACTTTCACCTATTTTCCACAAATTTCCACAGGTACTATTCCAACAAACCAAGAAATAGTTAGAATATCATTAAATATTGTCATATACACTTTAAGCTACATTTCCAGTCTTCAGTACATTCTGAGTTGCCTCTGATACTGAAGGACAAGTCTTCACAAGTCTCCAGCTGACTACATCCACACTGTTACATTATCCACACTTAGTCAGAGGTGGAAATACAAAGCATTTTATTAGCCTGACCAGTCAAGCCTACAGTTTTCCTTTATATTTTCCAAAGATAGTTTGGGCCAGATCTAGATTTCTGATAGGTGTGACTAACAGGTGGATTAACCAAAGAAACCCATGGTCTGTGTCAAAATAAAGATGGTGGCTTATGTAAAAACAAAGCATGTAAACTTCTGCAGAATCAATGAGTGAAATCTTGAATGCTGCTATCTTGTGTTAAAACCCAAAATCCACTGTACAGTATATAGCACATTTCACAAACATACCGCAGTTTCTAATGTGCTGCACGGTAGTTTATAATGTGAACTAGAGCGTGTAAATCTCATTCTGAATGTTATGAGGATATTCTAGGGTGACCAGATGTCCCTAATTACCTGGGACAGTCCCAGTTTGAGCCCTGTGGCCCCTGTCCCAGCAGATTTATCAAAAAACATTGATTTGTCCCAGTTTTATACAAGAAATGTCCCAGGTGTCCCTATTTTGATCAGTTTGATCTAGACCAGGATTAAATCAGGATTGAATCAGTTGACTATTTTTGACCAGTCTGATCTAAAGCAGATCTAAAGCAGGTCTAAAGCAGGTCTAAAGCAGGTGTAAACCAGGATTGAATCAGGTGTTCCTATTTTTGGCCAGTCCAATCTAAAGCAGGTCTAAAGCAGGTTTAAAACAGGTCTAAAGCAGGTCTAAACCAGGTCTAAACCAGGTCTAAACCAGGTCTAAACCAGGTCTAAACCAGGTCTAAGCCAGGACTAAATCAGGTGTCCCTATTTTTCACCAATCTTATACCCACTAACTGTAAAGAGGGGAATATATTGTCATTTGTTTAGTTAAAATACAGAAAACCATACTTGAAAATGAGCATAAGACAAAAAATCAGTCTGTTGAACTGACAGAAGTCCCTCAGATTATTAGTGACCCACACGTGAGTCGAGAATGGACAGAGTCACGTGTTCTTTTTAGTTTTATTTATACCAACCGTCCCAACCTGGATCTGTCCCAGTTTTGAATTTTGAAAATCTGGTCCCTCCAGGATATTCAGAAGTAAATGTCTTCCACATTAGAGGGACAGACATGTGCTATAAATAAACAGCTGTGATTGGACTTGGAAAAAGAAATTAGCTGAAGTTTGCCCCCGGTCCCAGATAGCTTTCTAAAGGGTTTGTTAATAGAGCATGATTTGCTCAGATGAGCTTAAAGTGCATATGGTTTGACGGGATCATACCTGTAAATATGTATCATAGGTTTACATCAAGTTAGAGGCAGAGTTAGAGTGTAGAAAAAAAATTGAGAAAAGTTCAAAAACACAGGAAGTAGTGATAAGTTTAAAACAGAAAACCTTTAACTGTCATCAACACACAAAATTCAGGGATTATTGTCTCTATGAGGTTTTGGCTGTGTCGCGCTAAAAGTAATACATATTTAAAGATAAGACAGTGGGACGGTGACCGAGGGAGCATGTCTCTGAAAGCTAAGCAAATGAGGAGAAAATGTCACTGGAGGACATTTCCGTGTTTAGAAAGGCAGGTGTGTGTGTCTCAATGCAAATTTTAAGGCATGACAATTTATGTAAATTGTACCACAACTGAAATAATCGCATATAAAAACAATCGAGTAGTCTTTACATCAGGGGTGCCCAAACTTTTTTTATCGAGGGCCACATCTCAAAACATATTCGAAGCGGAGGGCCACAGACCGTTGATCAATGCAGTTCACAGAGCCGCTGTATATTAAGGCTTGAAACACATT
Organism: Periophthalmus modestus; assembly: GCA_019594935.1. Classification (NCBI taxonomy): domain Eukaryota; kingdom Metazoa; phylum Chordata; class Actinopteri; order Gobiiformes; family Gobiidae; genus Periophthalmus; species Periophthalmus modestus. The sequence goes on along the minus strand of JAIEZT010000012.1, from coordinate 20,604,440 downwards.
CATTTTAGGTCTGTATCACACTGCAATGTGATGTTTGAGGATATAGTGGTAGAAATAATTTAATTTGCTGTTAAAAGTACTGCTTATGACCAATAAAAACTGGTCTGAGGGCCGCATTTGGCCCCTGGGCCATAGTTTGGACACCCCTGATTTACACGAATCGATTGCACAGAGCCTATTTATGCACAAAGAAGAGATTTTTCTGTCAGTTTAAACCCTCATTTAACAAAATAAAAGTGTCATTTATTATTAGTAATGAAATCATAACTATTGAGCAGTTTAGATAAGTTTTCCATCTTGTTTGGTTGCTGTTTACCGTAGGGTTGCTGGGTAACACTTAGGGAATTACCTCTACCCAGGCATAAAACTAGGCTTATAATTATGTTGATTTAGTGAAATTAGTAGTCTAACCTGTCACATGCACTTTAAATATCAAGATGGTGGCCATGGGTACCATTACACATCCATTATAACAAAGTCTGCTGTATTAGTGAGGACTCTCTCTGTCCCGGGGTATGAACTTTCAGCCTTGAACGGTATAATCTCCCTTAGGTAACAGTATACAGGCCAGTTTTAAAATAGTGCACTCAGAGGAAGCCCTGGATACAGCCAAAGTCCCTGGGGATCCCAAACTGTTTATGGGTCACAGAAACCCCCTTAAAACAGACGTGTGATAACAAAGAGCCTACCATTTCTGTTTAACTTAAACCGAACAGCGACAACAGGATTTATGCCCAATGATTCATTCAGAAATTCCCCGTGTAAAGATGACTCACAAACACTTCACTGTTGCGGGGCGAGAACAGGTGCTGTGAGAAAACAAAGCTCCCATTATAATGTGGACATCCAGAAACCTCTATTTTGACTAAACACTCAGTGAATTTGGATGTGTGTTAAATAACAGCTACTTTCACTTTGCATAAACGGAGGAGACGAGCTGGGACTTGCTAAGAGAAGAAATCTGTGTGAAAAATGAAACTAATTATGCAGCAGTTTCAGTGGAGACACAGCTGACACCTCAAACTTTACTTTAATTATTCAAGTAATTTATTTGCGGTAAAAGTGTTGGTTATTGCCTCCAGGTTTTATCGTTTTTCTTCTGTATTATAACTGTATACAACAACCACAATCTTTTAGGGTTGTCAGAAGTATGAGGGATTACACAGATATAAGGCTACGTGGGAATATTGATCACATTCTGTTGAGTGTTTTTAATTATCACCATGATATTCCTTAGTGTCAAAATAAAGTGACTTTTTTATAGTTTGACAGCACTACAATCTATTACTTTTACAGTTTGCAGTTTTAAAATTATGGGGCAAAATTTAAATGATAAAACCTTAGATTGTTTAGAGGCTGTATAGGCTTATTCAATGACAGGAAGGGCATCTGACAGAAAATAAGAATTAAATTTGCATTACATTTTGAAACGGTCAGCATTCATTTACTTATTTGTAGAGCTGAATAATTTGAGATTTATGTTTTAATAAAAGGATTCTGTTCAAAGTTCACATTCAAACTCATCCAGGAGCATTAACATTTGAGACTGAAATGTGAACAGCTAAACTAATACAAGAGTCACATGCATTTCAGAACATGTTTGTAGATGTCTAAACTATAGGCTTAGAGGGTATTTTGACATAGTAAGACAGGATATTTAGTGATTTGAAGAGAAAATGGGGGATTTAAAAAAAAGTCAAACTATTTCAGTTTGATTACAATAAAACTGGCTGCTCTAGTTAGTTGCCAGATTATAATTTTGAGCATTTTTGATTTATAGATAGGAGGATAGGTCTAACATCTGTAGGACTTTGTATACCATATTTTGCGGACTATAAGTCACACTTTTTTTCATAGTTTGGCCGGGGGTGTGACTTATACTCAGATGCAACTTATATGTGAAATTATATATTATATTAAAATATATAGTTTCACATCTTTGTTATTGTCACACTAACAACCGTGCGAGGGCACACTAGGCTTGTGTCGCAGTATGACAGCCACACGGAAGTGACGCTTCATGACGGAGTTCAGAAGCGACACCAAGGACAAAGAATTCAATGGATTTAGTGATTTGGAGTGAGATCCAGAGTAAACTTGTGAGCTTGTTTATATGCTTTAGTTATCAGATTAACTGTTAATATCTTATGTTAACATACCAGACAAACTGTTACCTAGCAACCATGTTGTGCCACAACTCCTCTAATGTAAACAGAGATTAATATTCGACAAAGAAAGAGAAAGTAAAAACTGTGTAAAACTGTAATTTATATTTACCACATTATCAAATCATCAAAACTTGTCATACACATTTTAATTTCTTTAATAGAGATTAGAGTTAATTAGAGCTTTATTTTTTATTTTACTTTATATATGTAATGTGCAGTACTTTGGAGACTGTTTTTGTTTGCGAAATGTTATAAATAAAATGGATTAGACTAAAAACAGATCTTAGGTTGCGCCAATTCAATTTAACAAACTTGAATTAAATTTGTCCTTTTGTAACAGCCTGCACGATGCTTTCACTTAGCCGCTCATTTAACAGAGCTGTGAACAAACAACTCATAATTCATGTAGTTTTTTATAGTGGCGTTTCTTGGAAGTGACTGGACCAGAGCAGGGCCCGTGTCAAAGGTTTCCTCGGGTGCATTCCACCTCAGAGGGGTTCAGAGTGCAGCCGCTCCCTGATCAAATGTCTGGAGCTATGTCACCGACCAGTCCGAGCAACAGGAGCAGGCGATATGTGTCTGTTCACCGGGGATCAGCTGTAGTGTGCACTGGAAGCTATGGAAAGTAATCGCAAATGTTGAATGCTGCTTTAAAGGTCCTATATTACACAAAATTGAATCTTGTGAGCTTTAAGCCATGTTATAATGTTGTTACCTGCTCAAAAACATACGTGGAGCTGTCTTTTCTTTCATACATACATGTTTGAGTAGTCCTGCGTTATAAGTCTGTCTGCCTGTCCCTAGGGAGGTGTTCTGGGCATGTCTCACGGGAAGGAGGTCCCGGGGTAGACCCAGGACATGCTGGAGGGGCTATGTCTCTCAGCTGGCCTAGGAACGCCTTTGGGTCCCACCAAAGGAGCTGGAGGACGTGTCTGGGGTGAGGGAAGTTGGGAGTCCGGGAGTCCCTGCTTAGGCAGCTGCCCCCACGACCCGGCCCCAGATAAGCGGAAGAAAAACGATGGCATCTCCAAAGCTCAAAATGCTCTATTCCACCTTGTGATAGTAGTGTAGTGGTAGTTTTCAAGTTAATAGCTACCTTTTACCTTTTGTTTAAACTTGCTGAAATTATTCAAATGATTCTAGTGAAGGTGCATAGAGTTTAAAAACACAGTAAAGCACTTCCTGTATTTCCACATGACAACACAAGGTGGAACAGAGTGTTTTCTGTTTGAGAGAAGAACTCAAGCCTAAATATGCAGGGTTCCTGTTTTCAATGTGTGAATAAAACAAAACACAACTCGCAAGTATGTTTGTGATGAGGAAACAAGATTATAACTGATCAGAAAATAGCATAATACGGGCCTTTTAAAGATGACATTTTATAATTTCTCCCAAGATTTTAAGTATTAAACTATAACTAGTGCGGATCATAATTATTATATTTTTGGTAAAGCGTAATATTGATCTGAAACAGCTTAGTAACAGAAATAGGTCCGTTCAAACTCAAAGATCTGCTAAGTCCCACGTATTTGCAGGGACATTTCACTGTAGCAAAAGGCTAATTTGATTTTGTGTTGTAATTGTTGAAGAATATTTATATGACACCTTTAAACCCAACATGTATGACCTGGAATTTAACTTTTTTGAATAAGTACAGAGCAGTAAGCGGGGATAGGGGGTAGGGGAAAACTGGAATTTTCAGAGCATTCAAGCCTCAAAAGTAGGACAATGCAGGATTACTCTGGGCACAAAATACATCCCATTTAAGATAGAAATAAATGACAGTATAGAGTTTTAATTAATAGTAATGAATTTTGTGGGAATGTACCTGCCATTGTCCAGTGATGTGGTGTTCATGTCAAACCCTGAAACAGCAAAAAGCTAAAAATAGGCTAAAAACAGGCTAATCCACATCATTAGCATCAGTGACGTGGACTAATGGACAAGACCAACTGCATTTCCAAAATGTTAGGTCATCTTGACTCATGAAGAGAGAGACAGCAACCCAGGTCAGTCTGCTGAAGAACCCACTGCAAAAAGAAAGTGGACAAAATCTGACAGCAATGATCACAAACAGGATAATCTCTGTATCTCTTCCTGATTGAGGCGTGTAGTTTAAATGTCGTTTGTGAGTTGGTTTGGTTTTGTTATGGTCTTGGTTTAGGCTCGAGGGGTACGCTATGAAACAAGATGGGTGCCCAAGCTTGGATAGCCTCGCCCAAAGCATAGATTTACACCTGTACATGTTTGGTCCTGGTTTGAGCCCAGTTTAATCCTGAGGTAGACTTATTTTGGTCCAGGTTTGATCCCTGTTCAGTTCCAGTTGTGTAAACGCACCCTTACTGCATCATGAACATGGCTCACTTCTCACTATAGTAACATATGTAGCACAACTAATCTGGTCTGGAGCAGATTAAGATCCTGAGCTAAGAATTACATCATTTCTTTTTTTGCACATATCAGCATTAAACCGCCCCATTTTAGTCCCAATTTGAGAGGAATTACAAAGGGTACTTTCACACTCAAAGAGCTGTACTGTAGTCATTCATTCACTCTACTCTATGGGTTACTTCTGCAGCCACAGCTGCCCTGGGGAAGACTGCCAGTCTGCACCATCAGCCCATCACTCACTCACTTTCATTTACAGGCAAGGTGGAGGAAGTGACTTACCCAAACAGACAGCAGTTCAGCTCAAACCGCAACCCTGAATGAGTGTCAGTTAACCACTTAACCATGCAAAAAAAAAAAAAAAATCCACATTATAAACATCCTTATTCTCCATCAGTAACTACAATAAAGAACAATAGTAAGAAGTGTAGCATATGATTAGAGCGTTTAAAGAGGCGGTATTACACTTCTAAGGGGTATTAATTGTTAGCAAAATTAGAAAGCCATGTTACCTTGTATTTTTTTGGAAATTCTATATTCTCTGAAATCACAGTAAAATGTTTAATTAGTTTGTTTCCTTTTTAACACTCCCCCTTCACAAAACTGCTAACCGTAAGAAGGATTTGAATAGCGCCCGGGATAGATCGCAAAAACTCAAACATAGGACATATAAAACCACTTCTACCATGTTAGGTTGCTCCCTCATCAAAAACATGTCCGAACGCCCCCAAAGGTCAGTTTTTAAGTTAAGAACAACACTTTTATCATCATTGATAAAATTCAGAAGAAAGACAACATTTGGACATTTTGTAACAAGTGCAACATGGGTTTATTGTCAAACTGGTTATTAAGACATGAACTTGATTAATGCCATATGAAATCTCAAACTCCGCTGTAGTAAAGTGCAGATTCAAATCAAGTTGCCCTGGTAGTGCTCCTATTAGGTTTCTCTGAACAGTTATGTCAAAATCAAGTTTGCAAGATTAAACCTACAAAATGATGGAAAGCCCTTTTTTTATAACTCAAAACATCTAAAGCTAATGTGCAAAATAAAATCATTGACAAAGCCTTTTGAAGAGGAAAACTGTGCTAAAGCAGATATGCCGACAGCTGTAGTTTGTAGTAGTAGAAGTTGTTCTTATTATAAACGAAAGGCAAGTATGCAAAGTATTTCGTGACCTCTTTGAGCCAATGCTTTGATCAAAATAAAACAAAAAAATGGCATTAAAAAAAGGTTGACTCTCGAGGTCACTTGCGTATCATAATAGTTAGTTGTGCAATCTGGGATCTCAATGGGGCATCACTTGAATTTTTTTTTACCCCAAACCTCAAATTCAAAAGCTTGCATTCAACAAACTCAGTCGCTGTGGCACTTTTAACACGTAGCATTCACACAGACTCATTCAGAACACTGCAACGAATGATGTCTGCAAGTTTTAAAAATGCTTGAATTCAGATTTAGTTTTGTTTTAAGGCATTTTGGACTGGTTTCAATACAATATTCTAATTTAAGTCAAGTCTGTTAATGGACTATGAAAATTGCACTTAATCAAAAGGGAAAGACCTTGAAAAAAAATGATAAAAAACTAGACCACTGCTTACCCATAACCTTTAATACATGTCTTATGCCACCATTTTCCATTTAAAGATTTCATGTTACAGACATTTTAAGTCAGCAACTTAAAAATCTAAAATTATCTGCTGCGTGATACTGTTCAAGAGATTTTAAACTGCTTTCCGAATAAGGCTGGTATTGGAGTAACATAAATTAAATGGAGTTGAAAGTTGAGCTTTTAATGCATAGTCTGGCACTTTTTTTTTTTTAAGTGTAACCAACTAAATTTAAATTGGCCAAAACAGAAACCTGAAAACTCTGAATTCAAGTCATTTTAACTCATGCCGATATCATAGTGGTTCAGTGTATAAACAGTTTTGTTGATGAGAAATTGAGAGAAAGTCGGCAGCGTTGATGTTGTTGATGAGGTAAACGCAAAAATGAAAATTGCACAGACGAAGTGCCGAGTACAACAGTCTTTCAAACAGCATAGCCTGTGCATAGAAGGATAAAGCACTTACGGTGTTTGCAGACATTAACCCTTCACATAAAGCTTTGTTAGGTACAAATGAAACGGCAACGAAACACACACACACTGCAAAATATTACATCTATAGAAAAAAATAGTTTGTTAAAATGACTTGAAATTCGTATCTTGACTTAAGTAGTTTTACTAGTTCAGATTTACTTAAATTGTTATACTTTAGCTGGTTTCATAAGATATATGACTAAATAGGATAAAACATTGTTTACTCCAAGTTCAATGTTTCTGCCCCATTGGAAGAAATTTAAACTGAAAAAGAACGCAATATTCTGCAACACCTTTTGACTAATTTACATTAATTTACTTCAAGTTTATACTAATTCTATGGCATTTTTAAACTGGTTTCAAGAGAAAGCGTAAATACCTAAATTGGGTAAGAATTTGCAAATTATGTGTGCAAACTTTTTACCCCGGGGCAGATAATTAGTTTGGAAAAAACATGTTAGAAATAACTTGAAAGAGGCCAAATAACTACTTAATGTTGATTGAAATATTACATATTATAGTTACTTCCTTTTAAATATTTGATGTTAGTTGAAATTATATTTTTAAGTAGCTCATTTTGAAAGTCAAATCATTTTCTTAGAATCATTTTAATCAGTCAATCAATCAGTTTAATTTCTAATTAAACTGAAGAAGGTTAGGACACTATTTAAAGTCAGCTTTTCACTAAATTGAATTTGAGAGTACATGGTAGAAATAAATGCATCTAAACAAGTCAAAACTATTCAAATCAAGACACTTCAAAGTCATTTAACCTCATCTAGATATTAATATTTTACAGTGTCTCCCCTCGATCCCTTGGCATATATTCTGATTGCATTGATGATTGATGAAACCAATTGTTTTGAGAAAGTAGAAACTGGGTGATTTTGAAGAACAGATCCATAACTGTTGGCAACAGTGATGGGATGATGTGAAAAAGAAAAAAACAAAATTAACCTGAATCCCAACGTTGCTAGAAAAGTCTTTGTTATAGAGAGAGACACAGGCAAAAGCTGGGTTTGGGGGCTTGCATGGAGAAGATCTCTCAAGTTTCATAATAAATAGCAATGTGGAATATGCAAAAAATAATTTCTAGACCAAAAATATGTAAACCTGTTGTTTCTTGGTTCGTCCAGACTGCTGCTGTCCATTTCGCAGACTTTTAAAACTATTAAGAGGAACTAACTCTTTTGTAATCCATTCTGGCTGAAAAATATCTTCACCACATCGTATATATATACTCCTTTTGCACGTTCTTCTTAATACCTAGAGTTTTAATTCGTTTCGTCCCAAGTATTATCTATGTAGTAACACAAATGCCTCCAGTTTTTCCGGGATGTTGCCCTTATAGTGGAGATTGTGCTTAACTATGACCCGAGCAGCGAGGCATGCCAGAGTGGTGTGGTTGATGGGTTGGATCACGTTCCTCGCCAGTTCCTTTTCGTCCAGTAGATCTAGCGCCGTCTGCTGGAAGGAGTTGGTACTGTCGAAGTGGGTGCCGCTGGAGATGAGCAGGTTCATGATGTCCGGGTGGCCATTGGAGGCAGCAATGTGGAGGGGGCTAGGGGAAAGACAAAGACACAAAAAAGGGTTAATAGAATCCAATTATAGGGCTGTGGAAGGTTTAAATAACAATTATTCAAATTTAGGGCCGTGCAATTAATAGAATTTTAAACTGAGATTGAGTAATTTCTAATAGCCCAGCGGCTCTCCAGCGGCTCTCCAGCGGCTCTCCAGCGGCTCTCCAGCGGCTCTCCAGCGGCTCTCCAGCGGCTCTCCAGCGGCTCTCCAGCGGCTCTCCAGCGGCTCTCCAGCACTTTTAAGTACCACCAGATCCAGTTCAGGTCTACAATAAGACCATTCAAGGTCTAATCTAGGACTAAAAAACAGGTCTAAAAATGGACTACACCATTGTCCCTGTAGTTCTAAAGAAGAAATGAGCCAAAGAAGAACAAAAAAGTGGATTAAATTAACCCTAAATTAGGCATATGCAGGACAGCTGTCCAAGTACCTCCCAAAGGAGCTGATGTACCGCAGTTTGAGAAACACTGCACCAGTCTATGATCACTTTGGGTCTTTTTAATTGAGGTCTACAGCCAAATCCTCTGCCCCAAACCACATGCTTTTACTGACAGTTTAGACTTAACAGGAGGAAAATTGACTATTTTTCAGCAAATGGTAGGGCACAGGGATATGATTACAGTGTATCCAGATTGGTAGCTTTGTTGTTTTCAAAATGCAAAAAAAAGGCATAAGACAACCATGTTTTTAATGAGGGAATGTTTATAACATGGTAAAAGTTTCACAGGACCGGTGTAATAGTTTATATCACAATAACAATACTATAACTCCATCCAGAGCAGTGAGAGAAGAGCGTAACCATCTCACCTATTATCGTCCTCGTCTCTGCTGTTGACATCTGCTCCACACTCCAGGAGGATTGAGGCCACAGTGAGGGAGGGGAACTTGCAGACGGGATACCGCCCAACACAGGTCGTGTTTCGGTCGACGGCAAGGTGAAGCGGGCTGTAGCCATTTTTACCACAGGGTTGGAGCTTCAGGAACCTGGGGGCAGCATGGAGAAAAGTAAGAATGCATAGTTTCCCCATCAACACAGGAGACTATGGCCACCCCCTCCATAGTCTAAATTTGTTATGCCTATATATAGTCGAGGTTATTTTTAGACTTGATAACGTTATATGATCATACAATGAGAAACAAATTTATAAAAAGACTACACTACACAGGTTAAAAATTACATACATGAAGTGGCATTTATACTTTTATTTTAATAATTGAATCTCATTCAATTTAAATGATATGTGCCACCATAGTCTAAATGAAATCTTTGGAAAACACTGAGATTGCTAGAATCCTCCTCTGAAAAGGGACAGTGATGGACTTTCTTTTTGTCAAAATGCACCTTAATCTGAAGGGGAACCAAGTCTGAGTACTTTTAACTCCAGCCTTTTACTGCTCTGTGTTAGGTAACACAAAAGACAATTTTTTAAAATCTTACCATCTGTTGTCCCTAGGTAGGTCTTTTTTTGTAACTGGCACCTTTGACATAATCTGTCATATACACTGTAATTATAGATTTTCATTAATATTTGTATTACAATATTATAATTGTGTACAATACTATAATATTGTATTGTATTATTTATTGCATTTATTTATTTGTTTGCATCTGTATCTATCAAATAAATGCAAACAAATACAATAAAAAATATACTGTGTTCTTAATGAGCTCTGCACAGGCCGCAGAGTTAAGGTTAAATGCTAGGTTTCTTGACGAATGACTCAAATAAAAAACACCATCAGGAGCAGTGGGCAAACTCAGTATAGTACCCAGTGACCCATCTCCATATCTTGAGCTAGGTCAGGTCAAAATTACTTAGCTGGAGGTTGGAAAAAAAGAAACCCACAGAGACAAAATGCACACACTACACAAAAATCAAACTGGCGTCCATCTTGCTGTGAAGCCAAATAATAATAATAATAATAATAATAATAATAATAATAATAATAATGCCTTACACTTGTAATGTGCTTCATCAAAGCGCTACACTGAAGTCATTATTTCGTTCAATCCACACTTGGTGATGGTAAACTACTATTGTAGCCACAGCTGCCCTGGGGTAGACTGACAGAAGCGAGGCTGCCAGTTTGCGCCATCGGCCCCTCTGACCACCACCAATCATTCACACACACTTTCATACTAGGCAATGTGGGTGAAGTGTCTTGCCTAAGGCAACAACAACAGAACTTGGTCCGAGCTGGACTCGATCCTCCGACCTTCGGGTTGGGAGACCAACACTCTAACCACTGAGCCACTGTCGCCCCTAGCCCAAATAACATTAGCCACTCTGCCACATGGCACCATTACATCTGTTACTTTGCAAGAGGTCTGGGTCATAAAAACACAAGATAATCAAATCTATTGCATTTAATGAATCGACAAAGTGCAAAATTGAAAATTGAGGTTTATCATTATGAAACTAGTTTTCTTCTGACTTTCTTAGAAGAGTAGGGTTTTTATGCAGTGTCAGGCATGAATATGCAGGAAAACTTCAGCATGGACTGGATTGAGAACAGTTGGGCCTACGGCGTGAGCCTATAAAATTTAAACCTGGATGTGGTTTTTTGGGTTGTTTTTTTTTTAGATTCATGATTTTATTTTTATCCATATTTCCAAGCCCTACTTTGCAGTAAGTCATGTCTACTTGTGTAGAATCTCACCACTATAGCAAAGCAATTAAACGCCTGAGCAGTTTAGACTTTTGACATGCATTTAACAGTCGTGATGAACATCAAGAATGCTGCTTTGACTGAATAATTCCAACAACTTGGCAGAAACTTTGCATAAAATGTTTTGTAAATTGATATATGAAAGCTGGAACAATATTTTTGGGGTCTATATTTATCGTGTGTACATTTTCTTTGCATCTGTAACGAGTCATAAAAGTAATTCATTTAACCTTTTATCATATAACCTAGCTTGCCAGCAGTGCAAACTAAGCACTAAAGTGTTTCATTCTGTTTATTTATTGCAGCTCATGATTTTTAACAATATTGTAGATTTTGATTAGTTTCTGTGGTTGAATTCTGCTCTTGGGTTGTTGTGTCTGTGACATAGTTTCAATATTTTCATTTATCGTCTATATTTACTTCAGCTATATAGCAAACTTCAAAATGTGTTATCATGACAGGTCTAAATATATCAAGAGTGCAATTATTATCAGTGATAGTGAGTGGGATTAAGTATTTTTTGTTATTTACGTGTAAAGATTAAACTCATAAATTCTCCTTTCTGCTGTTGTCCCATATAAATACTTATAAAATGATTAGACAACTAAAATTGAATCTATAGGTCTACAGCTCTGGTCCAGACCCACCTGTAAATGGTCTCCTTCTTGTAGTGGTCTTGCTCAGGGCTACACGGCACTTTCTCCAAGAGGCAGATGAGGTGCAGTATGATTGACAGGGCTTTGGTGAGCTGGGCAGGCTCAGAAGGCACCGGTCCAGTCTGCTTCACCGCTCTCTCGATCTCTAACACGCTTTTTGACAAAATCCCCATTAGATCCTCAAAAGACACAGACGTCCCCAGCAACCCCTTGGCCCTATCCTGGAGCATGAACGAAAAAAGCTCCGCGAAAGATAGTAAACTAGAGGCCGTCATTGGACTGAGAGGGTCCAAGTTGGTTTGTTGCATGTCCAGAGCGTATTTCCACAGGTTTATGCAGCGTTCAAAGTTCCCAGAGTCTGCGTACACGGCGCCTCTGTATCGGATATAATAGGAGGTGTCTGGATGTTGTGGGCCCAGGATTCTCTCTCGGATGAGCAGAGCCTGCATCCTCATCTCATCTGGGTCAGATATGAGCCCGTCCAGCTCCTCTCCATTTGTTACCTTTGATCACACAAGACAATAATAATGCATGGGTGGTATGGGTATGTAGGTAGGTATAAGTGGTCTAGGGTTGTGAAATTATAAAATTTTTGTAGTAAGTATTTTTAAAATGTATTTAATGTAGGTTATTTTTCATTTACTCTTACTATTATTATTATTATTAGTACCATTATCTTTTTTATGATTTCTACTGTGGAAAAAAAAAAAAGTTTATGGTGCAGACAGAAAGCCCTCTTGTTAGACATGGAAAATGTATAATAAAAAAGGATAAAAAGACTGTACCGTTTTTTCATGTAATAAAGTAAAGTATATTGGTCTTGCCTCGGTATTGATCAGTGGTAAAATAGTAAACAGTCACATTTTTATATAGCGTTTTTTCACCTTCAAGATGCTCAAAGCATCTTACTTCAAGGAACCACTCACCCATTCATACACCAGTGTATGCAGACACTTGGGGTGAGGTAGGTTAAGTGTCTTAAGTCAAGTCCAACCTGTGGGTCAGTGGATTTTACCGCTTTACCAATGATGTTTATGTTGCAGTGATTACAGTCAAAACGAGACCACTCTCAGGCACCTACATCCAACTCTAAAGCATTTTAGCGTCCGCGGACAGGGAAATGAGGCTGGTGCACCGTTTGCATGCTTGTTGTTTGCATTAGCGTGACAGCAAACCTCTCTGAAAGTTGTGAAACTCTCAGAGGCCAAACTTAACGCAGTGAATAATTAGGATGCTCTGAATGCATAAGGTAAGTGAGGAATAACTTTGGACTTTAAAAATGAATTTTTCCACATTTAAGACAGTAAAAATCAGCACCTTAATTGTTTTATCACTGGCTCTGTGATAAAACCTCACATGGTTTCAGTTTACTAGTAGTACAAACAACAATTAGCAATGATTTCAGTTAATCAATTCCAGATATGTTGTGATTTTTCAGAAAATAATTTTCAGATATAAACCTCTCAAACGTGTTCTCGTTTGAGAGTCTGGGGTTAGATCGTTTCATGCACACTTCCAGAGGAACCCAAGTTGCTGTAACATCACTCACCTCTTTGGCATAATCGTAGGCCATGATGAGCTGCTTTGGGTCAGGCTTGTGGACCACGTTGTTGCTGTCCATGTATCGGAGGTCCATGGCTCTTTTCCAGTATTTTAATGCCCCAAGTAAATCTCTCTTTTTGTCCACAAAAGTGGCACCAAGGAGCTCAAGGGCATCTATTCGTTCCTTATGACTGGTCTGCAAAAGAAAGTGAAAAAGCATGATTATTTGATACACTATAACAGGTTTAAGTTTGTCCACAGGTCTAACATCAATAAGAGGTGGGCAATATATTGTAGGGATTTAGATTTTTTGATACATTACCAAATATTTGTTTTACTGCTGGGGCCATAAGCCGATATTTGCCAATACCAATTGTAAACCTTTTAAAATCCTTAGTCAGAAAGTTAAGATATCACAGTAATAATCTGTGGCAGTTGGAATCGCACTGCCAACCTGCAGGTGAATAGATCTGACTGCTCAACCAATGATGTTTATGTTGAGAGCAGGATTTCGAATCACAAACAGAGGGCAAACACTCTACCAACTGAGCTACTGTTGTTTTTGTCCACCAAATCAAATGAGATCAAGAATATAAGGAATAGTTGAGAGCTTCCACCAGTACCATGTCAGGCTGATTTTAGTTGACAAAACAGAGCACAAGGCAATGCATTCAGTAAACTACAGCCCTACACATTACAAATACAAAGATAATGACAACAGTTTAACCTGTTGATGCGTAGTCAGGTAGTCCACGATGTTTGTGTGCCCCGTGACGCTCGCAGATAGAAGAGGAGTCATCCCGTATCCGTCCTGCTCCATCGACGCTCCAAAACGCAGCAGCATCCTCATGATCTCCAGACTGCCTGACTCGGCACAGTCATGGAGCGCCGTGTTTCCTAAGCAAAGAAAGACAACACCAGAACAGAACTTAAAGTTACGACTTTTTTTTTTAAATAATGGGGAGATTTGTCATGATGTAATAAGATTTGAGCAGTACAGGGTAAAATAAATAACTTGTATGGCTAATCTAATTATTGGTTCATTCTGCTGTTTATTTGTAGCAGCTCATGCCTTTTAAACTGATGCAGCATTTAAAAATAGGTTGACTGGGATTATCTTGCCTTATGTCAATAGTTCAATTTTATTTAGAGCAACATTTATCTATAGCAATGCTTCAGCATTAGTCATGATAATTACTATATTGGCTTGAATATTTTTTAAAAGGGCCTATATATGGAGAGTACTTTTTCTTTGCACTAGTGTGGAACTTTGATATTTTTTCAGTTCTACGATAAGATTTGAGATGGAGATTCAATTCAACCATCTGTGACCCATTATCTATACAAACCAACTACAGCACTAGTAACTAGCGTTTCATGCTCCTATTTATTGCAGTTCATGCATTTTAAAAATGCGGTTCACAAAGAAGATCTCTAACTGGGGTTTTCGGGTCAGTGGCAGAAATTAGTTAGAAATATAACTCATGCACAAAAAGAAGCAACTTTTATTTATTGTTTGGAATATATAAACATTTTTCTATGGAAAGGTGTGAGAGATTTTTATATATAATTTTCCCCCCGCTTATAACTGGTAATAAAGACACTTTTTCAAGGTTCAGTGGAGTGAGCACAGCCATAAAAGAAATCTCTAAAAACTCATGTTTGCCGTTTAAATGAAGTTCAAATTAACCTGGTAGGGCGAAACGCATACATATGGGTTTATACTACAATACATTTTGCTCAAGGGCCGGTACCCGATGACCCCATGCCCGGTTTTGGGCCTCTGACTGGCTGTTGGGGACCCCTGTTGATTTAAACCTCAACCAAGATATTTAGGGCACATTTTAGAACATTTCCGTTTCTGTTGTGCATTTTTAAGATTGTCTCGATATATTCAAACATCTTAATTCCTGTTTTAGACCAACCTAATATAGTGCCATTTCTTATATTCATAAAACTTCCTTCCAGTTAATCCAGTGTTGACTTCCTGTACAAAAGTGTATCTTAGGTTCAATGAGGTGACACATAAAGAGGATTAAGTAAACAGGTTTCATGTAGCTTGGGTTTTTATCAATCATCTACAAGCATTCAAGTTTCAAGCAGCATTTTCAATTAGACTGAAAAGTTTTTATATGACAGCTAGCTGGGACAGTGGGTGGAAATCACCCAAATTACCCACAGCTGCCAGCAAGGGTGGGCGATATAGCCAACAATGACTATCTCAACATTTTTTTGCATTCTCTATGAAGATATTTCAACAATATATCAAGAATCTGACAAAATGTGGCTGGAAACATCCTGGTTGAAGACAAAACGTGAATATAGCATAGAATTAACCACAAAAGCACAGGCATATCACTTTATACTGTCATTTGGGCATATACAATAGATTCTGTCTGTTTTGGAGGTAATTTTAATAGTTTACAATACTCTATAACGTAATTATGCATATCACCAAAACAACCATCTGATACAACTACACTTCTAGTACGCATGTACTGATTTGCTACTTCAGTGGGATATTGGCGCCGATATTGAAAATTTTGATGGATTAGATATCTGTTCCAATCCAATGTTGTGTTTCAATATCCCATTTTAGTCTATAAATTGATGCAAGAAGACGATTTACTGGTCAATATTTGTGCAAAACAACTCGCAATATTTGAACTTGTATTTTTAATATTGTTTGGTTTTTGTATTGAGCTGTTCTGTAGTTACTTTACTTGATAAATAACAGTTACAAAACACATCTGGATAATCATTTACAATCTGCAGTATCAACATCAGTATTGGAACAGAAAAAGCTGGATTGGTGCATCCCACACTGCTAGTTCATAATAGTACAGGGGGAAGTATCTGTTGTGGAGTGTATCCGTCTCCAGTCACACAGCCATGTCTGTAGTGACTCAACAGAATAACATGATCGACTGGTTTCATAATCACATTTGAAACTGTAATACACACATGGGTGTGTCGAGAAGCTTTAGGCTCTCCCTTTCATTTGTAGCAAAATTCTAAACAATACAATTCAAATGCCTGTTTTATGATGGAATTAGTTGACAGTTTGAAAGAAAAACAAGTCTGTGTCCCACTACATTTTAGTCTACTGGGATACACCATTCACGCCGTTAAAAATCTTTAAAAAAAAAAAAATAAAATAAAAAAAGTCCTATATTATGCAAAATTCACTCTTTCAGGAGGTAACATAACGTGCCTTAACGCTCACAATACATACCCAGAATTGTATTCTGTTTAGTTCCCACATAATGGAGTAACCCTTTATTATTACCCCATGTACATCTCCAAAGCCCAAAACGCTCTGTTCCACCTTGTGATGTAGCTGTTAACTTAAACTACTGCTTTGTGACCTTTTACATTTTGTTCAGTAAGGATTGGCAATTCCAGGGCTGAAATTATCCAAATGATTCTAGTGAAGGTGTATGGAGTTTAGAAACACAGCAAAGCACTTCCTGCATTACCAAATGACATCACAAGGTTGAACAGAGTGTTTTCAGTTTGAGGCAAAAACTCAGTGTAAATATTCAGGATTTTATGTGTTAAGCATGTGTGATTAAACAAAACAAAACTACAACATAGATCAGAAAATAGCGTAATATGGGCCTTTGAAATTCTGGGCATGCCAATAATAAACATTCATAAATACAGTATATATGCATGTAAATACAGCACTATGGACCCCACTCACCTTTGACACTTTTCCGGTTCACGTCTGCGCCTTTTTCCAGGAGGTACTGAGCGATCTCTTTGTGTCCCTTGTAACAGGAGATCATCAGACACGTGTGCCCGTGTCTGTTGGCCACCTCTAGGTCAGCTTTATGCTCCACCAGGTACTTCACTATGTCCAGGTGTCCGTCGAAGCAGGCTGCCCTCAGCGGGGTAGAGTTTGTGAGAGTGGTGCTATTGACCGAAGCACCGTGCCCCAACAGAGACTGGACCACCTTGAGGTGGCCGGCGGCGGAGGCGGCCCACAGAGGCGGCGCTCCCTCGATAGTTTCCCCGTCAAAGTTTACGGAACCCCCGACCTCCACCGGGGCACAGCAGCACTCCAGCAGGTACTCCACCAGGTCCAAGTGTCCATATCGAGCCGCCATCAGAAGCGGAGTCGCCCCGTTGGTTTTCTCGCCCATGAGTTTGGTGACTTCGTGTCCATCTTTGTTTTCTAAGAGTTTCTGGAGCAGCCGTAGCTTCCCGTCTCTGGCCGCATTGAACACTGCGGTCTTTAAATCCATCTCTGAGGCTCGTCCCCACGTTTAAAGAAAACCTCCAGGGATGTCCATAAAAACGGGGCAACGAAAGACACCCTTTGTTTACAATAAGCCGAGGCTACGGGGCTAAAGCAAAACAAGCTAGCTCCACTCCGATTAAAGGTCGCAGGAAAGTGCTTAGATTTCTTGTTTAAGTGCTGTGTTAATGTGTAATCCTGGTCATCACTCTGAGATTTAAGAGGACCCTTTGTCCCGGTGTAATGTCGTGTTTAGCAGCTCGGTGGCTCGTTAACTTCCTTGATGGTTGTAGCTAACCAACTAGCTTCACGTAGCGCTACTACTACTCTACTCGTAAACAATAAGTCGACAGCGATTGTTCATACAGATGTCCTTCTCACAAACTAACTGTCTTCCTGTCACAGTTTCAGAACATCGTTTTGATCAGTTTTTATATTTATCACAATTATTATTATTTTTTTTTTACCGTGGAAAGAAAGAGTAATCCACCTCCTCCCGTAACACTGCGCTGTTGTTAGCCTTAGCTCCGCCTGGAAAACGTTAGTCCGTTTGTTTTTGGCGAAAAGCAGGTTAGAAACACGTCAAATCTCTCGAAGCCTCGTTTTTACGCACAGCCACAACGAAAACCAAAAATATTACCCCTAAAAAGCAGACAGTCAGTCCATATATTGGCCCAGAAAGCGTATACAAACACGGGTAAGTCAGAGGGACCGTCCGCCCACGGTTTCTGGAGGATCACGACTCGGGTTCTGTCAAAGCTCGGCCCAGCGCAGTCTTTTCTCTCTCTCGAGCACCTGATTGACGGCCGCGCGACCAATCACAAAACACCTAAGATTTTCACCTTGAAATCAGTAAAAAATACAGAAATAAAAAATTATATCATAAAACAGATTTGCTATTTTGTTTAGGACAGTGTTTTTGTGTATACCTTTTTCTTATAATTATAATAAAAAAATAACTGAAGAAAAATCGAATCTGTCAACTGGAAAAAAAGTGAAGAGAAAAAAAAATATTAAAAAGAGTTTATCAAAACTCATATCCAGAAGAATTTGCATAATTAGACATGAAATAGTAAAGATTGTCATTTAAATAACTTAAGTGGAAAAACAGAACATTTCAGCAAGTTTCAGCTCGTACACAAAGTAATTCAAAGTGTATTACAGTATAAGAAATACATTAAAATTACAATACAAAAATGGATATATTACATTCTTCAAGGTTTCTTTTTGGAGTATGATAAAAATTATATATTCTTATAGTTGTATTAATTAGATCATTCAAAACTTCTACTAATAGGAGAAGGTACAACATGCTCGAATATAATAGAAAAGACATGCCCAAACTGTGGCCCTCAGACCAATTTTTCTTGGCCCTCAAACTTCCAGGTGAATTGGCCCATATTACCTTAAACAGTTTAGTGTGGTACAGTCTAACAAGTGGTTCAGTCTAACTTGTGCTAATAACGCAGATTTGAAGTATTCACTGTATCGGTGACAAGTCTATGGCCCTCAATTGGTCCTCAGCTTTGTCTGGGTTTTCATATGAGAAAAGTTTGGACAGCCCTATAATAGAACTCTTTGACTCTTTGCAACACCCCTCTATAGGAAACCTTAACGAATCATTTATATTTGTCCATGTCCTATTAGAATAATAATCTAATAACATAAGAATATATAATTTTGTAATGTATTACAATTACCTAGAAGAAACCTTGAAGAATTTATTAGACAACCATTGTTCGACTTATTTACCATTCTTCTACTTTAAATATTTTTGTGGATTAATAACGTTCTTAGGGATAAGGTATACAAAAACATCGACCTAGATGAAATAGTAAATATCCATTTTCTCCTGCTTATGCAGGGTCGGGTTGTAGTCTAAATAGAGACTCCTAGACCTCCCTACCCCAGACACTTCCTCCAGTATAGGAAATATGTTTGTTAGAATTATGAGGCAAACATAACGTCATGGCCTTGAATATGTCGCCCCCTGTAAGAGAAATGCAGTACTACAGCACATTTGCATGGACGCATATTGCATTACCAGCTGAGAAATATGAGGTTTATAATTATTAATGACTCCAAACAAACGACATACAGTCAACACCATGGGGCACATTTTATTTGGGTCACTCTTAATCATTTGGTTTGGTTTTGAACAGTGTTTGTAATTATACATTTACAAGAGAAATAGTGAAAATAAATCAGCAAAACCTAACCCAAGAAGTAACAGATTCCAATAACTGCTTATACTAATGATTTTTAATGATTTTGGTCGCATTTGGCCACTCTGTTTATTACAAACTGAATAAATAAAAATGGACAATCCGGAAACCCCAAAACATATTATAAAACTGTATAGTATAAAACCAACACAAAACATAAATAATAGGTAGACTTAAATTGAAGAATACACAGGGTTTACTTGGCTTTTACTCAAATACAGTTTTATAAATAGACCAGACATTTAATGTAGAAAAATTCATCATTAACCTTCCATTTGGTAACATTTCGGGGCCAGCTAATTATGTAGTTGTACAAGTTATCTAGAGGCAGCAGTTTGACTAAAAATGGCTTATATATTTGAATTGTGATACCAAGGGGAATTTGAATTAGCTGTTTTTTGTCATTGCTTTGTAAAATTAATGAATGACATAATAAAACAAAAAAACAACAACTAATAAATTCTATTGTCAACAGTGGTTCCGAAACTGTTAAGGTTTCTCTATATATTTCTATTTTTAGTTTAATTTAAAGACATATATATCCAGGTTACTGTCCTTATTTGGAATTATTTATGTACCTTTTCCTGCCAAGACCATCTGCTTATTATAATAATAGCTTTGCCTAGGATGTCCCACAGTATGTTATCCATTTCCATGGTAACAACGAGCTGATGCCACGAGACCAAGTTACAGGTTGAATTGAAGAAACGCAAGATGCAAAAGTTTAACAACATGGAACATTCCAGGAAAAAGCAATAACATTTCCATAGTACAAGCACGTCATGGACCCCCCATTATGTACCTTTAAGTCATGGCTGAGTCCTGTTTTAGAACTGGTATAACTCTGTTAAAGATTTCATTTTTGATCTGGTGGTCAGATATTTTCTTGGGTAGTACTTGGTAAACTTGAAAACAACTCTACTATAACACAGCAACAATCTTCACTGGCAGTAAAAACTACACAGTTACGAGTAAAACCATTGTCTGTAATGAGTTGTTTAAGAAAAGCATTACTACAGTGGCTTAAATGTGAAGACCAAAGTAAGCAGCTTGATTCAAAACAGCAATGCCAAGTACTCTAGGGGTAGGCAATATATTGTTTAAAAGATATCCAAAGTGATGTATGCATTTTTTTTCTGTATTAAAGGTGCACTATGTAACTTTTCTAGTGGGGGTTCGCCATCTTGTATCAATGAAGATATTCCCTTGCTTGGAATGTTCCACAGTATGGCATAAAACTTATCTCACATATATTCAATTACAGGCATTTTGAAATTTCTTGAAAAACATGCATCTCACCTTACCACAAATCTGAATAACTTGGCCTGCTTGTCTTCATGGAGACAGATATAATTTATGCCATACTGTGGAACATACCAGTAGCATCCCCATGGAGACAAGGAATTGGTGGCCACCCTAGGTAATAGTTACATATTGTATCTTTAAGAAAACAGGAACAGAAACTTGCAGTGTAATGGTCCAAACAAGGTGAGGACTTCTTCATTTTACATTGTATTTACAATCTGATCACTTTTTGTGCTGTACTTGAACCTTAACCAAGACATTTACAGGGATATTTTAGCACTTTTCTGACGGATTGCAAAAATATGATCTGAAAATCACCCACCGTTAACACACACATAAGCCCTGACACAAATAAACAAACTATATACCCGTGTGTCAAAGTCAGATTGTTACGATCCAACGCGTGTGGTGGTGGTTTTCTTGTCAGAGAAGAAGCTACGCAGTAGGACGACTTGACTGATGCTGACGAGCAGAAGGATAATGGCTTCTCCGATCGACCAAAACGCCACACGAGTGTTAAGGTCCTCAGCACGACTGCGTCCCTGAGCCTCACGGAGACGGAAATGCGTCTGATAATCAATGACAGACTTCAGAGCCTCATGAATGGACACACAGGCTGACTCCATCTGTCAACAGAGGTACAGAGAAAAGGGGAATGAAGATATAATCCAACATTCAGTGGACAGGTCATTACCATGTAATAGGTGTGAAAATTAGTTTCCACTGGCATCGTTTTGAGATTTTGCTGACAGCTGCCGATCTTGGTAGCAATTAAAACTTAAAAGACACACACAGAGAGAGTGTATTGTTGATTTGTTTTTACACACGAACATTGAGCATTTTACACAAACCAATCTTCTTATATCACTACTATATCATATTTTAGCAGTAGTTCTCCATTGAAATGAATGGTCCTGCTTAACAGGAAACACCAACCACAGCAGAAGTGAGGGCCAGTAGGGGTGTATACTTACACACCAAATCATTTTTTTTCAATGATAATTGAATAACACAAATATTTCGAGCACATAATTTTAGATTTTAGTAGTGTGAGCACTAAGGTGTTCAATGCAGTTCAAAAAGACTTTTAATGCTTTATTTCATTGAATCTGTAAATGCTTTACTGCCACTGTCAGTGAACAAAGTGCTTTTTTTTGCGGCAGTTGGGCACCAGTAGCAAAACCTGTCCTTGGGCAAGGCACTTCACCCACGTAGCGTAGTATGAATACAGTGTGTGCGTGAATGTGGTTGGAATAGCCATTGGCACAGATTGGCAGCCTCGCTTCTGTTAGTCAATAGCAGCTTATCACCACCAAGTGTGAGGTGAATGAATAATGCACAAAATTGTAAAGCAACTGGAAAAGCAGTATATAAGACTAATGCATTATTATTATCATTATAAAATTCATAATTCATGATAAAATAAAGGGAAAGCATAGAAGGTTTGATAATAATATAAAAATAAAAAAGTATAGTAAATAGTTTAAATGAAGGACATTCATAAAAGTTAGATCTCCACAACTAACCTGAGTAAGTGCAGTGACTCTATTCTCATTGGGAAACAGAGGAGGGTCATCTCCAACCTGGAAGTCAAAGTAAACGGTTTTGTGGGTGAAGGTGGAAAACTCGTTGCTGAAGCAGAACTTGTAGGTGCCATTCTTCGCTGCAGTAAACGTGAAACTGTCGTATTGTTTCTTCATCTCTTTATAAAGAGTAGTGCCATCGGGGTCCTCCAAGCGACAGTCCACATCATAATGCCCACCTGTCACAACCTAGAAAAAACAGAATTATTGAAAACTCAAAATAACATGGCAATTACAAAAACATCAATTATAAAGTTTAAAGACTTTAAAGTATAAAGTCATTTGATCTGTCCTTCAATCCCGCTTGTGCAGCCTCTAGGCTTGATCTAGGCTTCGACCGGACTACCTAAGATTTTTCCTATTGTGTTTTGGATATATAGTATGAAAGTGTAAACTTAATTCATGCATGTTTGAGTAATCCTGTATTGTTCTGCATTCCAGGCTTGAGTGGTCTGGCCTTGTCAAACATGTAGGGTTCAAAAATGTCACACAGCCAATTTATTCCTTAAAACCACTTGCTTGCTTGCTTGCTTCTCGGATCTGTAGGTTTTAACAGGAAGTCAATTTATCCGTTTCTATTGTTAAGTTATTTCTGATATGCTGTGGTATATTACAGTGAAAAAATGTCTCAGTTTTATTGACTTAAGTAACCCAAATGATTTGGGTCATATATTAAATTATAATTAAGAGCTATGTATTATTTAAATCTAACATGCATGGTATGCATTGTTAACTTGCAAGTAATATGGTGTCACTCTTGATTTATATGCCAGACAGTGTTAAGGGGAAGCTCGAGCACCCCTATTATCCTGAACAGAACTCTCGATCAACTTTTTTGCTAGTGCAAAAAATAATTGAAATTTGACTAGTACTGTACCTGAAACTCCAGAGTACACTTGGTACCGATGATGATATCTTCGTAGAAACACTGCTTGGCGTTGTCTGGCAGCTCAAACGTGAGCTCCGAGCCCATCACCCACACCCATAGGAGCTGAGCACAGAGCACCTGCAGCAGCCGAGATCCGTACATGATGGACAAAACACTCAAGTGGCTCTTAATAAAAACCACACGGAACCTGCAACAAGATAAACCGACTCAATACGTTCACAAGTTTAATCAGAAGACAAAAAACAGTGAGTAATAGCAGTGAGTTGTTAGCAGCCAAAAGCTAACCGGGTCGGAGCAGGAGCCTAATGATTTAAAGAGCAAAAAACTCATTTAATTGTGGTTTATTCATACACTGATGTAACTTATACAATTATGATACTTTGTGTAAATCATGCAATTTAATTCCAAGTACACCAAATACGTTTTAACTTTGATATTTGAATTGTTCAGTCAGAATTAGCCACTCACCTCCAACAGCTCACCCGGATGTGACCAGCGTAAAACGACGTGGTCTGAACGTGGCCTGCGATTGGTCATAACACAGGAAGTGAGGAGGGAAAGATCACGTGAGCCACGTCTACGGTTCTAAACTGGAATCACGGGTCCGCTGGTTCTCCATTTCTTTTTGTTTTTTTCTGTCTGGCTTGATTTATTCGATCTGGTTCCTGGTTCCAGCGTGGCTTCAACACGTCTGCTGGTTTATGTGTCCATGATCCGGTCCAATGTGAACTCCGGTTGATTTAAGAAGAGATGATCTCCCCACATTGTAATTTTTTCCCCTCATACTTTGAAAACAGTAAATTAACATAACAAATCACTCTCTTTGCTTTTTACCACATAAAGGCTAATAGACTGTTTAAAGATTAGACAGGGGCATTTTCAACCCCTGAAACTGGATAATCTGTTTATAGTTTATAAAGACACATTACCCATAATTACACATAACCATCGAAATAGCATTAAATGTAATTATTTAAATAAAAAGCACCCGTGACACTATATAGTCTTCTAAATATGTGAGGAAAATCTTTGAAACTGGTCTAAAAATATAAGAAACATTGTCATCATCTCAACAGAAAAACAAACCAAATGGCTTCTTACTCGCATTAACTTAATACAACATATATTTTTAATGTCACAGTGCCTGTATCCAAATACATGCCATATATTTTTAATAGATAAATAAAAAAAGGGAGATTTTATGTAACTTTTTGATGCATTGAGGTTACGTACAGCTGCTCTGATTGACCCACATACGAGCTCTCGCGAGATTTCGGCGAAGGGAGGGTTTTACGGCGGAGCAGACAAAACAAAAGCCACACAATTCAACCATCAGGCGCTGGTCGCTTTTTGTTTTTCTGTATTCCAAGACATCATTATCACTTCGGTAAAGATTTAAAGTAAGATTTCGCAGCATGCCGAGCAGTACATCTTTGCTGGAAGCTGAGGAGGGCGAGTCTGAAGTGCCCCCGCCGCTAGTCCACGCGTTCACCGGTATGGGCCTCGAGGATAGCAGCACCCCTGAACAACAAGACGCGGATGAAAACCTCTCGTTTCACCCCCACCACCACCACAATCTACCCCCGGTCTCTCATTTCAGCATGCTTGGTACGGTTTTAGACTTGAAACCACTGCCTAGCTTGCACCGATCGCCGTCAGAGGAGGACCTGAGCGGGGATGAAGACGCGGGAGGAGTCGGTGAATGCCCGAGTGGAGGGTCGCTGCTGCTAGCCCAGGCCCACCGCCAGCACCACCACCATCAGCAGCAGCAGCACCAGCAGCACCTCCAGGCCGGGCTGGAGCACACTTCCCCGGTAGAGACGGTTCTTTTGTACACCGGGGACGAGCGGGAAGACTCCGGGATGAGCACCGTGGCCAGGCTTCAGTCCGGCGTGTTTGGAGATCCGAGCTACGAGGCCGAAAGCGCGCTCCTAAATCGGCGGAAAAGCGTAAATACGACTGAATGTGTGGCTGTCCCGAGCTCAGAGCATGTAGCAGAGATTGTAGGAAGGCAGGGTAAGTATTTTCACCAATATTTCTGCTAAAAATACCATTAACCCAAACCTGCATTGTGTTTCAAATAGTAAAATCTTCAATGTTTAGGAAAAAATACTTGTTTAAACCTGTCAGCATTATGCCAAAGTTGAGCTCATAACTTCCCAATTTTATACTGATGCACAAGTTTCTTTATAATAAGATTTATATGGCATTTTTTCGCTTTTTTCCCAACAATAGATGCATGGTTTTAGCAGCACTTGTTAGCCAGAAGTTGTTAGCTTAGCACATAACTAGGTCAACACCCAAAGCACCACATCATCCTGAGAAAGTTTCCATGTCAACCAATTTTTTCTGCTTTTTCACTTAGATACAGTTTTTTTTCTTTTTTTAGTTTGACAGCAACTTAGTATCATGTTCTTGTTTTGTCTTGAACATGACTAAAAAGTCTGTTGATTTTTGCCACATCAGCTGTGACAAAATCTTTACTTTTTCTTGCCAAACTGATGATCCTCTGAATAATGAATTTAAAAGTTTAAACTGTCAATAAAAATGTTTAAGGGAAAAATAATTACACTAGATCTTGAAAATGAAAGTGGCTGGCTGTAACAATAGAAATCGATCAACATAACACATTGTAGTGCAAAACGCAGGAAAAATTGGCGTTTGAGTTGGTAGGGATGTGAATAGATAAAGAATACATGTAGTGTTCTAAACTTTAGCAAAAAGTGAGAGAACATATAGGCTTTATTTTCTAATTCCCTTCTGTTCCTTTTTGTTTAAGGCCATAAAATGCAATAGTCTATATGTGTGTAGATGTAGTAATTATGTCACCAAATTAAATTACATGAAACAATACAAATTTTAACTGTTCTTAAGTATGAAATGCTATCATCTTTCTTTTTACATAATAACTGTACACAATAGGCTGAGTGCAGAGGAGCTGGAAAGTCTTATGTCTTGGTGAAGCAGATGGGGGAGGGTGCACACAGACTGCAGTGTTGACAACAACAGGAAATGGCCCTGGTAAAGCTGGACTCCCATCCACAGCTGAGAGCAATTTTAAATTTATTATAGTCCGTTAATTCCTGAGTGGCATTATTGACAGGACATGAATGTTAAAGAAGCTAGTGTCCATGGTTGGTGGTGTAACATTGGGAAGTGAAGGCTAAGACTACAGAATCAAATCGTGCAATTTCATTCTAAGTACAGTAAATACGTCTTATATGTGATATTTTCAATTGTTTTATCAATTATAAAATAAATAAAATTTTAATAATAGGATTAAGTTCAAATTTTAAATAAGTCTGGAAGAATTGACAAACTTATAAAAAAAAATGAACTCATTAACACAAGAATCACATTTCAGAGCATATTTGTGTAGATCCAATGCATAATAAGACTTTTTTTTTGCAGTTTGGGCAAATAGCATATTGCTATTGTTGACGTAGATGTAAAAATTCAAAGTGTCATGACCTTGTTTTCAGGAAATATATGTGCTTGGAAGAAGTCGATCCCCAGATACAAATCAATGGTAAAGTTGGTATTGAAACTAGAATTACATTTGAACAAGCGTCAGTTTTGAAAAAACGCCACATAACTTGGGCAAAAGTTGACATCTCCTGAATACGAAGACTAGACCATATGGATATATTACAGAAACTAAAATTACTTTGTGTTTAAAATAACATTATTTTGTTTCTGAACTGGTATCAAGCCTTTTTCTTAATGTTTTGTATTCAAATTTTTGATTACAGTTTTGTATCTGCATTTCTATAATATTTGTTTGAGTGTCTTGTTTCTATACAAGTGCTAGTATTGACTAGTCTTTGCCTCTGTGTTTTGACAACCCTACAACCTTGACATTTAGCACATTTTTAGCACACATTGATAAATTCATTTTCGGCAATATCACCCACCCCATCATGTCATTATTTCTTTTATTTCAGGTTGTAAGATTAAAGCACTCAGAGCAAAGACCAACACCTACATAAAGACTCCAGTGAGGGGGGAGCAGCCGGTGTTTGTGGTCACAGGTCGGAAAGAGGATGTGCTGATGGCCAAAAGAGAGATTCTGTCTGCAGCCGAACACTTTTCCCTCATCAGAGCCTCACGAAACAAGGCCGGACCCCTGACGGCTGTGACAGGTCCCGGGGCCCCCGCTCTGCCTGGCCAGACCACTATCCAGGTCAGCAAATGTGAAACATATAGTAATGTTGTTTCTTAAAGGTGTTTCTACTGCCACATTTTATTTACCATTACTGTGAATTTGACAGGTGCGGGTACCGTATCGTGTTGTTGGGCTGGTTGTTGGTCCAAAAGGTGAGATTTAAATTTTACATAAAATGCTTTTTAGTGGATATACTAGTAATAATTATCCAACCAGTACATGCTATCAACCTTAAGAAAGACTCTTGACTATCTTGTCTTTATATTAACAGTCGTGACAGTGAATGAGATTCTATCTGCTGCAGGGCAGGGAGGGAGTGAATGAGTTATGGCCTGTTAAGTTTCATTCTGAAGTGACTTGTACTTTGTAAAATACAATACATTTGTTGGGCATTATTTTTTGCCTATAAGATTTTTAGGAAAATTTTGCCTTTTAGATTATTAGGAAACTTTGTTCTGTAGTTTCTTTCCCTGCGCTTTACCTCTTTTATGTTGACATTTCCACCTCCATGTCAGAAAACTCTTGGGTTGATTTGTAAATTGAACAGTGGTAATTCTCAACCACATGTTAGTCAGGAGAGGTAGGACGGACACAGGCTTTATTTGGAGTGAATCTGACGTCACTAGTTTGTACTGTTTGCGTAGAAAAAGTCTACATGAAAATGACAGGTGTTTAAACTGTTAAAGAAGACATATTATGCTTTTAATCTGATATTTTGTATTAAACTATAGCACACCTAGATCATTATTTTACATTTTTGTTTATTAGTAAATCTCAATATTGATCTAAAATGACTTAGAAATAGAAACTGACATTCTGTTCAAAACTGCAGAACTGATAGACCTCACCTTTTCAGAGTGGCATTTTACTGTAGCAAGCAGTAGATTCTCATTTTATTGTTGAAAAATTTATATGTGACCCAGAGCAAAATTTTTTTTAAACAATTGCAAGTAAAACAGTGGGTGGGGACAGGGGATAAGTGAAAACCAGAAATTTTCAACGCACCCAACCTCAATTGCAGGACAACACAGCATTACTTAAATATGAATGAATCAATCAATCAAAGTACAATTACAAGTAAATGAATGCTAATGAGGGAGCGCCGTTGTAACATGGCAAAAGGCTGTTTAAAATCGACTTTATGTCCCCTTAAAGTAAAGTGAATTCATAATCCAAATACTTGGCTGATCCTCAAGGAAAATCATTCAGTTGCTGCAGCTCCAGTAAATATCTAACCTCCCCCATCCCTACCCAATCTACCAGTCGTAAAAGCTATAATAATAAAAGTGCTGCCGGGACAATACAAGGGAAGTTTAAAAAGTGAATTGTTTTGTATAATGTAGAGAATGATTCAACAATGGTCAAATGAACGCTGTTTTTGCAGTCAAGGCGTTTTGGCTCCCACCCAGAAGTAATTTTCAATTTCATGGTACTGGCTTGAGGCACTTGTTTACTAGCTAACTGCCCTGTCCTTGTTTACGAGCTGTTCAGATGACCACCACTGAAACCTTCTCTACATTGCACCACTCCTGGACGAATGAGGAATTGCATGTCTAATTGTTTTTGTATTGTATCTTTCAGGAGCCACAATCAAACGTATCCAGCAGCAGACCCACACTTACATCGTAACTCCGAGTCGTGACAAAGAGCCTGTGTTCGAAGTCACCGGAATGCCGGAGAACGTGGACCGCGCCCGGGAAGAAATCGAAGCCCACATCGCCATGCGCACCGGAACGTGTGGACCAATCGAAACACCCGGGGCAGACAACAACGACTTCCAGTTCAACGGCACGGATGTCAGCTTCGAGGGTTCTTTGACGCCTCTTGGGTTGGGAGAAGCCGGGTGGCTCCAAAGTGCGTCGTCCCTTAATGCTGGGTCAGTTCTCGCACTGAGCCTTGAAAACAACCAGCGAATGAAAAGCAATATCAACAATGGTGTAAGGATGTCTTCCACGTACCGAAATGACAGCTCTAGTTCATTAGGTAGTGGTTCGAGCTCGGCCGATTCCTTCTACAATGGAAATCGTGGAGTGGCAGACTTGAGCCCTACTTGCCTGTTCAATGCTAATTCCAACAATAACAACAACAGTAATGGTGGTTCAAGTTTCTGGTTTGGAGAAGGCGTTTTGCCCGTGGGGTCCGAAGATTTGGTGAGCCTCGGGAGTGGGAGTTCGTCTGGATTCGACCCACTGACCATATCCACAGCTCCGGCGGCGTTCTCACCTGCACAAGGCCAAATATGGAGTCCCTTCATGGACCCGCCCACTTTTCAGACCCTGGATACTCGCCAAAGCCAAGTAAGTGAATCTACTATGTGACTGCTTAAATCAGTAGAACAACTTATATTGGGGCTTGGTCAAAATCTCTCTTTGAATGGTTACTCTTCGCAGTTGTTTTACTAAAATAATGTCCTTTGCAGAGAAGAAAACTATTTTGCCTAACCCTGTAGTTAAACCTCTACAAACATGTTGATTCTGAAGTGTGTGATTCTTGACAGTAGCTCAGTTTGGTAGCGTTTGTCCACTGATCCAAACGTTGGCACCTTGCCGCTCTCAACATAAAACATCATTAGTAGATCCACTGACTCACAGGTCGGTGGTGTGATTCCACCTCCCACGGATGGATGCTGCTGTTGTGTCCTTGGGCAATTCACCACACCCCCAGTGTCTTTGTACACTGGTGTATGAATTTGTGTGCGAATGGGTGAGTGGTTCCTTGATCTAAAGCGCTTTAAGTGCCTTGAACGTGGAAAAGTGCTATATAAAAATGTGACCATTAGTTTAACAGTTCATATTTCTTTCTTGAATATGTTAAAACTATGCACTCTGAACAGAATCCTGATTTTATTCCTATCAAATCATATTGCAATTATTCAGTCTGCAGCTGCGCTAAGATAATTTTGCCTGTGCCGACTGTGTCAACCTTCTCCTACTTGATTAACGCTACAGCTGGGACAAAAAATACTTATAAAATGGAGAAAAAAAAGCCATACCTTCCCTGAGGAGTTACTGTGAAGATTTGGAAACCTAGGAATTACTATAACAATTAAAACATTTATTTATTTATTTATTTAAATTAACTGATGCATTGGACAGTATATATTTCAGCACAGTATTTATTCCATGTAAATTTGTTAGATTAGTGGGTTATTATGTTTTTAGTATTATAAGATGTTGTTGAGGGTCAGTTAGTTCTTCTATGGCTCATTATAATCTTTTTAATTCTGCTAGTTATTTATTGCAGGTCATGTTAACATCAGTCCTGCTTTAGGGTCATTTTGTTAATAGCAAATCTGAGCTGTAGAGGCTTGAATAAATAACTTGTATGGCTAATTGTTTGCTCATTCTGCTATTTATTTCCAGCCTTTAAATTATACAGTTTATTTAATAATGGTTTACTGGGATCCTGCTTTGTGTAAGTAGCATAAAATAGTTTCAGTATTATCGTCTACTGTGATATTGTGCTTCAAAATGTGTTATCGTGGCAGGTCTAGTTGTTGTCCACTTTTTGTTACTCATCATCAATGAAAATTCTGTGTTGTTCTGTGTGTGCAGGTGAGTCAGCCTGGTACTCCACGCCTCTCCCCCACCTTCTCCGGCCCTGAAGCCTTGGAGCACCCTCTGGCTCAGCGGGTACAGCGTCGCCCCTTCTCTGCGTCCGGAGCTCTGGACGCCCAGCGCTTCCCCTCCTGCGGCTCCACCTTCTCTTCATCGAGCGACAGCACTGCATCGTCGTCATCCTCACCTCCCGCTCTGACCGCCGGCGGCAGCAGAGGGGCGGAGGTTTGCGTCAACTGTTTGGAGAGTCAGGTGATCGCCGCGTTGGTGCCGTGTGGTCATAATCTTTTTTGTCTCGATTGTGCAACTCGGATCTGCAGAAGCGCCGATCCGGTCTGCCCCGTGTGTCTGTCCCTGGCGACACAAGCCATTATAGTCCGCAACATGTGATTCTTTTTTTTTTTTTTTTTTTTTCAATTTTCATTTATTCAACCTCAAAGACACGTAATGAGCTTTCCCCAACAACGAACACTGCAAAAATGTATACTTGAGTTAATATGACTTGAATTCTAAATATTACTCCCTATTTGAGTGTTTTTTTGTTTTTTTATGAATTTGGAGTTATTTAGATTGGTGGTCTAGGTTTTTAAAAATGGTTTCGCCCATTATATTTTCAATCTTGTTTTATTTACTCAACCCAAAGTGAATCAGAGAGTAGGTATGACAAACAAAAGGTTTTTTAGCTTTTTTTTTTTTTTTTAACTTTCCGATTACTACAGTTTCATGGCATTTTTGACTTGTCTCAATATATATACATTTCAAATTTCACCAAAAAATATCCGTCAGTGGATTAAGAAAATTGCACTACTAAATAGTACACAGGATTTGGCTGGAAACAAGAAAAAATACATTGAAACAAACAGAAGCTTCTGTAAAGACTCAATTCAAAATTAATATTCTGAATTCAGGTCATTTTAACTATTATCAGTGATCATTTTTTGCAGTATACTAATGCGTAATAATTAACTAAAGCTGTGTTTGGTCACCCAGTTGAGTGGGGACTTAAAACTGATCAAGGAATGATATTTATTTAACCCATTCATGTGCCTGCTATTGTGAAGTTTTCTTCCACAACTGATTGATCAATGGGAGGGATAGTGGCCCTCTATGTAGCATTGGGGCGGGATCTTTATCATGGGTTTTATTTTGCATTCTACTCCCTAAAATGTGTAACAATACAATTTGCCTACCTATTTTTTTATTTAGAAATCTATCATTTTAAACGCAAATTGTGGGCCTCTGCGTTTTAGTCCCAAAGTTTAAATTCATTGTACTCTCACCAGGAAATTTTGAAGTCACTCCAATTTACTTAAAAATTTGAATTTAAAAAAGAAAAAAGTTGGTTTGGAGTACATGCTTACCATCAGAATTAATTGTGGCTTTTAAAAATTCATTTCACCTTGTAAACAGGGTTATTTTTTATTTTAATCTTGTTTTTATGTACAAAAGCCAATATGAATTGGAGAGTAGGTGGGACGACGACTTAATTTTTTTTTTTACTTTTTGATTACGTATTTTGTGAATTTCAACCCGGAAAAAACAAGTTGGTAGCTCCCTTGTTTTTGTACCACTTGGATAACAACATATACATACAACATATACTTACAAACACTTAATTTAAAATAGTTTACAATAAAAGCGTGCCTAATTTCATACTAAAATTTGCTGAATGAAAAGTGTTGCTCGAACTTAAAACTTGTGGCCTTCTTGAAAAGCCTATAATTAACTGACCATAGGAATAACACTTTTCAATAAACAAAAATCTACATTTTGGTTTTACAGTATTCAAAATCACCCAGTCTCTCAAATTCGTCTGGGTGCAACAAATTAACAGTTTTTTATTTTTTTTGTGTCTCAATATTTTTTTTTTTTTCAAATCTCCGTCGTACCGTTGTGCTTTTTATAGATTTTTTTTTTTTTTTATTTGTCAAAAAATATTTTACTTGAGTTTGAGCCAAAATCAAACATTGCTGGTACTTTTTTAGCATTCCTCCTGTCAACTGAAAATTACAGAAACTTTACAGCTATCTTCTGTACTGTACAACTGGACTGGTTTTTATTTCATCATTTACTCAATAGCAACAAAATAATTGTTTTTTGTAAATATATATCTTGATATTATTAGATTTGACAAGTTCAGGTTTATTTCATGTTTAACTTGTATCAAGCCATTTCTGACTAGTTCCACTTTTTTTACATTTCTGTCAAAGTAAGATTTCTTGGAATTATTTAGTTTGCTTTTTCTTTTAAATGAGAAAAATGTATTAAAGTCCAGAAAATTTCAAAATTCAACATCAAACAACTAATCTAAACTAGTCAATACAACGTAATATTTTGAATTTAATAATTTGAACTCTAATAATAGTTGTACAGTGGATTGAGCACTGATTTTCAATAACAGTGAGATGCAACCATTTAGGATCCAGGGCATTTTTCCAAACATTCACAAACCTTCACATTTTTCCAATAGGGCCCTATGCAAAACCCATAACATGATCAACACAGTGCAGTACTGGTTACTGGTTACATTATAATAGTGTTGAAGCAATCCAGTCTTATAGGAATCTATTTAGGCTATTTGCAGTGGAGCTCAATGGACGTTTCTGGTTCCCCAAGTCAAATTCTCTTCATTTTTTTCCATAAACATTGAGAAATTTGGTATACAGAATTTGAAAGATCATTTATGCGGTCTTCTTAGCTATACCACAAGATATACCATACATACTGCAAAATTATAAAGCATTTCAGCAAAACAATGACTTTTAAAAATATATTTCTGATCAAATTTAATAACTAGTTGGTTACCCCACTGATAATTGGCATACACATTTTTTTTCTTCTTAAGTCTCTATGTAAAAAATGAACGGGAACTTTATTTCTGGAACCAATATTGCCAGTCTACCGTTGCTCTCCAATGGGGACCGTTTACTATGGTACACGTTTGTATCCTGTTCTTTATCTATCTACAGTTTAAGCACAGATTTGCCATACCTACTGATAACCTGGGACTTGATTTGGTTATGTCCTATTTATTACAGTATAATAGTGTTATTGGTACGGCTTAGCAGGATCATCGCTCATTGTAGCTTTAAATGTCTTTTTGTACTTGAGTGGAGGGACAGGCGAAGCAGTTTAAACACTACAGAAGGTCAATACAGTTGTTGCTTTACTGGTTTGGACAGTAGACTTTACACTGCAAAAAAAGAACAAAATGGTTGAAACTAAATATTTAATCTTGTTTTGAGTAGTTTCTTAAGTTTATTTGGTGTATCTAGATTATTGGACTTGTTTTCATATTATTTTATAATGTGAAATTGTGCTATGCCAGCTTTCATTGCAAATACAATTATTGTTCCAATCAATTACAAAAACTTCAATGCAAAAAGTAACTGTCTGATCAGGTTCATTAGGTCGTCTTTTATGCTTATACTTTAGATTCTTCCATACTGGCTTTTATTTATTTCATACCTAGACCGTTTTGGCCGCAGATGGTGCTGTCGTCCTGCCCAAAGTAAGATGATGGTGCCAAAGCTTTTTAAATCAGCTGAGCCACATCACTGTGACGTCATGTGACACACAAACTGTCAAGGTGTGAAATGGAGGTCGGTATGTAAGAATCTAAAGTGCAACAAAAACGACCAAATTCATTCTGTTGAGCAAAACGTGAATAATTTTTGTGTAATTGATAATCCAAGTAAGCTGTCATGTTTAGTAGCTAATCGGCCGATATGTATTTTTTTGAGCTGATGCCGGCATCTGGTCTGCTGCTGTGGCCCATAACTGATATTTGCAGATACCGATATTTATCTTTTAAAATTCATAGCGAGGCCCACAAAATGTATTTTAAGTTAATTTGTGATTGTTACTTTTTACAAAAGTGAAAAGATAAAGTAAAACATATTTATGTGGGATATAAACTAATTTGTTAAAGGTTTGTGTAAACATACAGTGATATAACTCGCCTGTTTCCATTTTCACTCATTAGCCTGTTCAAAAAGGGACTGTGAGAATGGGGCAGTAGTACAAAAATTTCGGTAGTGAATGTCTGCATCAGTATCGATATTGGCCAGTACCAGAACCGATATATTGCCCATCCCTAAACCTGTCCCGATAAGACATTTGTGACGGTGCATTTCCAACTATATATGTAAAAATATTGATGTAAAATTTGCTCAAAAGAAAAAGGTTTAAAACTGTAGGAAATGCCTTGAAATGTCCAAAAATATAGACCTACGAGTACACCTAAATAAGTCAAAATCTATTCAAATCAAGATAATATTCTGATTTCAACTGATTATTCTGGTTTTGCAGTTTAGTTCTTAACAGTATTTTGGTGGCATGCTACTTAACATTTATACAGTGTTTTGGCATCAAAGTTGAACCAAATAAGTTTCAAAAGTGCAAAAAATCACTTTGGACTTCAATCCGTCCATTTAGTTTATTTTAATTTTTACAGCTCTGAAGGTTGCTTATTTTTGCGAGTTTTTCCCTCTTCTCTCAGAGGGAATGCAATACACTGTTGGCCTACAGTTTCTTTACATTTTTGTGTATGTATTATAAGATTACTGTTATTAATGACTGATGAAAATACAGAACTTATTTAGTTTACTTATTTTGTTACATTTCATATATATACATAAATATATCTATATTAAAATGTTTACAATAAGATTTTTAATTTTTTTACTTAAAAGTGTGATTAAGAGAATGAAGAGATTGCCTAAAACGGTTCAGAAGGGGGTCAGTGCTATTTGCTTGTAGTCTATAGTTCTTAGTTTACAGTATTGATGATTATAATAATAATAGTATTGATAGTTGCAGTTAAATTTAAAACTGGGGTACTGGATTTTCAAACTGAAAGAAGAAAGTGGGTAGTTTAATCTTAAAGGCTCTGTACCTGAGTTTTACTGTCTTTAAAATAATGAAAAACAGAACAAGTTCATTTTAAACAGTTTGCAGTGGTCCAAAGTTATACCTCACTCACCTTATTCATTCCGAGCATCCTAATTGTTTATAATCGATTTTCACAACTATTAGGACGAACAATTAGGATGCTATCGTGCAATAAAATGCTTTCTAATTAGATGTAAACAGCACGCAGCGATTTATTTTGACCTCAAGAGCTGCTTATAGAATATATCTGTACTGGGGCAAGACACATTTGCTCTGATATATGAAAAAAATCTGGTACAGGGCCTTTAACTCGTTCCTATGTCTCGCAAAAATGGAAAATTATTTTGTGGCATGAACCAAAAAATGTCTTGAAATGAGTCGTAGTTTAAAAAGTAGTGCCACAAATTATGAACAGCAAAATTATGAACTAAAAATCAAAAATTGTGTAACCAAAATTGTGAATTGAACCATCTAATTATTTTAAATTGTTTAAATCCCATCTGGTGGAAATGTGATCAATTGATCAATCATTTTGTGATCAATAAACTAATCAAGACATTTTATTCTTTTACATGAGAAAATCCAGGTAACCCCGTTTTTAATAGAAAATGGAATGTGCATGTGCAGCAAAATGTTAAGATTTCTCATTGCAATTGTAAAAAGGCCGAGGACAAGCTGCCTGTTCTGTCTGTACTCCACCAAATGAGAACGGTATAATATTGTAACATGTAACGTAGACATCTATATAAATGCATATATATTGATTGGTAGGCTGTAAGAACAGTTCAAAGTATTTGCTAATTTTACTACATTTTGTTTTGTATATGTAGGAGAGTCTTATGGCATATTTACATTCAAATTGAGTCTGGAGTTTAAAAGCAACTATATTTTATAATGGCCTTTTAAGTTATTGCGGCCAAAGCACTGATATTATATATTTGCTGTAAAGAGAATTTAAAGAGTTTTATTTTTCTGATATTAAAGTTACTTAATAAAGACGGTTTCATTTAAAGCCAACCTCGACTTGTCATTTTTTTTTTTTTTTTTTAAGTTCCCCCAGTTGATGTTGGGGCTGTAAGGTCCAATTATGGATCTATGGAGATGACTTTAAATAGACTGTATGTAGTCTGTGCCCTTACTGTTTTAACAAAGGTGCAATAATCACAACTGAACCTGGGTTGTCAGTGTCTTAACCTGCAGATAGAGGACATGTACAAGTTTTTCTCATTCTCAGTTTATGGACAGACAGATCTGGCATCATATGAACCTCACTCACTGAGCTGCAAAGGCTGCACTAGCACTGATTCATGATCGGCTGCAGGTGCTGGGGTTTAGGTAGTGACCATTCACATCAGAGAGAGTTCTTTTAGGTTCAAACCAACTGGATTTCAACATTGAAACTGGTAACCCAAATGAGAAACGCGTGAGGCTTATTCTGCTTTCTGATTGGATAATTGTGTGAAGGCTCTGTCTCCAGCCAACAGGAAACTTGTTTTACCTGTCTAAGTGTAAAAGTTCATTATCTTATCGGTGTGAAACAAAAGTCACTCTGCTTTGTATTAGGGATGGGATAAAATAGTTCATCGCGATTAATCGTTCGTTACATTTTAATGATCGTGATCATCGCGCGCGATTGATTAGTCTTTACGGCACCAGACAATACAACGTTTAGATGCTAGTTTTGGTGCTTGCTCACAAGGGGGCGCTCTGTCACAGCAATGACACTTGTGTCTGTGCCTGTTCTAGTGGCAGAGTCTGGTGCCGAAAAAAAGGGTAAAACACAAGCAACTTGCACACGCATTTACGAGACAAACATCCTGCATTGTTTGACAAACTTGAGCCGAAAATATTCATGGTAAGTGACAAAAACTATTGAATGTAGATTGTGTTGTGTGTAGTAGCTAAACAGCATTTTACCGACACACAAATTATATATATATACCTACATGTCATGTCAATAGCAGAATAAACCACGCTTATCATCGAGAACAGCATCCAATCCATCAAAAATAAGCTCCTCTCCTCCTGAGTCCACAGTCATCTTCACTCTGACACGGACCAAAGAAATGCAAAAAAGTGACGGAGCAGATTTCGCGTGTGGAATACTTTCCTGCAGCAGTTTGGACATGGAGGATCTGACTTATTTTGTGGACATGATTTCTTCAGTGGGTTATATTCTCTGGATCTGCCCGGAATGAATGAGAACAACTTTGTGGAATATGTTTTATGTTTGACAGAATCAGAGCCTCAAAGGTGAGTGAAGGCCAAATTCAAATTTTTCTCTTTTCTGTAAAAACGTCTTTCCTGACAGCACTGTGGTGATTCCAGGCGAAAATTGTTTGCATTTACGAAAAGAGGAGCTGTAACTTTCATTTGATGTGTAGATTGTTTGTGTGAGTGACACAGAAGTACATGTACATGATAATCACGATAATCGCGAGTCTAAATTTTCGTATCGTCCCATCCCTACTTTGTATGTAGCATTGTGATTCTGGTATAAATATTCATAAGCAGAGGTTTGGGAAGACGCCGGAGGGCTGTATCTGCTGTATCTGCTGTATCTGCTGTAACAAAGAATAATCCTTTTTTGTGCAGGATTTTAAAACTCACCAGGCTTCACAAATGGATTACTTTTCATCTAGAACTGTCATTTTCCCACAACACCTAAATACCAAATCATAACCTAAACAACATGATCATTTGATTTACCTCGTGTCTGGTGCCACAGATCAGGTTTTATAAAGTTTAGAATAAAAATCTTGCTTTATGCAACTTTTGTGGTGGGAGATTCCACAACTAGCTCGTCTCCATGGAGATGAACTTGCTTTGCCTGAAATGTTCCACAGTCTGGTATAAAATATGAATTCCTTACTGTAAACGGGGTTTCCCTGTATCTTGGCCTGGTGGTTTCACCTTCTTATCACCATGGAGACGAGTTGAATGCCATACTATGGAACATTCAAAGAAATAACCTTTCCCTGGAGACAGGCAGATACTGAACCCTCCACTAGAAAAGTTCCATAGATTCCCCAATGGTGTGTTGCTAACTGTAGGCTCTGCTCTGTCTGAAGTTAGAGTTTGAGTTTTGTTTTAACACAGTCTGACCAGAAAGAACTGACTCGGCTGGAACAGGTGAGCTGATTTGTGCTGTTAAACAAGGCTCACACATAAAATCACAGTCACGAGCTGCTAGCAGTAACCAACACATTTTCCGTTCGTCACTCCCACCATTTTTGTCGAAAATAAACCTAAACCAAACCATAAAGATTCACATTGATCACAGGCTTATGAAAATGTGTTGTTTAAATCCAGACCATCATCTAAAAATGTATTTGGCTGTGTTTGCTAATGTGTGCATTGTCACTATGGTAACAGCTGAACATTGATCCTTAGACATACATGCAGAACACCCCCCAGAGTAATGTCACTACCTTTGAGATGACGGGGAAAACACACTCACAATATAATAAGACAATAATAATGTCCAGGTCAGTGTTTAATCAAAATCGGTTTCCATTTGTAGTGCTCAAAAAGAAGTGCTTTTCTGTAGGTTGAGAGCACAGGTCATGTACAGTAGAAATCAAACCATCATTGACATTGCATTTAAAGGTGCACTGTGTAACTTTTCTGGTGGAGGGTCATCTACCTGCTTGTTTCCATTACTTACGTTACTTGAAAAAATCCGCAGTATAGCATTAAACTTATCCAGCATCCATGTATTCAATTACAGGTGTTTTTATTGCTAAAACAATTCATTCTGATTGTGAGCCGCCTTTCCGCAGAACTGACCAGTAACTATTGTAATTTGGTGGTGTTTGGAGGCTGCTTGACGATCATTGCGTTTAATGCCATAGTGAGTGACATTCGGGGCAAAGCAATGACATTTCCATGGTGACGAAAAGGTGGCAGACCCTTCACCACAAAAGCTACATTTTGCACATTTTAAGTCTTTATCAAACTTGATCAAAGCTCCACTCAATACACTGGCTCTAATGTAACAATGTAATATGCAAATAAAGTAACAGATCCAGTTGCATATCAAACAAGTCCATCAACCGTTACACAAACAGTTAAAAGATTCCTAAAGCATTCAAGAAATAAAAGTCTCCCAACACTGCAGAAGTATTATGGGCTAAAATTGGCATATTTATCTTGTTTTGAGTAGTTTTTACTGGTAGGGTGGCAAGATTAATCACAAATTTAATGGATAAAACTGAAAAACCACAAAGTGCAATTCCTGAAGTACCGTAATTCCTCTCGTCTCATTCTGCTTAAAAATATCTAACCCTGTAGTTTAGATCTGTGCAAACATGTTCTGAAATGTGATTGTTATATTAGTTTGTCAGTTCATGTTTCAGTCTTTTTGTAAATTATTCTGGACGTGTTTAAAATGTGAACTTTGAATTGTGAAATATCCAAATGAGATATTTTTCCCAAATTATCCAGCCCTGATGGTACTTGGTGCGAAGTTTGAAGACTTTTCGCAAGTCTCAGAAACCAGAGCAGAGTTTTGCCATCACAGTAAAGAACAACAAAAATTAGTGTGGCACAAAATATTGCAAATGTATCAATATCGCGATAGTGTCTGACAATAAATCTATATCGCAGCATACTCAATATATATCGTAGTAATACCAAGGTCCTCCATCCGACAAAAATGTTAAATAGAGCAGATTTGAGTTTCCTTACTTAGTCCGTACTTGGCCCTGACATAGTGCTGGTTTTGTCTCTTAAGTTATTATTTTTAACCATGTATTTGTTTGATTATAACTGAAATAATTGAGTTCAAAAGTCTTAAAATATCGCAATAATATGCAGTTCTAAACAGCCATATCAGCCCTAATAAAAATCCTCAAAACAAGATAGATATTCAAAATTCAAATAATT
Source organism: Periophthalmus modestus (assembly GCA_019594935.1). Taxonomy (NCBI): domain Eukaryota; kingdom Metazoa; phylum Chordata; class Actinopteri; order Gobiiformes; family Gobiidae; genus Periophthalmus; species Periophthalmus modestus. The sequence goes on along the minus strand of JAIEZT010000012.1, from coordinate 20,563,604 downwards.
TTATCTCTGTAGATAAAGAGTTTTTGCAATGTGAACCCCAAAAGCAGTCATTGTTGCATTTCTCCAGTCTCAGGCCCTCATCAGTCTAAGGGCTGTGGGTCTGCTATGGGCATGGTGTGCAGAACCTCATCCAGCAGCTGCAGCGCTCGGTGCAGGTGAATCTCGATCCAACATGGCGTCTCTTTGATGCTCTGACGAGGATAGTCCGGGCCCCAGCCTTTTACAAAACTCATCCTGAGAATACAGAGTCTGCGCAGGTCGTCCACACCGATCCCAGCCGCTGCAGACAGGCCTGGAAAATATGCAGGTTTTTATCAACTTATATTGATGAATATGAATGGTTAGAGATTAAGATTAGGGACCAAATACTGATCTTACAATTTATTGTGAAGTTTTATTCTGTGATGCTGTAGACTGATAAATGTGTATTCATATTTTTTTGCATTTCACAAAACACATTTTTTTATAATAGTATTATTTTGTTGCGAATTTGGAAAAAAAAACAGTTTGAATAATTCTGTATTTATAAAACAATTCCTATAGTGTTTTACAAAAGTGTAATATGCAAATCTATTTAGTGAAAAAATTTAACATAAGTTTTCATGTACAGTATATCAAATAATTTTAGTAGTACATGACGCTGTGATAATGTTGGAATCATCAGCCATGTATCACATTTTTGAATCTGAAGGCACCCTGTGTTCCCCAGCACCGTTCACATAGTTATTACATGTTACCAAAAGAGATGATGATCAATTTTCTTCTAAAGTTATTGGTACAACCTGCCATTTTTGTTATAGCAAGCAGCAGATTTACATAAGCCAAAACAGTTTTAAAAAGGAAACTAAAGATTGAATGCCATTAGCTGAGGTGACACAATCCAGTCTCCACATAAATTTGGTGGTGTCATCCTCTGCTTGACGATCATTGTGTTTAATGCCATAGCGTGTGACATTCCAGCCAAAGCAATGACATTTCCATGGTGACGAAAAGGTGGCAGACCCTTCACCACAAAAGCTACATTTTGCACATTTTAAGTCTTTATCAAACTTGATCAAAGCTCCACTCAATACACTGGCTCTAATGTAACAATGTAATGTGCAAATAAAGTAACAGATCCAGTTGCATATCAAACAAGTCCATCAACCATTACACAAACAGTTAAAAGATTCCTAAAACATTCAAGAAATAAAAGTCTCCCATATCTTGTTTGAGTAGTTTACACTGGTAGGGTGGCAAGATTAAACGTAATTTGGATGAAATTGAAAAATCACAAACTGCAATTTCTGAAGTCTCTACACATACACACAGAACAATGAATGTATTTAAAGACATATAAAGTTTGTGTACGTAAACATGGTTCATACTTATGGCTGGAGCGATGCCTCCCACAGACCCTGGTCCTGGAATGTTTCCAGCCACAGCTGCGGCCTGAGCAGCTGCAGCCGCCTGAGCGGTGGCCGCCTGCTGCTGCATCTGTCTGTGGCACTGACGCAGGTCAAACACCTGGAGGCAGGACACAGGGGAAAGTATTAGAAATTTAAATGACCTAATTAGCATAGCATTTCACATTCTGGGTTATGTGCTCCTATTTTACAAGAAACACTTTTTTTTTTTTAAAGTACTTTGTTGAGTAGTTTTGAGATGCCATCATTTTACTTCAGTGTGAGTAATATGAGTTGAGTTTGATAATGTAACAGTCAGTTTACATAACTTCATGTAGCAATGTAGCTTAGAAAAGAAGAAGTATAAAAAAGTATAAATATACAGGAAGTAGCAGTGAGTCCTAAAACATAATACCTTTAGCTCTGACATCCAAAATGCAAGTACATTTTTCATGCTTGGAACACAATGTTTTGGCAGTTCAAACTAAATAAAGGTCTTATCATTTATTTATATTAGCCTAATCGTAACTATTTGACCCTTGTTAACATTATGGTTGCCAGGTAAAGATGATCATAGGTAATGTTTTAATAAAATAAGTAGTCTAACCTCTCACATGCACTTTAAACCAAATTATTATGTGTTTTTCTGGATTTTTCTGGATCATGGTTATAATCAGCACATTGTAAAATTGCAATATTCATCTAAAATGAAAAAGAAACAGGTCCAATGACTTCTGCGTTAGGAAAACTTGTGCCCAATGGGAGCTGACGTCACTGTAAATGTCATCACAACAATGAACTGTGGAGCTATCAGCTCTATGGAGAGCTGTAGATCACGGCTGCGGATTTTAAAAAATAAAATAAAATTTACCAAAATGACTATGCAACACTGCCGAAAAATGGAGATTGATCGGCAATATGGCGTCTTGAAAATAAGTGATTAAAGATTGCTCAAACATGCACAAATCACTCTAGGAACAGCTTCGAATTGATGAATAGTGAGGAGAAACAACGACAACATGGTTAAAAGGTCTGAAAAGTCAATTTTGCATCTTTTTTTCAGGTGACTTCTGGCCCCAGGGTGAGTTGTTTTAGTGGAAAACGAGTACACAGAAGAAACCTTTGCAGGTAAAGGGAGAACATGCAAACTCCACACAGAAATGTTATCATTCTGTGTGTAGAATGACCTTGATGTACGCGCTGGGGTAGATCTTGTGCACTGCATCTCCTGGGGCTCTTCCTGCTTCTCTGTCGAGGTAATAACTCTGCACAAACACGGCATGGTCACTGAGACACCGCACCCACACGTCCCCTTCGCCTTTACACTCCAGCTGGACACCTTTACCTATGTGGAGCCTGGAGAGAGAGAAAAAAAAAAAAAGAGTTGATTAACCCCTTACCATTCCGGGTATTTTTGGTGAAATTGCCTACGTTCTGACCTCTCCAAATTAAAATGATTACTGTTATTGACCATAATAAGTATATTTACACAAGTTTGGGGTCTTTGTAAAGGTAACATCCTCTAGTTTTACCCTCAGGTGTCAGAATCACTGTAAGTTTGTCTGGTAAGTATTTATACACTTTGGAACACACATAAAAAATGATTTTTCTCATCCTCGCCTAAAATTTTTTTGTAAAAATAAAGGGGAAGAAAGCTGCAGTAGGGAGCTGGGGACAAAAATACACCATATTTCAATTGAAAATGTTGTTGACCTCTCACATTTCAGATTTGAGGTCAATCTATAAAAAAATGAGATTTTTACAATTTATTTTATTATGACTAAATCCAGGCGTTTTATGGAGGGACTTTTGATGAATCCAAGTTTATCCAAACCTCTCCAAATGGAGACATTGGAGAAACGTTTGGAAAAACTGCAATAACTTTTGAATGCTTCAACCCACAGACATCAATGAGGGCTCTACTGAAAGCTCACACTTAGAGGAATCTGTATCTGCACACTGAGCTGCTCTATTACTTATGTAAATTTATATAGCATATCAAAACACAATATAAAATACATATTTGTTTATGAAATATAGTCAAAACAAGGGTATGGGTCAAAATAAATATATATTACAAACTCCACACACTGCAAACAGTGAACAAACACACACTGTAAACAGCAGTGAAAAGCTCACTGTACATGATTATGGCTTGTCCAAAAAATGGTGAAAAAATGTCTTTGCCAAAATGCCATTTCTTTGTTTTGTGCAAAACCTGGTAACAGCCGATGAGCAAATCTGATAACGTCCCCCCATGCCTAAAGAAAAACACAAACACATTAGTAACAAGAAAGTACAAAATTGAGAGAGGGTGAAGTAATATTATATCATATATATATTATAATTTTACTTACAATACTGTAAACTGCAGAATAAAACACCTTTCAATCAATAGACAAATGAAGTCTAATTCATACAGATAAACACAAATGTGCCTGAGCCCATGGTTCCAATGCTACTATTCACAGAAGTGATGCTAATGATTACACACGATATATTTTATCTACAATTATGTAAATAGCAGAATAAACCAGGCTTACCGATCCAGAACAGCATCAAGTCCATCAAAAAATAAGCTCCTCCACTTCTGAGTCCACCGTGGAATCTGCCACGGACCGCTCCGGGTCCGAGATGCCTCTGGTGTAACTTGTACAAACATCCACAGTGTCCTCGGTCGCGTACTGCCTTTGTTTTATCCGTTTCGTCGTGTTTAGAACGCAAAACTGTTGCAAAATCACAGTGCGTCATTTTACGCACGCTTTACGCACGAAAAGCCGTGATTCATTTACTTTCGTTACGCACTGGGCCTGCTCCGTGTGTTTACAGAAAACCATGGCATGTCATACATCCTCGTGTTCAGCTGCTCATTGGCTGTAAGGAGAAAACGTCACTGAATGTGTGAGATGTGACTGGTTGATTCTACACGGGGGAGAGTGAGGCGTACACTTTCAGTCACCTGTAGCACTGATTCGCTGTCTGGGGCTCCAGTGACCCACAACCCCCACCTTATTGGCCAAACTTGGTGTCAATCAGAAGCTAGCATGTTTGTTTATCACTGAGAAACAAAGTTGGCGCTGTCTGAAGTTTGTTATGCCTGAAATTGACAAAAGAAATGCAAAAAAATCACGGAGCAGATTTCACTTTCCTGCAGCAGATTGGACATGGAGGATCTAACTTATTTTGTGGACATAATTTCTTGACTGGATTATATTCTCTGGACCTCTACGGAAAGAATGAGACCGATATTGTGGAAATATGTTGATGTTTGACAGAACCAGAGCCCTCAAAGGTGAGTGAAGTCCAAATAGGCATTTTTGGCTTTTCTGTAAAAACGGCTTTCCTGACAGCACTGTGGTGACTTTAGGTGAAAATGGTTTACATATTCGGAAAGATGAGATCCGTAGCTTTCATTTGATGTGTATATTGTTTGTGTGGGTGACGCAGAAGTGAATGTACATTGCTGTAAAGTTGTAAAGAAAAGGCGACGGCCCGCGGGCGGGCCGTCGGAACGGTAAGTGGTTAAAGGGCCCACATCATGCCAATTTCTGATCTCTGTTATAATATTGTTTCCTCATCACAAACATACCTGGAATTATGTTTTGTTTCATTCACACATGTTGAACACACAAATCCTGCATATTTAGACTGAGTTCTTCTCTCAAAAAGAAAACGATCTGTTCCAACTTGTGATGTCATGTGGTAATACAGGAAGTGCATTTTTAAACTCCATACACCTTTACTAGAATAATTTGGATAATTTCATTCCTGAATTTGCCAATCTCTACTAAACTAAAGGTCAAAGGTAGCTGTTAACATAAAAACCACTACTACATTACATCACAAGGTGGAACAGAGCATTTTGGGCTTTGGAGATATAAACAGACTAATAATAAAAGGCTTATTCAAATATATGTTAATGAAACAAAACACAATTCCAGGTTTGTTTTTGAGGAGATAACAACATGGTTTAAACCTCAGAAAAGTCAATTTTGTGTAATATAGGACAGAGGTTCAATACCCGCATGCAGCTCTACAAGTGATTGCTACCACTTGCTATGGTGGTAGCCCAACCCCCCCCCCCCCCCCCCCCCCCCCCCCCAGTTTATCTTGCTCTGTTTTTTGCAAGATACAGAGTTTTTCTATTTAAAATTTGGACAAGCATTATGCACTCCCTCTCCAACATAGCTGTCTTCAGTCATACAATGTGTGAAGCATCCTTTTTATCTCAACATTTATTATTTCTTATACTAAAATTTATTACGTATAATACTAAAATCTCGACTTTGATACTGAAGAACAGGCTCAATACATGATACCTATTAATTCAATGATCATTTTATAAGCTCTTTTTAGACAATACTGGAATTTTCAACACAAAACAATAGTATTTGTTTACTAAGCCATGTGGTCTTACATTGGTTCTGATAAAACTGTTCAGGGAAGATCAGATTTTATCCAGTTTTGTGATTTTATTTTAGTATCAATACCTGCTGAAATGAGTATCTAGTTTCAATACTAGTTTTAGCATCAATTAGTATCTGATTTTTAATACTTTTAATCATGTATACAACTGTGTGGGACTTTTTCTACTTTTAATAAATAAATGCTAAGTTTTGTACCATTTCCTCAGGATTTCTAACCAAACCAAAATCTCTAAACCATAAAATTGTTACCCAAAAACAAAGCATATTTTTTTTACCGTGCCCTCTCTATGGCCTCAGTGCGGTGGACATTACTGAGTTGACCTAAACAGAATCGGTCTCCTCCTGAAGGATCTACATATCCGTCCACAGTCACGATATGACACGAGGAGGGCACTTTAAACGTCTCTCCAACCTGAACGTCCATCTCAAAATACGCGATGGAGCACCAGTAATCAGGGGCTGGGGAGGAGAAGAGCAAGTGTAACTACAGAGAAATATAGTCTTCTGAATCTACTTTAAACTAATTTTAAGTGGGATATGAAAGTGCTGTTACCTGGATGGTTGGAGATTGGAGGCTGAAAGGCGAGCTCATTATGTACTGGCCCTAAGAAAAGAAATTATGGATGAGAGAATTGGTAAATTTGACAAAAAGCACTTAAAAATGTATTGTATGCATAGGCCGGTCACGATAAATACTATATCGACTTACTGTTCCATATACAAAGACTGGAACAATATTTTTTGGGGTCAATATTTATCGCATGTGCATTTTCTTTGCACTATTTTTGGCTATATAATGAGATTTAAGATGCAAAAGGTTGAATTAATTACTTCCTTGACTCATTACAAATGCAACCTAACTACTAAAGAGTTTCATTCTGCCATTTATTTATTACAGCTCATGATTTTTTTTTAACAGTACTGTACATTTAGACCAGTTTTTGAGGTTTAAATGTGTTCTTGGATTATTGGGTCAGTTTCAGTTTAATTAGTTTCAATAGTTTCTCATTTATCATCTATATTTACTCCAGCAATATATCAAACTTAAAATTTTGTTATCGTGGCAGGCCAATGTACGTAGCATTTTTATTTCCAGATAATTATGAGGAAAAACATAGTCAAAATCAAATATTATGGTTACTAATGACCATTGTAATGCTTATATATTCTATTACAAATTATTGGACATAGTGACCAAGTTGTTTATGTTACAATGTGGTGTTTCGGTTCATATGACCATCATCCAGTCAGAAAGCAGAAAGAGCATCATCTTTGAGTTGCCAGTTTCAATGCAGAAATCCAGTTGGTTTAAACCTAAAGGACTCTCTCTGATCTGAATGGTCACTACCTAAAAATCAGCATCTGCAGCCAATCATAAATCAGTGCTAGTGCAGCCTCTGCAGCTCAGTGAATGAATTCTGGAGGTTCAGAGCTTTCACATGAGGCCTGGCCTGTCCATATACAGACAATGAAAAAACTTGCATGTGTTTTCCATCTGCCACACAGGTTCAGTTGTGAGTGTATACAGTATGTAAACTGTAAGAGTAAAGGTGTGTTTAGTGGTGGCTAGAAGGGTTGATGGCGTGGATTGGCAGCCTCGCTTCTGTTAATCTACTCAATAAAGTAAAGTACCTTAACCTTAACACAGCAGTTATAACAGTGCAGTCTTACAGTAGTGTCCTGGGTGAGGCACTGGAGGGTGATGCTGCAGATGTCCATTCGAATGGTGAGGGATGTTTGGAGGGAAGCTGGAGTTACGAGGCCAAGAAGAACCAGCTCCTTAAAATACAAACAAAATACTGAATAAATACTTAATAAACATGACCCATCTGACTACAGAAAATATGTTCAAAACAAATATTAGTTTCACTGATAACAAATTGTAAAACCTTTTGTCCAATTGATAGAACAAATCTTTTACTTTGTCTCATACCTGGACGAGGGATTACTCATAATTAAAGACAAAACAGGGTTTTCAATATGAACTTTCTGAACATTACAAACATTTAATAATTCACATTTAGCTAAATTAATTGGCATAGTTTATTTCTCCAAAGTCTAAAAGCTGCTCCAAACCACAAGCTTTTACTGACGAAATACTGGCTGTAGACCTCTCCATTAAAAAGACCCAAGCTGATCTCTGACCAACAGAAATGACTGAGTCTCAATCTTGATTAAAATGTGATTATTGGACAACCCTACAGTATAGCATCATTAAAAGCTTAAGTTAAAATAAGGTAAATTTTCGATAACATAGGTCCTTGAAATTCATGGCATTACCCCCAGAAGCAGCGGCGATGGTGGGGAAAGCAGGGGCAGTAGCAGATGTAGATGCCTCAGAGGGTGTCAGGAGGCTGGGGCTGGAGAAGGGCTCAGGTGGGGGCGGTCTGGAGGAGGAGGGCGGGTGCTGGATGGTCTGTAGACCGTGTCCTGAGTCGATGGAAGGGTGACTCTGAGGACCGTCGAAATCATACTCATCTTTTACAATACGAGAGGAGCCAGGACCAGAGCCCACAGTGTGTCCGATCGTCAGGGATGATAAGTCTGAGAAACACAACCAAACAGAATATGTGTTACTGTTTCTTAAAATTGCATTAACAAAATTCAGGCAGGGTCAAAAAGTGGGTCAAAAAATGTTTGGCTGATACAGAGAGTGAGGAGAGTGGAGAAGTGAATGAGAGAGACGAGGATGGCCTGAAAGAGCAAAAGGAAGAGGTGAGGGGGGATAATGTGGAGGCATCGGTTCAGAACAAGCGCTTCTGAAAAAGATATTAAACCAAAGTTTTCAGTTATACTATTATGACATCACATTAAGTACCTTATCAATGCGGTTCAGAGTGATGAAAAATTGGGACCACTGCCATACAAATAAACAAAAAATGTTACATCTTTTGAATGATGAAAAGTTCAAAATGTCACCTATAACAGGAAGCTGAAACCCATGAATAGTCCATTCACAAAACAAAATGTTAATTCATAAAGATGCAGACTCACCTATCCCAGGAGACACCACCCTCTCGTAGTGGTACGGGTTCACACACACATTGTCACACTTCAGGTCGAAGGCAAACTGACAGTATTTCACGTGTTTCAACTCATTCTTGTGTAGGTCAGGCCATCGCCACAGCCGTGCGTAGATCACATGAGGAAAGCCTTTACGACCTGCCACCTGGAATTAATACAGTGTAACCAAACGAATTGGATTAAGAATAATCAGATAATCTGATTCATCAGAAATGTGCAAGACCAAATGTGCCTGTAAATGGCTGGGGTCACACTGCACTCAAACTCTAATTATTCTCAGATTTTTGGAATTACAAGACTAAGAAGATTTCCGGTTTCTGTCTGATCATGGTCTCTTTGATTACACACACATAATTTTAAAAAGGTCCACAAATCAGATAACAATCAGATCTTGCTGTGCAACTGCAGCCACCGTCTTGACAGAAGATCATGGAAGTGAAGCTGCCAATCTGCACCGTCGGCCGCTCTGACCTCCACCAACACTCACTCACACACCACATTCATACTGGGCAAGGTGGGAAGTGTCCCTGAGGACACAGCAACAGTATGCACTAGAGCCACTGCTGCCAGTACGGACCTGGTATTCTGGTATGGACTTAGACAAACTTAGCTCACACAGTAGCTCATATTACAATGTAATAGTACTGTCACAATACTAAAATTTCAAACACGATTTTGTTACTGAAAAATAGACTTGATACTCGATGCCAAATGATAATTTTAAAAGCTATTTTTTAGACAATATCTAACACCAGTTCAGATAAAACTCAAGATGAAACTGTTCAGAAAAGGTCATATTTTATCTAGTTATGTGTTTTTTTGATACTTAAGTATCTAGTTTTGTTACTAGTTTTAGCATACTTATATATCTGTATCTGATTTTCAATATTTTTGACAACCTTACAATACATTAAGACAAAAAAATGAATAACATTCAAATTTAAATTTAAAAAATGACAAAGATGTGTTCGAATCCCAGCATAACCAACCCTGCACATCTTACGGGATCAAATTCGAGTGGCATTTTCAAGATGGTATACTACGGCATTACCTGCAGCCGTCCATCTAGAGTCCTCTGGATGGTCACACACTTGCTTGGATGTGCTCCGTTGGTGGTTATCGCTGTGATCAGTGAATCCAACTCGTCCTTCTTCTCCTTCAGCTTCTTCACTAGGCTCTCTATGGCGCGTTTGGCAAAAGTCTCACTCTCGCCGCCCTGTCTGTGACACATGAGGCTGTGCACAATACTCAGGCACGCATCATTACTCGTGGGTGTACCGGGAATGGACATACTCTCTGCTCTCTTCACCAGACGACGGTTAATACGTTTTTTTACTCAAGTGGAGAAATATCAAAGATGTCCCAGCCTTCCATGCTTAGGTGAAACGTGTCTTTACATACTCACAGTTTCCACAATCTGCAAAGAAGAAATTTAAGAAGGATTTCAATGGCATCTTAAATGATGCATTAAAGGTGAATTATGTCGCTTTTCTGTCATTTGCAAATTTCCAAAAGGATGTTCTTACTTTGCTCAGAATGATGCACAATATGGCATTAAACATATCTACCCTGTATTTATACAATTACAGGTGCAATACTTCAATAACAATATATTTACTGTGAGTGGAGTCGAGTCTCCTCTCCGCAGATGTGACCTGGTGATGTGGCCTTCTTGTCTCCTTGGAGATGGTTAAATTAATGCCATACTGTAGAACACCAGGAAAAACTATAACAATCTCCATGCATTCAAGAAGGTGACAGAAAAGTTACACAGTTCACCTTTAACTTCCAAACAGTAATGTAGTTTTAGACAGTAGCTACAGTGAAACTACTAATTGAATAAACTATGCGTTTCAAAAGTCCAGATGTAACAGAAGGCGTGTTGCATAGTAGTAAATATACATACATGATTGACAGATGATCTCTGCTTCACATGTTTGTATGGTGACCAAACCTTTGCCAAACAACACCTAAGTAATCTCTACGCAGCTCAAATCCACAGAATAAGGAGAGCAAAAGCACCCGACTGCATCCCAATTTTAGATGAATATAAAAGTTGGACGTATGGATGAAAACGTGAAAAGTTTTGGGCCCTGGCTAGCTCTCTGTGCTAATTAGCGGCGCCACTCAGACTGGCTCTGGTGCGCGTCAAGTAAACACAGAGGAGGAAGTATAACCCGGAAGTGGCTCTTAAAATAAAATATTGCATCTTATTTCACCTTATTTTTCCATGCAGCAAACTATTAAAACGTCAGACTATTATATTCTAATATTTTAAAGATGAAATACAGTAACAGAATGCATATCTATCTACTTTGTTGCTATTGTTTACGGTTTTTTTTAATTTTATTTTGAAGGGCGTAACCGGAAACTGGTGATAAAAATTACTATAAACTAGTTGTTCGTTTCCAAAACACCAGCCGAGCTAACGATCATTGTTGACCATAGAAAACTCTACTTTATTCAGCTAATGTGGTAGCATCAGCGCCTTTCCTCTACACGAACTGTTGTTGAACTGTTGTAAACAAAATGGATCGCTATAGCGCTAAGAAACGCACGGGGAAATCGCAAAGATGCCGTGAATTTGTAAATAATTTCACCTAATAGTAGCACACTTTACCTGGTATGAGTTTGTGCAGTGCTGTTGTGTCATTTCCAAGTTGTTACCGTAATATCGGGACCATGGCTCGTGCGCAAAACCCACCCCAGGACCCACACTCAGAGAAGTCCACGCGGGGTTTTCATGTATGAAAAGACCCTCCTGTCCCGTGAAGAGAGAGTTGGTAAGATCACCTAAAAGTCTCAAGCACCGACCACTCCACTCCCTTCAGTTCAGCTGCACAGTGCGCATGCGTAAAGTGTCTTGGAGTGGCACAATCAATACGCAAGCACCTTTATTTTGTAGGAGGACTTTTAGCCTAGTAAGATGATTTCACATACATTTTTTCTTCTGTCTTTCTTTCTTGCTTTTTTACGTAAATAATAAAATATCAAAAGCAAATAATATGATGAAGTTTTCATTTGCGACAGAAAGATGGATTTAAGGAGTTATTTAGGCTACTGTAAAAACAATATTATACATACATAGCTAATATAAATAAAGGCTATTTCTAAGGTCAGTGCTGCATAAGCATGGCTGTGAACAAATACGATGCAGTACGTTTTTGTGACCAGCAGATGGCAGTGACTTCAAGTAAATAAGTTAAGCAGCTGCTGGTCTGTAGCTGCGGGGAAGAGGCAAATGTAACATGTTCACTGCAGATACAGGAGGGATGTCAAATAATGAGACATGGAGGAACAGACTAGGCCAATTTTTAGCTCATGAATAATAACTGCAACAACACCAAATGAGTTTCAGTTTTAATCGCTCATAATGAGAGAGAGAGAGAGGAAGAGAGAGGCAGAGTGAGAGAGAGAGAGACAGACAGAGAGTGAGGGAGGGAGAGCAAGACAGAGAAAGAGAGACAGAGAGAGAGACACACAGAGAGAGAGACAGAAAGAGAGAGAGACACACAGAGAGAGAGAAACACAGAGAGAGAGAGACAGACAGAGAGAAAGAGACACACACACAGAGAGAGAGACAGAGATTGGGCTGAGGGGCTGGGGTTGGAAATGGTTGTGCAGGACACCCAAAAGAAGGTCAGGTGTAGGGCTGCAACAATTAAACAACTAATCGTGACTAATCAATATTAAAAAAAATAATAATAATTGTATTTTGACAGTCCTAATTGTCATTTTGACCATAAACCACATGCAAAAAGACATTTTTATAAGAGTGCATTAACTCAAATGGTGTAAGAAGTACACAATTGAGGTTACTTAAGTAAAAGTACAGATAGTGGGGTAAAAAATGCTGAAGTAAAAGTGTCGGATTAAAAAAATCTACTTAAGTAAAAGTATTAAAGTACCTGTTTAAAAATGTACTTAAAGAGTAAAAATAAAAGTGTTTCAAGCATATGTTGAGGTCTTATGAAGTTATGAAGTCTTCAAATGTACATTTTATACAGATTTGTGCTGAATTTTGTTTAACAGAAACAATTTACTCAGTAATTTTTTCTGTTTTTATTTGTATATTTTTGTTTGCTCAAACTATGAACATGCTAAAAATAAATCTCTCTGCCTTTTCAGGAGATCATTCAGTCCAGGTAAAAAAAATGTATAATAGAAAGTACAGATACATGTAGTGAAGAAAAAGTATCCACTTTTAAGTATACTCAAGTAAAGTACAGATATGTAAAACTGACTTTACTAGTTTTACTTCGTTATGATCTACCACTGATTAAATCTAAATGTTAGCACCTTTTATTCATAAATATTCTCTATTTAGAAGCCTTCAGTCTCCACATTTCAACCTTTATTTTGTAAAAAATATGTTTAAAAAGTCACAGCGTACAATAGAAATAATCAGTAGATATCAACTCAAACGTCCATGTTTTTCTTGTAACCGGTGCCGTTTACTCCATACCTGACCCCCAGTGTGTGTCTATCCTAGTGTTTGTCTACATTTTGGGGGAGCTATTTTTTGGCTAGTTTTTCTGATTTGCTTACTTCCAGTGTGTGGTTAATTTAGCATCACCTGTGATGATTTGTATAAATGGCTGCATATCTTTGTAGCTGCGGATGTAAAGACAAAATCACTGAATCTCAAAGTATCCATTACCTTCAACAGGTGGTGTAGCTCCATCAGTGCTTAATTACCCAGAACACACTTTTGTGCAGCGTGAGCCCTGTGTTATACATCCAGCACAGCACTTATAACAGATTCATTTCCCATAAAGTGGTAAGACGTCTGAATTAATATTACACCAGGAAATAGACTTTTTAGGATGTGCACGTGATGTCAGGATCTTGTAGGACACGTCATATCAGAGAGCACTTCTGGGTTTACTGCAAATAGACTTTATAGTCGTAAGATCTGGCAACACAGAGTGAGAAGGTCATGGTGTTTATGGACAAGTGGGTTGAGAACCAAAACAAGTAACTGAAGGCATGTATTCAGAATACTGATTTGAGCAACTGTATTCCAGTTCAGTTACTCTTTCATTTGGTGGTATTCAGAATAAAGTTAATTTTCTAAAATCAAAGGAATACATTACAGTACTTGATCAGACAATTTAGGCTTCAAACTGCCCAAGCCAAGTGAAAACATTTTAAAACTGCTCTCATTGTGAATGCATGTGTGATTTTTCCGTCTGTAGTCAGTGATAGAAAATGCTTAACAACCACCATAAACATAAAAACTGTTTTTAGTCCTCTGTTGTGTTTTATACCATAGTTTAAGTGCAACTTGGTGTAAAAGTATTCCAAGTATTCAGAATACAGTACTCTGATTGGACCATGTCTCAGAATACAAAATACAGTACATTTCAATATTTTTCCTATCACTGAATACAAAATATAAAAAAGTAATTAAAAAGAAAATTCTTTGACTGGGGGTCTGCCACTTGCTTGTCTCTGTAGAGATGCTATTGCTAACATGGATTGTTCCACAGTATCAAAGGTATCTTTCTTACATGGATTCAAGGTGTTTTAAAGCCCAAAATATATTTTGAAAAATGTGCATTGTGAATAAGATCATATCTCCATAGATCTGACCTGTAACTTGACTTGGTGTCACCACCTCCTTGTCTCTGTAGACATATAAGTTGAATATCATACTGTGAAACACTCCAGTCTTCCAGGCAAAGCAAAACCATCTCATAGAGGTGACAGTAGCTCAGTTGGTAGAATCTGAAAGTTGTTGGTTCAAATTCAGTGACTACATTCATACCACATATCATAAGCTGGCATGGAGCACACAGAAACCGAGGAGGACGTTCCGTGGTCCCGCTAAGCCGCCTCCAGTGAGCTTACCACCTTTGACTGCTTGATGTTGAATAAGGGTAGACAAGACCACAGACCGGGGAGCATCCACGATCCAACACGATCTCTTGCACCGACCTCTTCACCTCTTCACCTGCTCAGTTCCCAGTTCACTGCCTGTGAGGTCCCAGGAAGCACGGAGCTTAATTGGGCGAAATTCAGTTTTCTATAAGCCCCAAAAACATAGGCTACTAATAGACTTGTGTTTTTAAATCCACTTTTTATTTACAGTGGTTTTCTTATTTTGTATTTTCCTATATCATTTGTATTCTGATTCTAGTCTGCTGATTTGAGATTAGAATTAGAGCATTATTATTATTTGCAGCAGGCAACATATTTCTCTTAAAAACAAAACTGAATCAGCTTCAGCAGTGTGAATGTTGTAGGAATCAAAACCTGTCTGTCTGTCTGTCTGTCTGTGTGTCTAGTAGTGCTAAAGACTAGTGTCCATCTTTGTGTTTACTTCCTTCCTCCTGACAGTCTGACCTGAGGCTGCACACGGCCCTGGGGCTGAATTCAAACTGTTTAAAAGCCTCACACATCACAGCAGAAGAGCGGAGATTAAACCTGAAATCTGCCCACTCCAGAGGGACGAGGAAACCATGTACCCCCTAGAAGAGAGAGGAAGAGGTGAGGGAGGGATGAGGGCAGAGAGGGGAGAGAGAGAAGAGTCTGATGCAGATTGAAGGGAGACCGGGGCACGGTGATAAGTTTGGAAAGGCCCAGAGATGAGAGGGGGAGAAGAGGAGGGATAGAGAAAGAGAAAGAGAAGGGGAGAAGGACAGGGAGGAAAAAAGTAGGGGGAATGGTGGAAAGGGGGGAAAGAGACAGGTAGAGAAAGGTAGACTGGAGGGAGAGAAAGGACAAGTAGAGGTGGAGTTCTTTTCTCAAGCTGAAGACACTCTGTTCCACCTTGTGATGTCATGTGGTAATACAGGAAGTGCTCCACTCTTTACTAAACAAAAGGTAAAAGGTAACTGTTAACACGTAAACTTCCACTTCATGACATCACAAGGTGGAACGGAGCATCTCATCTGTAGGAGGCATACGAGATGGAGAAAGAAACAAGGAGAGAGAAGAGGAGGAGGAGGAGGAGAGAGTAAAAGAGGGGAAGAGAGAAGGGTGGAGAAGTGTGTGGTGAGCTGTCCATTTGAAGACAAATCATCCGCAAAATGTATGTAAACAGTCAATGCCCAGGGCGAGAGAGACCGTGTCAGAGCAAGGCCTGTGGGCGGAGGGGGAGAGAAAGACGGAAAGAGAGAGTGAGTGGGGTGGAGGGGTGACGAGGGGGTGAGTGTGGGATAGCCTGTGGGGCAGTGGAGATGTTTAGATACGAGTGCAGCCATCCATGAGACAGGACTCAGGTCAGACGGCACACTCTACAGCTCATGTCCCCAGATAAACAGCTGCTTTAAAGGAGACAAATGTTATGTAAAACCGACTTTGAACCTTTAACGTTATAACCTTAAAATGTATTTATATGAACATAGCTAACCTGCTAAGCGGTACGGACAGGAAGGAGCATTACCTTCAACATCCATACTTCGGATTGGCTCTTTGGTTGCTATGATACTCGCCCCTATAACTGCTAGCCTCGATGAGCTTCATTTGACTGGAGCTGAACGCTATGGGTGACGTCACACTCACTTAGTCCACTTCTTTATACAGTGACGTGGTTATAACAGTGTTTCGTCATCATTACTTTAGTCAGAGTTGTTTTTTAATTGGTTCAAGCCTGTTTGAATAATCCTGTATTGTCCTACATTAAAGGCCACCCCCTATCTCCACCCCACTGCTCTGTACTTGCCTGTGGGTCAACAATGTACAGTTCAGGAGTTTTGAACAGGAAGTGAATGAACATGTTTATTTTTAAAGATCGTATATTACGCAAAATTGACTCTTGTGAGCTTTTGACCATGTTATAATGTTGTTACCTCATCAAAAACATACCTGGAGTTGTGTTTTGTTTCATTCACACATGTTTCAGTAACCTTTTATTATTAGTCTGTCTACATCTCCAAAGCTCAAAATGCTCTGTTCCACCTTGTGATGTCATGAAGTGATAGTTTTCATGTTAACAGCTAAGTTTGACCTTTTTGGCAATTCCAGATCTGAAAACACAATGGAGCACTTCCTGTATTTTTGTACGTCTTCTGTTTGAGGGAAGAACTCAGCCTAAATATGCAGGGTTTGTGTGTATTAAACATGTGTGAATGAAACAAAACACAACTCCAGGTCTGTTTGTGATGAGGAAACAACATTATAGCAAAAATCAGAAAATAACATAATATTTGCCCTTTAAGTCGTTTTAGATCATTACAGTTTACAATGAACAAAAAATGTAAAATAAGGAATTTTGTATATTTAATAATAAATACCTGGAAAAGCATGACTCTCACTCTAATATTGAACCATGAGTGAGACACAACTAAACTCCACCTACTGTCCCTTTTTCGCACTTTATCTCATAATACTGAACCATGACAGCCAAATGTCTCAGTAAACAAAACAGGCTAACAAAAGAAGGAACGAATGATAACATACAGACCCCAAGCTACTCGAAAAATAAACAATAAAACATGAATTATTGATGAAAATTTAGCTAAAATATGATTAAAGTGCTGTAATGTTGTTATCCTCTCAGTCTGTCTCTGGGCTCTGCTTTTATGTCTGGACCCATTCATTTCAATCTGTGCAGCATCTCTCCATCGCTCCCCTCGCACTGCAAAAACAAAACTGAGTAATCAGATTTTTCTTTTTTCAGATTTATTTATTTTATTTGGTCAAGATTCCTGGAAATGTGTCAAGGTGCAGTATTTGGGACATTTTTTCTGTCAGAATAGAATAACAAAAGTGCACTAAGTCCTGTATCTGACTTTTTCTCATGTATTTGAGCAAAATATATCTTGTCCCAGTATAACTATATTGTATCAGCAGCTCTGGAGGTCAAAATAAGTCTGCTGTGTACTGTCTGCATCTAATGATATATGTACTGTATAATAATCAGTTGTTATTGTTATTGTTATTGTTAGCTTTACCATCATTGCAAAAAAGTATATACTCATTGCAGTGAATAAAGCGTTTCATTGTCTGATAATCAGGAAGTGCACATTAGCATGCTAGTTATTCTCAGCTTTATCATTGCAGCAGAAATAAATAAATAAATACAATTAAAAAAAATAAAAAATAAATACATTTAAAATAAATAAATAAATAAATATATTTTTTAATGCAGTAAATAATTATGATTCTTAACTAAATAAATCTTAACACGGTGCATTATGCAACTTTCCTGGGTCCCCCACCTCCTCGTCTCAATGGAGATTGCTGGGAATGTTCCATCATATGGCATTAAAGTTGTGTATCTCCATATAGACAAGAAGAAAAAGTCACACAGTGCACCTTTAAAACTACTCCAAGTCAATATTCTGAATTGGAGACATTTAAATTCTTGCGTTTCCAGTTTTTTGCAGTGCTCTGTGGTCCATCCCTGCAGTGTTGTGCTAACAGCATCATTAGCTCTGCCTGATGCGTTTGACAGTTTTAATCCGTCTAAATGGGGACCACATGTCTCCTCTCAGACGCCCAGGGCTAGACTCACTCTGCACTCTCCTCCTGCTCCAAATGTACAAACAACACAATAATGTACTGTCACAAATTATACATGTTTCCCTCTCCAGTCAAACCAAGCAGAAGGCAGGAGATAAAACATGAAATATGTCTAACTCTAATGACATCCAGTCTGTCTGAGTACATTTATTTGGATTTAGAGATAGCTGAGGATCTGTGCCTGTACATGTTTAAAGTGCATGTGACAGGTTTTCATGTTTTTCTAATTCTTACTTGGTTTGATGGGATTGTACCATGTGGTGAATATTAATCATAGATTTACATCAGTTAACTTGAAAAAAGTGGAGAAGAAAAGTACAAAAAACAGGAAAAAGCAGTGAGTTCTAAAATAGAATAAATCTACCTCTGTGATCAACACCAATTATTTCACCCAAAATGCAAAGATATTTTAAGCAACAAGGAACACATTTATAACCTCATGGGTCACTAAGCCGGTGCATGTATTATTTAATCTAAGATGCAAAACCAACATTATCCAAAAGAGTGTGCTTTTTGTGCCCTGAGTAAACTTGTCTTGCCTCACTTCAGAGCACGATCCTCGTGATGGTACTGAGCAAAGTAAGTAAGTGGGAAGATCCTCAAATAATACCAACCATTGTAGTTTATGATTACTATTTAGTTGCAAACAGGCTTCACACTTTGATAAATGCTTGTAAATCAGAAAAGAATAGAGAAATCCCAGTGAGTGTACAATATGTTCACAGTTAGCTTGAGGCTAATGTAGTGGGGTTGTCTGTTTTCGCCTGCTGCCCTTGAAAGCACCCCACCCTTGTGAGCTCCACCCCTGTGAGCTCCACCCCTCTGAGCTCCACCCTCCCAGTTAGAGGCTATTTAAGGCACCTGCTCCCAATATGACTGCCTCTTCGCTCCTGCTGCACTTTCTGCTGCTGTACTTTACTTTTTTTAAATTTTTTTATTTTTTATCTTCTTTTTAGTTTTTGCACTTTCCGTTTGCTGTGCTCTCCGCTGTGTCCACTGAGGAGAGTATGTGGGAGCACTCCTGTGCACGCTCTGTCTGCTCACCACTGGTGGCCCCAGCTACCTTATTTTGTTTTCTTTGGTAATTTTAAACTACTTTTTAATTGTTAGTCCTATTTTAGCTAGTAATTCAACTTTTAGCTTTTTTTTTGTTTAAAATGTATTTTTTTTCTTAAACATTTCTTAATAATAATAACAATAAATATGCTTTTCTAAATTTAGTTGTCTTGTTTAACTTTGATTTTAGCCACATACAAGAATTTTCATTTCAATTTAAAAACTTTTTAAAATAAAATAATTTTAATTGTTTTTTACGTCTCATCTTTTTAATTCAGAACGTTACCAGTGTCTTTGATTGTGACCCTGGGTCTTAAACCCCCCTTAAACGTACCCTCGGTGGATGATACCATACTAATATTGTGATGAGTGTAAGCCACAAAACTGTACTGATGGTGCGCAGACGTCATAACCTTGAACCTGTAACAACAAATGAGGGTATTCGCGCTCACTGAAGTTCTCATTAGTGCTCGTCCTAAACGGACAAGTCCAACTAATATCTTGCCTCCTTACAAATTCATATTCCTCAATGCATTTTATTTGTTTAAAAAATATATTTGATGCCATACTGTGGGTTACTGCTAAAAAAAAAAAAAAAAGGTAATTCATCACTTTAGTATTTTAGCTTTCAGAGTACTTAAAGGTACATATTAATTTTGATTCAATTAACATTTGCATGATAAATCCCTTTGCTCTCATAAGAACTGGAACAGAATGTTTACTTTCTGCACCCTTTGTATAGATTGTTTTTAAAGTGATTTTCAGTGTGGCCAGTCCAAAGCATCCTCAGCAGAAGAACCTTCACTGAACTCAGACTTAATCTTGGCAAGTCATTCCAGTCATCTCTAATGAACCTAGTAGATGTTGTCTATACTGGTCCTCAGAGCTATATTCAACAAATATTTAACAAAATAAAGGTGCCATTTATTATTTGTCATGACTTTTGTGTAATTTAGTTTAGGTGATTGTTTACAGTATGGTTGCTAGGTAATAGAACTGACCTCTATGCATGTCACATCTGCTGCCCAACCAGATGTGAAATTGTAAACTTCACCAAAATGAAAATAAAAAAATAAACTAGGTTAGATTTTCATTAAAATTATCGATACTTATGTTAACTTTTTGTGGAAAAGTACTCTCAACATATGCACTTTGACATGTGTGTCACAAACGTGTGTACAAACTGAGGATGGAATACATTTCAGGGTCAAGTAAAACTGGATACCTTGGTGCCCCAATCCCCAATGCCCCAATATTTAATAATCTAGTGAACTTTTATACACACACCTGCACTTGTTTTTAATGTTTTATATGGACTTGTATACTTATTTATTTTGCTTGTTTTTAATTTGTATTGTATTTTGAACAGGGAATCCATGAAAAAGGGTCACATCAAATTAATAACATCAGCAGTTATGTAAAATATGTCCTGCTTTTGTACTCTTGATTTCACAGAACAGCTATAACACAACGGTCAAGATACACCTCATCAAAAAAACTTTCACTTTCAACTTAACTGCAGATTATGAGCCGTCTCTGCTCAATAAGTCAGGGTAAGTCTGTAACTTTTATTCATTTTAAACCACCAACACAGTATAAGTGTAAATAGATTTTATTTTATTTGCTAAACCAAACTCAAGATACTATGTTCCGTGCTTTTATTTCTGCTGAAGTTTAAGCTTTCGACAGCTTCAGCCTGGGCTCAGCCGTAGTTTAGAAATCACTGAATATTGAACCTTTCACGTGACACGTTCAGATATTTTGAATGCTTATTTGACCCATGTTGTTCAACTAAACAACCTACAATAACTTGGCTACATCATGTTTTTGAACATACAATAAGATAAATGAACATACAATAAGATAAATGGTTCCATTATTTTATTTAATATACTTGAATTTCATGATTATTGACTTTGATCTTGCTTTGTGAATAAAATTGTATAAAGTAATGTCATATTTTTACAAAGCAGGAGGCAAAAGGCAAAGTAAACAAGACCTACTGGTTTTAGCCCTTCACTGTTTTGACAGGTTTTATTAAAGGTGAACTGTATAACTCTTCTGATAATGAGTCTACCACCTGACTCGAAGGAGAGGTTATTGTTTTTCCAAGAATGTTTGACAAGATGGCATTAAACTGCTCTTTCTCCATGGAGAAAAGGTGACACCAGCAGGGTACAGATGAAATTTGGAAGATGAAACTCCACCCACAGAAAAAATGCATGTTTAAAAATGTATTTGTATAGAATAAAACATATGTAATCAAATAAATTCATTATGCCACACTGTGAAACAATATAAGCCAACCATCTCCATGAAGACAAACTGGTGGCAGACCCCCCCAGAAGAAAAGTTACTTAGTAAAATTATGAACTTCACCAAAATAAAAAATAAAAAAATAAATAAATAATATATTGAATAGGTCAGATTTTCAGTAAAATCAACAATACTTACATTAACTATGTTTTTTGAGAAAAAGTACTCTCAACATATGCACTTTAACACGTGTTTACAAACTGGGGATGGAATAAATTTCAGGGTAGTAAAACTGGATACCTTGGTGCCACAATCGCAATTCAATAATCTGTTGAACTTTTATACACACACCTACACTTGTTTGAAATGTTTTCTGTGTACTTGTATACTTATTTGTTTTACTTGTTTTTTTTTTAATTTATTTTATTTGTATTATCTTTTGAACAGCGTATCTATGAAAAAGAGTCAGGTCAAATCAATAACATCAGTAGCTATGTAAAATAAATCCTGCCTTTATACTCCTTCACAGAACAGCAATGACACAAAGGTCAAGCTATATCTCATCAAAAAACTTTAAACTCAACTGCAGATTATGAGCCGTCTCTGCTCAATAAGTCAGGGTAAGTCTGTAACTTTTATTCATTTTAAACCACTAACACAGTATAAGTGCAAATAGATTTAGTTTTATTTGCTAAAACAAACTCAAGATACTATGTTCCGTGCTTTTATTTCTGCTGAAGTTTAAGCTTTCGACAGCTTCAGCCTGGGCTCAGCCGTAGTTTAGAAATCACTGAATATTGAACCTTTCACGTGACACACGTTCAGATATTTTGAATGCTTATTTGACCCATGTTGTTCAACTAAACAATTTTAACCTACAACAACTTGTCTACATCCTGTACATACATACATACATGTAGATACAATAAGATAAATGGTCCCATTATTTTATTAATTGTTGAATTTTATTATTGAGTTTCATCTCGCTTTTTGAATAATATGTGAAAAAGTAATTTTACAAAGCAAATGGCAAACTACTGTATATATATATATATATATATATATATATATATATATATATATATATTTAATATAAGAATTGGGATATATATATTGTGGGATAGCTCCTCTGTTTTATTTTTTAAAAATGACAAGCTCGAAGACACAGTCGGGTCAATGTTTGTCCAATTTCAAACACTGATGATTAACCTTAAAGACCCAGCATTGTAAATATTATCTATGGGACACACGTCGAGACACCATGGGAATTGCTGTGTTTCTCCATAGAAAAGTTGTCCAAACTACATAATGTCAACCTATAGCCTGTTATATCTTGGAGTGAACCTGTTCCCATCTATGAAAAGCACAGAGTCCTGGAGTGAAAAGTACAGTTTTGTGTGGTAAAATATTTTTTTTTTTCTGTATTTTTGACCTATTTTACTTACAGCACTTTGACAAAGTGCAATATAAATTAAAATGTATAATTGAAAACAGAAATGGAGCTCTACTGGGCCGGATAGTGAGCATGGTTTGGTCAGACACACTTCAGGGGACAAGTGGGGCAAAAACAGAACATTTAATGTAAAACAGTTTTATACCATCATGTTAAGTTGTGGGAAACATTTGCAATGAGTTGACTTTTTCCAGCAGCTGTTAAGAGTTGAGAGTCCAAGTTATGGCCACTGCAGTATCTGGTAAGGTCAATAATATTAAACATCTTTTAAATACTTTCCATTTTCATTCATACTAATATTTGTATGTTTATTCATTAAAAGATGATGGAAGGCAAAGCCCACCAAGAGAACGTCCTAACTGTAAGTTGCATAAAATGCATCATAATTCATCAAAATGTTTGGACAAAATTGGTTTTATACGCACTGTACTAACATGTAACATATTACACTACTGTACAGAATGAGGGCTTAATGAGGGTTAATTTAGCTTTAGCCCCAAAAAGTGTCAACAAAGCCACCCCGATTTCAATTGGTACCAGTGAAACTAGATCTCAATAACTTTCTCCTCCACATGAGGACTCACAGGTTCATGGACAGAGGCAAAAATTATAATTTTATCACAAGTTAATTTATTTTGTGTTTTAAGTTTAAATTTTATTTTTATTTTTTAGACATAGGGATTACTGAAAGCTCACAGACCTTGCTACCACATATCAGTAACCCTTTCCATAAATGTCTGTGATCCATAGTAAAAGAAAAATCCAGTTTTGTCAACTGAACATATTATTTTTTGCTCATCCAAGCTGCTTCTTCAGTTCTGGTTAGATTGCTGGTGGACACTGCCTTATATCTATCTGAGGGGAGGAGAAACTAACACACCTATTTGTTTATAGTTTCTGTTTGTTGGCTAGGTCTATTGAACTACACTAAGTGTATGCCTGAGTCATATTTTGAATAATCATTCAGGCCCCTAATGGGTGCTCTCACAGCATGCACATACTAAATGGAGATGTATGGTAGATTGGGCTCTATTTCAAACCTACAAACACTTTCAAACAGAAACCAGTTCACCCAAAGGTCAAAACCCCGAGCCATAAACAAATATATTGAAGAAACTCTATAAGAGAATGTACCAACATCATTGCAAGAAAAGTCTGGGACCCCAATCTGCTGTTCATCTTCATCTCAAAGCCACTAACTACTCCTTTGAAGATAGTGAGGCCAAAGAAAGAAAATGGTTTGAGAGGGGACATTAAAGAGGGTTTTTTTTTTTCTTAGGAAAGAATATTCATTGTTCAACAGGAATGGGGGTCTTAGACATCAACTATGTCCTATTTACAACTCTATCTTCAGACCTAAATCTAAACAAAGAAAACAATAGGACTAGGCAGTATGCTCATAGGTGTGAGGGCAGCCATTAGGGGCCTGAATGATTACGCAATCACAGGTCACAGTTCACACAATGAAACTGTAGACAAATACAGTAGGTCTGTTTCAATGTAGTTAGCTCCTCCCTTCAGAGAGATATAAGGCAGTGTCCACCAATCTGACCAGAACTGAAGAAGGGCTCACTCAAAAGTATTTTTGTCCAATTGACAGAATAGAATTGTTTTGGGTTTTGTTTGTTTTTTTTGTTTTTTTGCCTCTTCATAAATAAAAATGCAATGTCTTTCATTTGAGTCTTTCAGTTGCACAGATTACTGGTAAGGTCCCCAAAAGTGGGACAGACCATTCCCTTTGAATGAATATGAAGAAAATGGTTGGGATTTTTTGTTGTCATATTGCCTGACCCTTGATATTGTTTTTCAGTTTCCTTACAAAGGGTGGTTCTTCTGGGAAACAGCTGGAATGAGAGGAGCTCTGTGGGGAACCTCATTTTGGGACGGCCTGTGTTTGATACTGAGACAGAACCACTGCAGTGCAAAATACACAATAGTAAGGACATTACAGTGATTAACACTCCTGACCTGCTCCAGCCTGAACTCCCTGCAAACAGACTCACAGAGTTAGTCAGAGAGATAGCAGTCGCCTCTGCCCCTGGTCCTCATGTGTTCCTGGTGGTTCTTCAGCCTGAAGACTTCACAGAACAGCAGAAAACCATTCTACTATCAATCCTGGAGATGCTCAGTGAAAAAGCCTTACATCACTCACTGCTGCTGATCTCCACACCACGAGCAGAGATGGCTGGGTGCATGCAAAAGAAACATCCACAACTACAAGACATGATTCGATTTTGCAAATACAGATATCATTGTTGGTTCAATCTGGACCAGGAAGAGTTGATGATACGTCTGGAACAACTGACGAAAGAAAACAATGGAGAACATGTAGTTTTGAAATACAGCCATCAAAGCCAACACCTTGGTAAGTGACTTAATCTCTGATTTTAGCAACACTGCCAGAATCATTTATCAGCAAAATGCATACACACTGCAGCTGTCCATCAGCAGGAATGGTTTCTTAAAGCTGAAATACAAACCCAACCCTACTGATTTGCCTCCAAGATCTAAGATGGCTTATAATTATAATTGAAAATCTCTAAACATCTCTAAACCACCAATCCACACACTGCACCAGGGGTGTCCAAAAGTTTTTCATCGAGGCCTAGATATTAAAACATCAACCATGTGGAGGGCCACTGACTGTCAGTCAATACTGTACGGCTGTGCCAAAGAACGATAGTTCATGTTGGAAACTAGATCAGGTCAAAACTTTGGTCTATCTCAATGATAAGGCAAGCACACTTTAATTGATAGGTCTACAGCCAGTCTACAGTGGCAGTAAGAGTACGTAGTGCTGATGAGGAGGATTTACCACTCTCTTGAAGAAAGTTCTGAGTCAAGGCAACAGTATCACGTGTCCCAACATTTATTTAAATCTGCAAAGTTTGACTAAAAGTCTAAAATTGTATTTAGTGCATGGACATTGCACATGTCTCTGCCGATAGCAGTAACCCACTCATGCTTTTAGGCTTAATGGAGCTCAACAGTGACAGTCTGCTCAGGTTCTAGGAGTAAATTTTCCAGTCATTTTTGTCATAGACTGTCCCTGACCACAACGTGATGTTGCGGAGACTTGTCAGCAAAGACAAGCACGCTTGGCCCACGTAATCATTTGCCTCAAGAGTCCCACAAGCCAACAAGGCTAAGTAGGACTCCTTCTTCAGCCTGACTGCATCCCTTACCTCCGGGTCGGGGGTTGCCGCTGCAACAAGCACCACAGACGTTATGACCACAGCTACAAGCTGCCTCATCAACAGTAGAGGCTGAGAACATGGCCCACTCGGAATCCATGTCCCCAGCCTCCAAAGTGTCCAAGACACGCTGCCAGAGGTCACATGACATGACAACAAAGTCAATCATCGACCTTCGGTCTAGGGTGTCTAGGTGCTTCGTGCACTGATGGACACAATTGTGCTCAGACATGGTGTTCGTTATGGACAAAATGTGACTAGCACAGAAGTCCAATAACAGAACACCGCTTTGGTTCAGATCAGGGACTCCAAGAAGGCCAGGTACTCTGCACCTGCTGTTTGGCCCATAGGTTGACAAAACAGTGAGAGACCTGTCCCCAATCTCACGGTGCATGGACACAACCCTCTTATTCACCGGGGTAAACTCCAACATGTGGTGGCTGAGCTGTGGGGCAATAAGCAAGCCCACACTAGCTCACTGCATCTCCCAGTGGGCAACTCTAGAAAAATCGAGAGTCCAGATCCTCTGAAGTAGTTGGGTTCCAGAGCCCAAGCTGTGCATAGAGGTGAGGCTGACTGTATCTAGTCGGTAACTCCCAACCTCCCACACAAGCTCAGGATCCTTCTCCCTCAGCCAGGTGACATTCCATGTCCCCAGAGCCAGTCTCCATGTGTGGAGATCCAGTCTTTGAGGCTCCCGCATTTGACTGACGCCCATATCTCTCTGCACTGGCCCCTTACGGATCCTCCTGGTGCAGGTGGAGGGTCCATGGGAGGACGGCTCCACATTGCTCTTTCGGGCTGTGCCCTGTGGCTCCAGGGTGGGACCCCGGTAACACCAATCTGGGCGATGTAACTGGCTTTCTTTTCATACTTATCATTAAGGGCTTCTGAACTGCTCATAGTTCAGAAGCCCCCAGGACCTGTTTGCCATGGGTAACCCTACCGGGGGTATGAAGCCCCGGCAACATAGCTCCCAGGATCATTCCCCTTCACCACTTTAAGGTGGTGGTTCAAGGAGAGGGGCACAAAATTCAGCCTTTTTGAAAGCTGCAGGTGCCCTGTCAGCCAAACACAAGCAGTTTATGTTTACACTGCGCTTTCTGGGAAAGATGCTTTCTGGGCTGTTGGGTATAGAAAGTGCATATTTGGACGCCCAGAACGCTTCCCAGTGTTGAAACTACTCAGGATAGTGAATTAGCAAGGGTGGGGGGTATTCAGAGTGTCAAAAATTAAAGTGAAAGTAGTAAAAATTTTACTAATATAACAAATTTAAATTCATAGACATATAAAAATCATTATGTGCACATTTTTACATGCAATACCGTTCAAATGAACTTGACTGAAGTTGTCACAGCTGAGCTGTGCTTTTACAAATTTCCAAGTGAAATTGTGAAGATTTACAGACAGTTTCAGACTGTCTGGAAGCTGTTTCCACTGTCCAATGGTTTGAAAAGAAAAGGCCCACTGAGTAAAGGCTGAGGATCTTTTCAGGATTGTGCATTTTGGTTCACAGATGTCTGAGTAGATTGGATAGTTTGTTCACAACAATAGAGGTGAAGCAACATTAAATTTGAATATAGAATTAAACTGTCAAAAATCAGCATTGTGTATTTACTGAGGATATTACAATGGTGATAGTGAAGTGTTGTTGTTTTTTTTGTTTTGTTTTTTATCAAGGGCGTTTAATGCTTGATTATAAATGGGTCTTGAGTTTTGAGCATCGTCTCATTGGGCCGAGATCAGCAGGATAAATAATAGCTCACAACACAAAACCCTAAACCATCTAAAAACAAACCCTTAACTCTCACACCATAAACTACTCCTAATAGGCAAGGCAAGTTTATTTGTCTGGCACAATTAGTACACAAAGTAATCCAAAGTGCTTTACAGAATAAGAAAGACATTAAAATCACAATACAACAAGTTAAAACATAAATAACCACAAATAATGACCATAAAATTAACATTAAGAGAGTAGAGTCCAGAATAAAGACCTAAAGATCAGTCATATGCACAGCTAAACAGAACTCTTTTAAGCCTGGATTTAAACATTGTCAACGTTGAGGCCTGTCTCACCTGTTCCAGGTTTCAGCTGCATAAAACTGAAATGCTGATTCCCCATGTTTAGTCCTGACTCTGGGCACCAGCAGGAGGCTGTTCCCTGAAGTCCTTGTAGTGAGATGGTTCATATGGCACTAACATGTCAGAGATGTACTTTGGTACTAGACCATGAAGAGACTTGTTCACAAGCAGAGCTGCTTTAAAGTCTATTCTCTGAGCCACAGGAGCCAGTGCAGAGACCTGAGCACAGGATGCATGTGTGAAGTACTTCCTGGTTCTAGTCAGAACTCGAGCAGCAGTGTTATGGATGTACTGCAGCTGTTTTAAGGCTCTTTTGGAGAGGCCAGTGAGCAGGCTGTTACAGTAGTCTAAGCTACTGGAGACAAATGCATGGATACGTCTCTCCAAGTCTGGTTTTAACAGTAAAACTTTGATTTTTTTAGATGGTAAAAAGCTACAGATGTTATTGATTTGATGTGGCTGTTAAAGTTCAAGTCTGAGTCCATTATTACCCCTAAATTTCTAGCCTGATTTGAAGGTTTTAGAGGGAGAGACTGGAGGTGACTGCTGACACTTTCTCTATGTTTCTGTTGACCAAAGACTTTGACTTCAGTCTTGTCTGAGTTTAGCTGAAGAAAGTTGTTTTGCATCCACACACTGATCTGTTGGATGCAGTGGCAGAGTGAATCCACTGGTCCATATTCACCTGCTGCCATTGAGACATAGATCTGAGTGTCATCTGCATAGCATGTAGAGGTTGAACACCAGGGGTCCCTCGATTGACTACTGGACACCCCACAGCTCAGGGACATTTTATCTGGGACACATTTTCCAATTTCAGTGCTCCCTGTCCTCTGATTTGGACTTGAACCAGTTTAGTGCAGTAACAGAGATGCCCACCCAGTCCTCTAGTCTCTGTGAGAGGATCATATGATCAACGGTGTCAAAGGCAGCACTCAGATCTAACAGGATCAAGACCTTGCCTGCATTAGTGTTCAGGCAGATATCATTTGTCACCTTGATAAGAGCAGTCTCAGTGCTGTAGTGGGGTCTGTTTATTTGGAGAAAGTTGATAATACAGAATAGTTGGTAAACAACTTTTTCAAGAACTTTGCCTAAAAACAGCAGATTTGAGTTGGGTTGGTTATTGTTCATTGTTGGTACTGTGGCATTAAGACTGTTCTTCTTTAAGAAAGGCTTGATAACTTCAGTTTTCAAAGCTCTTAGGAAAGTTCCAGATTGAAGTGACATATTAACTATGCAAGCGAGTGGTGACATAAACTGTGGTTGTACATGCGCATTTTTTCTCTATAAATCTCATAATGAACCTGGAGCTTTGACTTGTGTCATTCCTGCTCACCCCCCTGGCACTGCCTTTTCTGTGCCCTGACCAAATCATCCTTCTGCCATGGTGCTTTCTGTTTATTTTTACCATTTAATTTTGACCTCCTAGGACTGGAACTCTTGCATGGCATGCTTTATTAATTTCTTTGCACTGATGAGTGACCTAATGAGTGTGTTTTAATTTTGCTAAAATGTCAATATTATCATTTCCCAACACCTATAGTTCAACTGTCTTGGCCATAAAGTAATGAAGTTTCTTAACAGTGACTAGGTATAGATGACAATAGACTCTCTTCAGAATCTATGCCAAGGGGGTCATTTGATTAAGAATTGAACAAGACACCCTCAGAGTCCTTTGGCTGCTCAATAGACCTAGTCTATTGCCAGTTTGATCAGGCCCAGCACCACCTGGTCCAACCAGGAGTTCTAATGCTGCTTATTGATCTGCCCCTATGCGTTAGTAAGTGCTTAATGAAACTTCACCCTAACCCTGACAAACCTAAATAAAAGAAAAACAAATTTCTAAATTTGCAAGACAATTTATTTTATTTATTTATTTGACAGGGACAATACAATCAGACATAGTTACAAAATTAACATTGCAGCTGATGTGATGCATATAGAGTTTATAGTTTTCGACTCCTGTCCCTGGTTGGGCTTTTTTACAATTAACTAATATGCAAAGTATATTAAAACCCTTATCCCTTAAAATAGTTACATCAGTGCCCAAATATACACTTAACACTCACACTTTCTCTCACTCACCAACTGTCATACTACTTATTTACAAGTGGGTACAGTTCATTTTCAGCCAGTTCTTAACCCTAGAGGTGAAAATTTTTAAGTCAGAAATATTCTTTATTTCAATGGGCAGTGAGTTCCACAGTTTGCAGCTCTGGTATGAAAAGGCAGACTGTCCAAAAGAGGTTCTGCATTGTGGGATTTTACAGTTCTTGTTTGCGGTGCCTCTTGTCACTCTTGCTGTTTAGTCTTTGTATAAATGTACTGAGTGATTCTGGGGCCAAGTTATGAATACACTTGAAACATAATTTAAGAAAACATAAACTAGTAAAACTTTTGAAACTTAAAAGATTATATTTTTTAAGGATGTGACAATGATGAAAACGGATTGGCTTTCGATCCATAATTTTGATTGCTTGGTTGTACAAGGAACCAATGCGCTTTGTGGCTGAGGGAGCTGCCTGGGCCCATGCTGTCATGCAGTAGGAGATATGAGAAAAAAAATCATACCATACATGTACAGTAGGGCTGCCTGATTTGGAATATATTGTCTTATCAGTTTAAAACAATTTAGATTTGCAGAATTGCAGATTTCTGTGACACAGACAACCCTAATCAAATTAAATGACGTGTGCAGAAATTTTGTTAAAAAGGTTTTCTGCTTACCTTATTGTGGGGGGCCCTGGTTGTCACTGACACAGTCGTCAGACTCCACATTAATATGCCCAAAGGTCCTCCAGACGATCAATCACACCATCACGTCAGGGTCGCTAAGTTGTGAGGATGTTCATTTCTGGTGTAACCGTCAAAGAGGCTCATGAATATGAAATGTAAAGTCAAAAGGATTTATTAAGTCTCACATAGGTAAAACTACAGTGTAGCTAGGCAAAGGAGAACAGAGTAGCTACGGCCTCCAGCAAGGATAGAGAGTTCTGAGGAGTGTGTGTTTACTGTTTTTATAGTATGCATCAGTGCATGTGTGTGAAGGAAGATTTTTTGGTCAGCAGAGCGTTGTCTTCATATGTCTTCACAGCAGGGCCACAGAATCTCACAGTCTGGCTCTGAGTTCAAGCAACAATATATTGTATTGTATTCTATGTGTCTGCAACTTGCTGTTATTCACTGTTATTAACTTTAGCATTAGTACATCAACATAAAAATGTAATAATAAAGTGCATCACCAAATGTGGATACTTTATAGTACTTTGTCTTGGTTACAATATTTCTTTTTACTCTGTTTACAAAGATGTTAAGCATATCCTTACTTTTGTTTCATTTGGTAAAATACATACTCACAGTTTTTTATGTTTAGTGTCAGACAAGAAGATTGATGCCAGTTACTGAATTTGTCCATGCAGAGGATAATTTGGTAACCACTTGCTGCACATCCCTTCCATGTATGTAGATGACAGATGGGTCCCAGAATTTACCCTTGTAGACCCCCGATGTGCAGTGCTTCAAAGAGGACATTTCATTATTTGTTTTCAAAC
The DNA here is from genome assembly GCA_019594935.1 of Periophthalmus modestus. Classification (NCBI taxonomy): domain Eukaryota; kingdom Metazoa; phylum Chordata; class Actinopteri; order Gobiiformes; family Gobiidae; genus Periophthalmus; species Periophthalmus modestus. Next base: position 20,531,699 of record JAIEZT010000012.1, on the reverse strand, counting down.
AATGCACAGAATGTACTGAGACAGCTTGTACAGGAGGATAGAGTGGTTAAATGTCTGTATTTGTGTATCAGTATTCCATTTCTGTCAGTGTGCATTTGTGCTGTGGTCAATTTTTAACTATATTTATCTCTTCTTTTTTTTTTTTTTTCACTTTTTAGAAGTATTGACACAAAAGCAAGGACAATGTAAGTAACATAAAATACATATACAATCATCTCATGAAATTATGCTTAAAAACCTAAATTAATTGGTGACATATTCTGCAGCACAACATTTCAGAATTCTGTTGTTCGGGAAAAACAAGCAAGTATTAATCACCAGTATCATTGGAAGTAAACCAAAAGGCCTTTCAAATAAATTACAGACTCACAAACATAAAGTGGAAGATTATGAAGGAGAATGGAAAGGGAATAAGATTAAAGTAGTGAAGACCCCAAACCTGCTCAGTCTGCCTGTGCTGGATGTGAGAAAAGAGATGGACAGATGTGTGTCCCTGTGTTCACCAGGACCCAATGTGCTGCTGCTGTTAGTGAAACCTTCAGACTTCACTCAGGACCACAGAAAAACAATGAGCTTCATCCTGAGTCTATTTGGTCCTGATGTTTATAAATACGCTATGGTGGTCCTCCCATATGGAGACAAAAGTAGACACCAAGAATGTGTTAAAGACCTCATTTCGGATTGTGAGAGTCGAAGCTACAATATGGATAAAATAAACCGCGATGAGTTTATGGTAAAAATTGAGAGTATTGTAAAAAGAAATAAAGGGGCCTATCTTAGTTTACATGTAGATGACAGGTCAAAGAAAAAACAAACAAAGCCATCACTGAACCTGGTTCTGTGTGGAAAGAGAGAAGCAGAGAAGACATCTGTAGTGAAGTCCATTTTAGGGCGAGCAGAGCTCTCTGCAGTGAGCAGCCCAGAGCAGTGTGTTAAACATGAGGGAGAGGTGTGTGGGCGCTGGGTGTCTCTGGTGGAGCTGCCACCTCTGTCTGCAAAACCTCTGGAGGCAGTGATGCAGCAGTGTCTCAGCTGTATGTCCCTCCTAAGGGCGTCCATGCCTTCATTCTGGTGCAACCAATGGGTCCCCTCACCAATGAAGACAAGGTTGAGCTAAAGACCCTCCAGGACACACTCAGCTCGCGAATCCTTCCCTTCACTGTAATCCTGGTCACTGTGGACTCAGAGCTCACAACTCCAGCTGTCAGAGGAGACAGAGACCTGCAGGAACTCTCTCAGAGCTGTGGAGGGGGATATCTTACATTTAACACCAGGGGGCAGCAGCAGGTCTCTGAGCTGTTGGAGTCTATAGAGACTTTAAATGCCAAGAATGAACATCACAGCTTCACAACAGAAATGTTTTTGAAAGGACAAATAGAGAACTACATTGAACTTCACAAGGAACTAAAGAGCATGAAAACATGTAAGTATCAAAATTGGACAAACATTTCAGAGTGAAGATGTCCAATGGGCAGAATTTTATATTATTCTGCTACAGTTTAAATCAGAAGTTTACATGCACTATATAAAAAGACACATACGCTTTTTTTCTCACTGTCTGACATGAAATCAGACTAAACTTTTCCTGTTCTAGGATTACCAAAATTATTTCTATTTCATTACTTTCTTCAAAGTCAGAAGTTTACATACATTTCATTAGTATTTGGTACCATTGACTTAAAACTGTATGACTTGGGTCAAATGTTTTGAATATCCTTCCACAGGCTTCTCACAATAGTTGGCAGGAATTTTGGCCCATTTCTCCTGACAGAACTGGTGTAACTGAGCCAAGTTTGTAGGCCACCTTGCTCACACATGCCTTTTCAGGTCTGCCCTTAAATTTTCAAGAGGAATGAGATCAGGGCTTTGTAGCTTAAGTAACCAGTTTGGCATTATGCGTTGGGTCATTGTCCATTTGGAAGACCCATTTGCACCCAAGCTTGAACTTCCTGGCTGATGTCTTGAGATGTTTCTTCATTATTTCCACATAAGGTTCTTTCCTCACAATGCCATCTATTTTGTGAAGTGCACCAGTCCGTCCTGCAGCAAAATAACCCCACAACATGATGCTGCCACCCCTGTATTTTCTGCTCATTATGGCCAAAACAAGTCAGTTTTTCATCAGATCACAGGACATGTCTCCACAAATAAAGGTCTTTGTCCCTGTGTGCATTTGCAAATTGTAATCTGGCTTTTTAAAGTTTCTTTTGGAGTAATGGTTTCTTCCTGACAGCTGCCTTTCAGCTCATGTCAGTGCAGTACTTGTTTCCCTGTGGATAATGACACACTCTTATCAGCTTCAGCAGCATCTTCACAAGGTCTTTTGTTTTGTTTTTGGGTTGATATGCACATTTCAGACCAAAGCACGTTCATCTCTTGGACACAGGACCCATTTCCTTTCTGCGCGATATGATGGCTGAACATTCCCATGGTCTTTATACTTGTATATAAATGTTTAAGAATGGAGGATGAACCAGACTTGTTGAAATACACAATTATCTTTCTGATATCTTGGCTGATTTCTTTCCCATAATGTAACACAAAGAAGCAGTGTGTTTCAGGTGTGCTTTCAAATATCCACATATCCGCATCCACACTTGTGTCTCTAATTAATGCAAATGTTGTCAGAAGCTTCCAAAAACATCAGCATCTGGGTTCTACCTAATTGTCTAAATGCATAGTCATCTTACTGTATGTGAACTTCTCACTTTAAAGAAAGTAATGAAAAATTGTCTTTAAAAAATACCTTTCTCATTATTCTGGTGTTTAGCAGATACAAATAATTTTGGTAATTGTAATTGACCTAAAACAGGAAAAGATTAGTCTGATTTGATATCCGAAAGTAAGAGTGACTTTTTATATAGTGTATGTAAACTTCTGGTTTCAACTGTATATACCGACTATGGAATTATTTGCACATATTCCTACAATCTCATTATTATTATTTTTGCAGGTGATGAAAAACACCTGATTGCCTCCGAATTGCATCCGAATTGCCTCCGAATTGTTCTCATAGGAAAAACTGGTAGTGGGAAGAGCTCTTCAGGAAACACCATTCTGGGAAGAAAGGAGTTTGTATCTGAATCTAGTCAAGTCTCAGTCACCAGAGTGTGTGAAAAAGCAGTGACTGAAGTTGATGGACGGCGTGTTGCTGTGGTGGACACTCCTGGACTGTTTGATACAAAGATGTCCAATGATTACATCCTGGATGAAATGCTGAGGTGTGTCAGCCTTTTGGCTCCTGGACCACACGTCTTTTTGTTGGTGGTGCATATCGGACGATTCACAAAGGAAGAGAAAGAGACATTAGAACATATCAAAAGTGGATTTGGTAAAAATGCACAGATGTTTACCATCATCCTTCTCACTCATGGAGACGATCTGGAAGCAGATAATGTATCCATTGAAGACTTTATCGGAAAGAAATGTGATGATTCCTTTAAAAAGTTGATCTCTGACTGTGGGAACAGGTATCATGTGTTTAATAACAGGGAAAAGGACCATACTCAAGTGAAAGAGCTACTGCAGAAGATCGACAACATGGTGAAGGAGAACGGAGGAGGCTGCTACACCAACAAAATGCTCCAAGAGGCCGAGGCAGCCATTAAGAAAGAGATGGAGAGAATTATGAAGGAGAAAGAGGAGGAGATGAAAAGAGAGAAGGAGCAATTGAAGAGTAAGCACAAACAGGAAGTGGAACAAATGAAACAAGAGTTAGAAGAACAAAAAAATAAAACTGAAATAGAAAGAAAACAGAGAGAACAAGACCTCAAAGAAATGCAGGAGAAGATTAAAGAACAGCAGGAGCTGCGAAAGAAAGAGAAAGAACAGAGAGAAGCAGATGATAGAAAGAGAAAGGCACAAGAGGAACAACAGCGTCTGCAATGGGAACAAAAATGTAAACATTTGGGAGAAAAAATAAAGTCAGGAGAAGAGTCCAAAGAAACCATTGATCGAGAGTTACAGGAGACTAGAAAACAAATGGAAAAAGAAAGAAATGAAAGACAAATCTGGTGGGAAAAACGTTATCAGGAAGAGGAAAGGAGACGACAGGAAGAGGAACAAAAAATTAAACCACTTGAAGATGAGTACAATGAACAACGTATAAAGGATCTAATTAAAAGAGAGGAGGAAGATCGGATTAGACAAGAGGAGGAGGAGAGAGAAAGACAGAAATTGGAGGAGAAGCACCAAAAAGAAGTTGAGGAATTACAGAGAACATTTGAAGAGGAGGCCCGTAGAAAAGCAGAAGAATTCAATGAGTTCAAAGACAATAAAGAGGCCGAAATACAAGCCTTACTAGGTCATTATACAGAGGAAGTGAAAGGTCTTCAAGAACAGCATGAAGGTGAAATAGGAGACATGATGATTCTACTTTTGTCTCAGAAGAAAACAAACAAGGACAAAATACGCAAGCTTAAGAAAAATCACGAGAGACAATTAAAGGAAAATGAAGAGGAAGTAAAATCTAAATTCAAGACAAAAGAAAAAAATGAAATAATGCAGTTAAAAAAGAAACAAAAACATGAAAAGGATGAATTGGATCTTAGAATTAGAAGAAAGGAGCAGCAAGCAGAGAACAGACAGGAGCTATGCATCAAGCATAAAATAGAAGCCAATGAATTAAAAAATAAAATTTTAGAAGAACAAATGCAAATCCTAAAGACAGAAAAAACTCAACTGAAGAAAAAGCAAGAGGAGGAAATAGCTGAATATACACAGACACTTCTAGAGGAAAATCAAAAAACGGAAAGAGAACTATTGAAAACACTGCAGACAAAACATGACCAAGAGATAGAAAAGCTCAAAAAGAAACTTGAAACACAGAGTAAAGACGTTTGTAGAGAGGAGCTTGAAGAACTTCAGAAAAAACATGACAATGAAATTAAGGAGATAAAAGAGAAACTTTTGACCCCAGAGGAAAAGTCATGTATGGTTTCATGATCTATATCTATCTCTCTCTCTCTCTCTCTCTCTCTCTCTCTCTCTCTCTCTCTCTCTCTCTCTCTCTCTATATATATATATATATATATATATATATATATATATATATATATATATAAAAAATCTCCTCCTCACCCTCCGCGGGGGGTCTTTATCCCCTCTTTTTCCACGCTCGGGACCTCTACCAGAGGCCTGGGAGCTTGAGGGTTCTGCGCAGTATCTTTGCTGTTCCTAGTACTGCGCTTTTCTGGACTGAGATGTCTGATGTTTTTCCTGGGATCTGCTGTAGCCACTCCTCCAGTTTGGGGGTCACTGCCCCTAGTGCTCCGATGACCACGGGCACCACTGAGGCCTTCACCTTCCAGGCTTTCTCCAGCTCTTCTTTGAGCCCCTGGTATTTCTCTAGTTTCTCATGCTCCTTTTTCCTGATGTCCCATCGCTTGGTACTGCAATGTCCACCACAACGGCGGTTGTGGTGGACATATATATATATATATATATATATATATATATATATATATATATATATATATATATATATATATATATATATATATATATATATATATATATATATATATATATATATATATATGAAAATGGCTGTTTCCCAATCTGAAAACAAAATAGAAAATGGAAAACAATCTGTCATTGTTTTGAGCTTGTTTCTAGGAAACTGGATAATTCTTTAATGTGGAGGATCTGCACCTGCTTGTTTCCATGGAGATGTGTTTTTTTGGGTTTTTTTTTTTTTTGCCTGTAATGTTCCACAGTATGGCATTAAACATCTTGTATTACCTTGAAAAACAAGCATTCATACGGTGAGCGGGGTTACCTCTACACATCTGACCTGCCGCGTCGGGGCATCACTTGTCTTTATGGAAATAGGTAGGTTTAATGGTCCATGAACATTGCGGCCATTTGATTTTCATTTTGAAATGGGAAATCCAAAATCCAGTTTCCCAGTCTCAAAATGAAATAGAAAATTGGGAAACAATCTGTTATGCATTTTGGGTTTAAAACCAAATATGAGATTGAAAAAGGAGTTGTTATTTTAATAAACGAGAGCACATTGCCCCTATTTTAGCGTTGAGGCACTGGTTTCCAGTTAGTTTTAGAGTTGATATTAAGATCTTATTGTTTTTTTTAAAAGCTTTGAATGGACTGGCACACAGTACATCTCGAACCTCATTCAAATTTACTCTGCATGAGCTCTGAGGTCTAAGTGCCAGCTCCAGCTCATGGTGCCTCAGACAAGACTTAAAACTATTCCCACCTTCCCACGTCTGAACAACCCTGACAGTGGAGTGCTTAAGACCTACTTTTCTTCTCTGGCTTTGTTTATTTTATATATTTACTGCTATTTTATGGTTTCATTTTAATTTTGTACTGGTTTTATTGTTTTAGGATCAGATTTTTAGCCATTTTACCTTTTGTTGTTTTCTTTTTGAGGTCTCTGTGCAGCACAAAGCAACGGCTTTGTTTGTAAATTGTGCTATATACATGAAGTGGATTTGGATTAATTGTATTTGCCTTTTGCCCATGTTTTCCTCGTGGAGTGGCCCTCAAAACTCTGTGGCAAGTGCCCAGTGAAGCTCATCACTTTCCACACTCTGGGGTCGGGTGCAGGACAGAGGGGATCTGTGCAGCATGAGATCGTAGACACACTCTGTGGTTCTCTTGAGCCCGAGCAGAGGCAAAGGTCCTCACTGTCTCAGGCTGTTGACAGAAAGTCGACTTATTTCCTCCTGCCAAGTATGCTTGCTTGGAAGCTACTTTTGTGTTGGACAGGAGCAGTTACGCGCAGTGCCAAAAGTCACTTGTATAAACTTGCAAATGTAGAGATTAAATAAACATTCACACAAATCCCACTGTGACATTGACTCCACGTTACTCAAAGTCCTGTTGCCCGTGACAAGCAGCAGCAGCGTCCACCGGCAGATTCAGTCTGGGAAACTCGGCTGCTCTCCACAGTGAGTCCACCTCAGTGTAGCTGAGGAGGGCGCTACTCAGTCCCACTAAGCCAGAGAGGCAGTGCAGCATTCTGTCTAGCAGCCTCGAGCAGTGATCCCCCTGCCTCTGACTGCTCAGTTACAAATAGGGGTAACAGGGCCACAGAAAGATGGCATAGTCACAATCTCGTGCACAGATCCCTCTCATCTTGCAGCTCTGCTTCTGTGAGGCACTTGGCACAGGGCTTTGAGCGCTGCTCCTAGAGGAAAACATGGGCCGAAACAAATATTCAATTTCTAAACAACTTCACCACAGGAACTCGATTTTCGCTTTCCAATTTTGGTTTAAACGCAAAACAAATGACAGATTGTTTTCCGATTTTCTGTTTTCTTGGGAAACGGGAAATAGCCGTTTGGATTTATCATTTGAAAATGAAAATCAAATGGCTGCAATGTACACGGACCTTTAATACCACACTGTGGAACATTGCAAAGCGATAACATTGTAGACAAGCAGGTAGCAGACCTTCCACCAGAAACTTTAAAGGTCACATATTTGCCTCCCAGTACCTCGCTGACCTGCTGGTGCCATTCTCTCTAAAGCACTCTTTCAGATCAGCTGACCAGGCTCTGCTCTTGGTTCCTCTGTTCAGGAGGAGCACTTTCTGTTGCTGGTCCAGGATGGAATGGGTTGTCCATTCACATCAGGCAAGCTAATTCACTTCTTGCTTTTAAAAAACATCTTACCTTAACTAAGGTTTTTTACTGTTCAATAATTGTTGTATGTATACATTTTTCACTGTATTACACTGTTATGTTTTATCCTTGGTCAACTGTGTTGTTTTTAATAGTGCTTTATGAACTGGATTTGGATCCTATATAATATAGACTTTAATGAGCTTTAAGCCATGTTTTAACATGTTCCATCATCATTGATTTGCTGTTGTGATTGATTCATGTGTTCTATTGAACAGCACAACATTGATTAAAATAATGATCTGTTCATTTTATTGTTTAATACTAAATACTAAGAAAAAAGCATAGTTTTTTTTAAATGAATAAAAGCTGTTGCTTGGCAGATGTCTTTTTTCAAAAATGCGTTGTAACATAATTGAATCATTCATAAAAATATGTAAAGTATAAACAGTCACAGCCCTGTTTGGATTGTATTACTTCAGTTGTGTTTGGAGTTTGTACTTGTTTTTCAATTATTAATGGAACTATAACTTGCATTTTAAAATGTAATACAATTAAAATGTGAAATTGTTGTAATTAATCAAAATAAAAAGTTTTATTCTTCTCGTGAATGACTGCTACATGGCGCCCACATCATATGAAGAACAAGGGATGTTGTTTCCAGACCACCTAAACAACGCCCTCTGTAGCTAAAGAAAAGTATTACACAGAGATAAATTATTTTACAAGGTTTATTATAATTTTTCAATATTTCTTGTAAAACACCTTTCGCCTGAAAGTAAAACATGTACTTGATGTGAGATTAGGCATGTATCCCATTCAAAATACATAGAAAACATGCATTTGTTTTTGTGCAATTACCATCAGCACCACGTACTGCTGGGGCAGTTATACTTTGAAAGAGCCCAGGTTCAGAAGTTTACTGATGCTTTTAAATCTGCCATGGTCAGCCTGCACAGGCAGCCTATTAAGTTAGTTATTTACACTATAGACCTGTTTGATAACCTTTCCCACTGAAAAACACAGAGCCAGTGCCACAGCTCTGGTTTTGTGAGCTTACGCAGGTAAACACATTGGCTGCCAGTGTGTCTCACCCCTTAACTGGGAACAGATATGAAAGAAAGAAGGTTTCAAATGTCATCACAACATTATATTGGCCAATAATATTTAATACAGGTGGGTGCAGCTAAATGAATATGGTTAAAATGGTGATTTTTGTTGTAATGAGCTTTCTAGTGTTTGGCACACAGTTGGCGCATTTTAAATGCATGTACTGTTCCGTACATTAGCTCTAATACAGGGGTCTCCAAACCTTTTACACAGAGGGCCGCATATTGAAACATTTGAAGCAGAGACAGGCCGGTGTCGATACAGTGAGTCATTCACATTGGTGCATTTTGCACAGATTTCACAGGACTCCTGTGTCTTTAATAAGGCTTGGAACAGTAATTTTAGGCCTGTATCACAATGCAATGTAACTATTGAAGTCATTTTAATTTTGTAGTAAAACGTTCTGCCTATGATCAGCTGAGCCAATTTATCAGGGGGCCCGAGGGCCGCATCTGGCCCTGGCCCATAGCTTGGACACCCCTGCTCTAATGATCAATGTTACCACTGACCAACAAACATCACAAACTACAGCCAGGGCTGTTTTGGCAACTGACAACCACACACTACATGAGTAATACCAGCACCTCATTAGAAAACCTGACCAAGCATAGCACTGTTTTATGTACACTATTAATGTTAGCAATTAGTGCAGAAATTAGCATTCATGCTAACAATCACATAATAAACATTTCTTAAATCTAATGTTTTGCTGGAAAAACCATATAAGACATATGTATTGGTTCTTGGAGAATTGTCCCAGGGTCTCTCCACCGGGCGACAGGAGGCTCAGTCTGACCAAGAGTCCATCAGGTAAGAACAGGTGATTTATCACACATCACCACCAAGACCAGACCGGTGGCTGGCAAACATGTCAAGGTAAATACATCTCACTAATAAGTTCTCTGACTAAAGGAAAACAAGTTAACTATTGTAACTTGAAGATTAATGTTACAAACGTTAATATCAATTTTGGTAAAAAATACAACTTTTGATTTTGTTTCGACTGTGATATATTGTGCAGCCCTAGTATAGCACATGTTGTGGCCCTAGCATTTCCTTCTATGTTTATTTTCCTTTGGACATTAATTACCCATTTACTAAGAATAGAAAAAGATCAACACCACATCAACTGAAAGTCATCAAGCCACTCAACCCAAAAACATACACAAACAAGACCCACAGCCTGGGTTTAAATGTGAAACAGGTGTGAGAGCACCCCTGGGCGTTTGCTGACTTCCTGGTTGTGGGTGGGCCCTCTCTGTAGGCTTCAGATGGGGTCACTATAGGAAAAAAACCTCCCTATATCCACAACCACATCACCACATAATCCGGTGCACCACTTTTACCACAACACTCTGCCCCTTAGCCGGCTGTGTACACATCTTCACAAACACTGGGCTAGCCTGACGTAACGCACGCTCACGGTTATTGAAGTTTTTATGGTGAAACTTGAGGACTGGGTCTAATTGGGAGCATATGCATGTGTGTTTGATCTGCCCTGGCTGTCGGAGGAGCAGACGGCAGCAGGCTGTGTGGTCACGGCTTCACTTTACACATGTGTAAACTTAGTGGTTATGAACACACAAGGCAAAGGCAGAGGAAGAGGAGGGTGTAATTTAAACCAACAATCATTTAAACATCAAAATAATGTGTGGAGTTTAACTAAATAAATGTCTTTATCTCCTAACTGAAATTAAAAGATGCACTATGTAACTTTGTTGATGGTGGGTCCACACTTGCTCATCTCCACGGAGATGTTATTGCTTTGAATATCTCACAGTATAGTAAAAATAATAACTTTGATTTGCATACACGTTTCTATCTTGCATTCATTCAATTGCAGGCATGTCTATTGCCCTGCTGTTGTAATGCCATGCTGTGGAACATTTCAGGCAAAGTAATAACAGACAAGCAAGTAGTGTGCGTCCATCTGAACAGGTACACATTGCAGCTTTAGTGCATACAGTTAATATTTGGGCTATTACATAAACATTTTTTTTTTCTTCTAAAGATACTTATTTTATTTCTGTTTCATCATTTTAACCTGCTACTGGACAAATGCAATATCCAAGACCATAATAGTGGCAAAAAAGTGATGAAACAATATTTACACTTTTTTATTTCTGTATTTATTTATTTTCAGACCAAATACCAAACAAAAGAAAAACTACATGAAGCTTTGTGCAGTATTACCTTTAATCCAACAGGAGAGGGCGCTGCAGTAAATGTGGTGCATAGCTGTCATATGCTGCTTTTCAGGCTCTTCTAGGTTTTGTATTTTCGATTACTACAATGTTGCATTTTTATCTGAGAAGTGCTTTAAAGGTGCACAGTGTACCTTTTCTGGTGATAGTTCTCTAACTGCTTGTCTCTAAGAAGATATTATTACTTTGCATATTCCACAGTATGGCATTAGATACGTTATTAATTACAGGTGGTTTATTGCCTTGAAAAAACATACTGTGAAGGGGCTTACATTTCCACAGATCTGACCTGTAACTTCACCTGTTTGTCTCTATGTGGATATGTAAAGCATCATCTATTTGGAGAAGAGTAGGTGTCATACTTTTTTTTTCTTTTTTTTCCCCTACTTTTCAGCCCAATCAAAAAGTTATATAGTGGAGTAGAAAGTTCAGATATCTGCTCTCAAGTAAGACATATCCTCTTTAAAATCGACTAAAGTACAGTACAGATACCTAAAAATTCGACTTAAGTAGTGTACTCTATTACTTTTACTTTGTTACTTTCCACCATTGCTTTTAAAGGCCCTGTACCTGATTTTTTCCCCATGTATTTGAGCAAAATGTCTTACCCCAGTACAGATGTATTGTATAAGCCGCTCTTGAGGTCAAAATAAGTCCACTGTGTGCTGTCTGCATCTAATTATAAAGCAGTTATTGTCCGATAATCAGGAAGTGCACTGTTAGCATGCTAGTCATTGTTAGCTCTGCCGTGTTAGCTTTGCCTTAGGATGCTTGGAATAAGTAATAATAAGTGAGGAATAACTTTGGACCACTGCAAACCCTTTAAAGTGAACTGTTTCTCACACAGATTTTTTCACGGTAAAAATCAGGTAGGCTACAGCGCCTTCAACTGGACTTTTTAAAAAACTAGAATAAACTCAAATTAAACTCATATGAATTACACTTAAGCATTCTTCTCTTGAATTCTTGTCTATCAGCATCGACTTAGTTCTCGAAAGTGTTGAAACAATGTGAAACTCATTATAAAACTTTACAAGGACTAGCCTTCTACCATCTGGCTGGAAAGTTCCTGTCTGGTAACTATTTGCTTTGAGAGGGGTTAGTTTAGACTATTAACAGAAATCTCTACAGGCCTATTATTTGTCACTGTTGAATGGCAATTTCTGCTTTCACTTCAGCCTTCCTCCCACTTTTGGTAGCGAAAAAGAGTAGCATTGATCATATTCGACAAAATATAAGCTCTTAAGAGTTAAAATGGCTGGAATTCAGAAAATGTACCCAAAATTCTAGACCTAGAGCACTGCAATCACGCTACAACAAAATCCAGACGAGACTAAACCTGGATCTAAACCTAAACTAGACTAAACCAGGACTAGAACAGGACCAAACCAAGTCTACATCAGTAAAAACTAGGCTCAACCCTGGCAAAATAAGAACACACCCTTTTCCAAATTATAACTTTGTTTGGTTGCTGTGCACTTTTGTTAAATATTTGTCATAGATTCACATCCTCAATCGACCAACACAAGCTCAAGACCTGGAGATGGGTCCTCAAGCACCCACTGCTCTAGACGGGGGCGCTTGAGGACCCATCTCCAGATCTTGGGCTAGTTTTGGTCCGATTACCTTAGCTGGAATATTTGATCTATGGTGCAGGTTTTGGGATGATGGGATAAACCATAGTGTCCAGTGGAAACCCGCTCAGACACAGGGTAAAACATGCAAACTCCACACAGCCCAGGGAATTGAACCAGGGATCTTCTTGCCATGAAGCGAGATCGCCACCCACCACCACCACAATGCTATTTTGAGCTACCCTAGCCTACCAATATGTCCAAACCACACACTCTTTTCTCATTTCAAGTGACTGTAATGGTTAAAAAGTTATTAGCAGGTTGTCACGCCACCCCTCCGCCCGCTCTGGCCCTCCAGTCTGCCTTTCATTACCGCATAAGTCCCTGAGGAGCGTTCACACAGACGGGTCCACTTAATACGTCAGGACTGTTAGCTGCGGTTCTCCATAGCCACTTTATGCTTTGTTCTCGACTCCCAGAATCCTCCTTTTAACGACCGAGAGCCCACACAATAGAGTGAGTCACCACAGCTACTGCAGAAGACACATTCAGGCTACATGTATGCTAGCACATAACCGCTAACTGCTAACAATGTGACACGAGAAGTTAGCCGCAAGCACCACTTCCTCCACCAGCTAATACAGAACAGTCCACAGATAATAAGAAACATTTACACGGCAAAGCAGCTGTCGTTTTCATTTATTATGACGAAGAAGAAAAGTAAAGATGTAAAAAAGTAGTTTAAATATGGCAGAGTTTATTTTTGGGAATGGTTGTTTCAGAAAATAACCACCTAGGCCTATAGGTTATGTTTCTCGGCTTGTCTGGGAACGCTTTGGGGTAACATCGGAGGAGCTGGAGGAAGTGTCTGGGGTGAGGGAAGTCTGGGAGTCCCTGCTTAGACTGCTGCCCCCACAAATTGACCCCAGATAAGCGGAAAAAAACGGACGGATTGATGGATATAAGCTATTCTACCAGACAAAGACCACATTATATCTTTTTTTTGTCTAGAAATCACAGTATATTTTATCATTATTCAGGAAAACTGCTTTGGATTTATATACCTCCTTTCAAGACACCTAACCGCTTTACAGTGTATTATAAACACTGATCGGTGTTGATAAGCTGCTACTATAGTGATAACTGCTCTGGGGTAGACTCATGGAAGTGAGGCTGTCAATCTAGGAGGTAAACTAGGTGTAGTGTTTTGCCTAAGGACACAACGGCAGCTTACAGCGGTTTCCCATTTATGTACCGCTCTAACCCGGCCCAATCTTGCTTACCTTCAGAGATCAGAGGAGACTGGGTATTGACAAGTAACAGAATATTTTTTATTAAGTCTTGGGGAACTGTATTTGCTGCTTCGCCAAGTTCTGTGTAGACCTGACTGGGCGACAGGTGCGTCAGAGGAGAATTACTTGGTCTGAAAAGTTAAGAAAACTCCCACACACTGTCTCTTTCTTGAGCCACTTTTATTCTCACAACGTTTCGGTCCCTCTGACCTTCCTCGAATAAATATTAGATTTTTAAAAAAAATGACTCAAGTTGGCATAAAATCAAGAATGTACAATTTTACATATGAAAAAAATATGCTTTCGATGTAACTGTACTGTGTATCTCTAGCTAGCTCGCACATTGGCAAGGTGAATGACGGCTCTTGCCCAAGGACACAACAAAACAATGAACTGGTTGGAGCTAGAATCAAAAACCGACCACCACTGAGTTTTATTTTCCCCTTCTTCTAAACATGTTATTAATGCGTTCCTTGTGTGATCTGAGTTCTGCCTCTAGCCCTGATGAAGTCCCTGTTCCCCTGGTCTCTTTTAACCATAAGGAGATGTTGCTGAGTGAATAAGACCCATGAAGTCATCAGTGAAAGTTTAGTAACACATTGAACACTGCGTGCCTCTGTCTTTGAGTCCTGTCACAGCAATAACTCACCATGCATAACAACTTTAGCTGTTAAAAATGGACTCACCGCCTGTATAAATCCTTAGTAGAAACTGCGATTCACTCAGCAGCCATATCGGATTAAAATCTGTTTGAGCTTCTTTGGAACTCAGTGATCGGACCCGTTCTGAAAAGTCCAAGAGAGATGGAAAGTACGGCAGTCGGTAGCGCAAACTGCTGATACCTTGCCCTACTTCTACATAAATTTACGAAATAAGTGACCAACCGTTCTATTTTTCTTCCTGAAGTTGTATTATATAAATATCCTGTTTAAATGAGACTAAAAACAATAGCTGCTAACTTCAAAGTGGAAGAAATACTTAGGCAAGTGTCAGTTTGGGGCCTGAACTGATGAAATAGCCAGCACCTTATGACATCACAAGGTAGAACAAAGTGTTTCAGCTCTGGGGAAGAGGGGGAAAATACAACTCCCATAGTGTTGTATTTAGGAAAACTTTAAAACTCTACTAAGTTTCTTAAGTTATAATACAATATAGGACCCTTAAAGGTGCACTTCTCTGGGGGATAGTCTGTCATCTGCTTGCCAGGCCATGTTACAAGTCAGATCTGTGGACAGGTCACCCCACTCATTGTACATATACGTTGTTTTTTGTTTTGTTTTTTGTTTTTTACCTTAAAGTGTACATGACAGGTTTTGGTCCTTTATAAATTTCTACTTCATTTGGTGGGATAACACCTTGTTGTAAATGTAAATTATAGTTTTACACCAGTCACGAAGCAATTTGTGAAGAAAAGGTGAAAAACATGTTGAAAATAACAGGAAATGGTGAGTTTAAAACGTATTTGAACTAAATAAACGTGCTATATTATTATTTTATTTGTCACATCATAATTTCAGTGTACACTAGAGGAGTTTTGGCTCAGTGTACTGCATGGTTGCTAGGTAACAGTTATAAAATTACCTCGTGTGATGTCATAATTTCCAACCAGGAAGTAACGTTTGAAACCTAAAAAAATGGCCAAATTGAATAAAAAAGTAGCTCTAAGCAATAGAATAACTTGTACTTATATAAAGGCAAGATAGATGAGATAATGCCATACTGTAGAACATTTCACGCACCTTTAAGCAAGTATTCATTATGTTGATATATACTTTATTAAACGTGCAGCGTAATTCTATGGGTTAGTGAGTGAGACTAATTGGCCATAAATAAATAAAGGTACACCATTGCCCACTGACTGACCTTTGAGAGTGTGAGTGCTTCCTCTCTCAGCTCAGTCCTTCAGAGACACAGAGCAAATATTGTTAACCTCGCCTGTTTGAACACCAGCGAATGTTTATTAGTTTTGTCACGATACTAAAATGTCAAACTAAAGGACTAGGCTCGATACTCAAAAGCGATAAATACTGTACCACCATGATAATTTAAAAAAAACACTCTTGTTTTAGCCAGTAGACTCTGATTTCAACTCCAAATTATAGTACTCGCTTTATGTAACCATGTGAACTTATACAAACACCGATAAGCTCAAGATCATTCCGACACTCTTCAGAAAAGGTCAAATATGGTCCCGTTTAAGTATTTTTAAATATATATCAGTATTTGTTGAAATTAATACCTAGTTGATTTTCAGTATACTTATGACCACACAATAAGAACCATTCAAAAAGGCAGCTCTGTTGGTAGAGTGTTTGTGCTCTGACCCACAGGTTGGTGGTTCAAATCCTGCTCCTGACATAAGCATAATGGGTTGAGTGGTCAGATTCACTGACCCACAGGTTGGTGGTGCAATTCCAGCTCCCACAGTTTTTGAGAGTTAAACAACAAATTCTAGCACAGAATTCTTACCATCCCTCCACCTCAGTTTCAAAATATATGGGCAGTTTATAAAATTACGACTTCACGTGAACTCAACACAGGAAATGAGAAAGTAAAATCTCATTGTAGTCTGCTTTTATTGAAACACATTAAGGGCCAAATAGGGTGAGGTCATGTTTAGTCGTAACACTATATCCTTGGTAAGAGCAGCGGCCAAAGCTACCTCTTTTTTCTGACCTCCAATGAACCTAGCTAACTGTTTTACAACCTTACAGATCAATGTTAAGTCTATTAGTGCAGCTTAGCATTAGCGGTGTAATGGCTAGCTCCTTATCTGCAGGGATCCCAGGTGTAAATACAGACTAGCGCTAATGCTACTATTGGCATTAGACCGCCTCCTGGAGCCATTATGAAATCTGGATGTATAGCTTTAACGAGGTCAGAGCCCTGCGGCCAATCCGGGAGCTCCGTTGAGGTCACATGATCAGACAGGCGATGTGAGGAGTATGCAGGTTAAAGGTGAAAAACAGTTAAGCACCTATGAATAATGGAGGGTTATTTAACGATTACGCTGTTGTTGTCTCCACGGAGATGTTGTATCTTTGCTTAGAATGTTCCACAGTAGACTTAAACTAAAGTCTATATTTCTTGTATTTATTTGGTGAAAGGTGTTATTTTTGCGGAAAAAACCCCCTGAAAAACACGCATTCTTGCAGAGGGGCTCGCTTCTCCACAGATATGACGTGCCATCAGCTACTTGTTTCCATGGAAATACACTCGGTCAATCAATTGCAGATTCTTACGGAAATCATTAAACTGAATGGACCAATATGGAATGCAACAAACACAAAAAAGCCTAAAAATAACTCAAACTGTAGATTTGAATATAAAGTTAGTTAATTGAGTTATTTAACTTTTGTTCTCTTTACATAATCCCATACATCTTGCATCCAAACTTTTGACTGGCAGTGTAGTTCAAAGCCATACTGTGGAACCTTTTAGGGAAAGCAAAGCAGATAAGCACAGGGCAAACCCTCACCAAAAAGAAAAGTTACATAGTGCACCTTTAAGACAAGCAGGTGACAGCACCAAGCCAAGTTACAGGTCAGATCTATGGAGAGGCGAAATAAAATAAATAAAGTAATTGAAAAAGCATGAAAAAGCATTTCTGAATTTACAATATTGATAAAAAAACATATATAAGTTTTATGTTGAACCCTCAGATTTTATTGTAGAACAGAAAACTTTCAATATTAGCATTTACTGTCTACTTTCTTCAGCAATACATCGCACTGTAAAGCTATAAACGAAAAGGATGCTTAAGTATTTTCCGCATAAGCAGTGTGTCTTTCTTGTGACGCAGTGACACATGCTCAGGACACAGACACAGTTGTGCAGCTCTGTGGTCTCCAATGGAAACCCACAGTGCAGAGTCTGGCCGCAGCCGTTCTAACTGACAGCCCATTTATGTGAGTGTAAACCACAGGCCCTGATGTGAGCTCATACACATCCTGAGATCTGCAGCTCAGACAAGAGCCTCGACGAGAGCTGTGAAAAAAAGGCCACGTGACGCTCAGCTGTGTTTGTGTAGAGACAATGTGAAGTTCGAGAAGGGGTGATGAGGATGGGATTAAAGGTTTATCGTGTAATTTTTCTGGTGATCATGGCAACAACAATGGCAAAAATCCGTCATATTGTACTACTCAATTCAATTCAAGTTTCTATAGCACATTTAAAACAACCTCAGTCAACAAAAAAACAAATACATATACAGACAATACCAGTATTATCTTTACTTGGCCTGACTGTGTCACCTGTTTGTCTCCATGGAGATAGATATGTTAAATGTCATTATGTGGAACATTCCAGGTAAAGCCAGAACATTAGTGATGGTGGGTTAGTGGATCTGACAGCTCTATAGTTTTGTGTTTTACGTTTGTTGTTTTACTAATAAACTGTTTGCCTGTTAGTTAGTGGAAAAATAGCCATTTAAACAACACAGTGTAATAATGTAATGAACACATGTTGACAGTAGAAATGCTCAGAGCAAAGTGAGGCGATGATTTATGGATTTGAAATACTGTGAAGGATTTTTACCTGTGGTGTAACAATCCTAGTAAAATTTAAATAGAGAGATTACTGAGGCCCAGAGCAAATCGACCTCAGAAACAAGATTAATGAATGTGTGAACGCTGCTAAGTACAACTTCAGGCGTGTTTATGAGCAGGAACCAATGTTACAAGATGGTTAAAAAAAAGTACATTTTGTATAATGTGTCCTTTACACTAAAATAGACTCTAAGCCTCGTTCAAACAGCAGGAAGAGAAACGTTTGTGTAACTTTGTGAAACGTTATAACCAACGATGACGACGATAACTAACCTGGTTTTATCCAACCTAATTGGTTAAGTAATTAATTGGTAAGCCTTAATAAAGGACAGCAGGTACACAGACTGGATTACAGTGTCTGCCAAAAGAGAATGTAGGCTCTGAGTATGTGTTCATCTTATGTTCACTTTCCTGGGATAGAGAATACACACTTATTCAATACTTAAGTCACTGGTAAATCTCCCCGAGTTCAGATGGAAGTGATTGACACACATGGTCTGGTTGTAACAAAACAAATATGACTGTGTACGAGGAAAATATATTACACAAGACTGAAAAACTACAATGTTATTGTTTTTCTAATCATGTCTAAAAAACATAATTAAGTTTAAACATAACCAGAGGGGGCTGCTTGATAAGATGAAAAAAGTATCATATTGATCCATCATGATTTCTGTTTTGATTTAATTTTGTCTTATTAACATGTCTTCCCGTATTAATTACTCAAACGTGTGAATGAAACACAACTCCAGGTTTGCCTTTGATCAGGGAATGAGGGATGGGGCTGAAGAATTTGGGAAAGATATCTATCTATTGCAACTTTTCTGACAAAGGTTGCGGTTGGATTTGCAATTTATGTTTTAATGATTTTGTAAGTTCACATTATAAACACATTCAGAAAAATTGACAAGAAAGACTAAATAATAATACAATAAAACAAAAATTCACATTTCAGAACATGTTTGTACAGATCTAGACTACAGAGGGTTAGCTGTTTCTATTCTGTTTTTATTCAACTGCGATTAATCCTGCAGAATCAGTTAGGTCCATGTTACTAATAGCCTGTAGCCTGGATAGACCAATATGTTTTATTTCCCACTGTTGTCAGTAGAGGGCGACAGATATATAACCCAAACATTATATTTGCCCCAAAGGATAACATTTCTATATATGTAAATTCAAAACACAAGTTGCGTTTACAGCATAGTGTCTGAACATAATTTGTGCATGTTCCATCTCCAAGGAAACAAGTAAATGGTTGACACCTACCTAAAAATTGACATAGTGCAGCTTACAGGACAGATCTGTGGAGAGGCGACACCGGCATGTTTTTCAAGGCAATTTTGAGCAAGCGATACAGCAGGAGTTTAAATAAAAATGCATGGTCAGTTAAGTTCAATGGCATACTAGGGAACATTTCTCCATGGATACAAGCAAATGGCAGGCCTTTAACAGAAAAGTTACATAATGCAACTTTAACCCATCCTGTCAAACTCAGAATTACAAATGTATTCCGAGCATTCCATTTCCCTTTTCTAAACCCGTGTTTTGGATCCACACCACATGCAAACCACTCAGCCGTGCCTCTACAGTATATTTGCATTTGTATGTGTACACAGATCATTGTCATCCAAACTGTTTGCAAATGACTTAAGCTAACTCTAACGTCAAAAGTCTTAGCCGGGCTGTTTCACAAATGCTCACGCCTTCTTTATACAGATGACATGCACAAATGTAAACACGGCATATTTGCATTCCCAGGACCATAACAAGGCCGCGATTATGAACGGTGGTGTGGGTATTTCCCGCTGTTTGCATGGCTGTTACACGGGCTGGGTGTTGGTGTATTGGGGAGACATCTTTGTTCCTATTTTTACACAAAGGGTCTGAGTGAACAGGCTCCAGTGCACACATGAGGAGCGACACCTGACAGACGCGGCCCATTGTAACCACTCGCCAACACAAAAGGCAAAGTCAACGGAGAGAGCAGAAGGACATACTTCAGTGAGCACAGTCATAACAAACAAGAACAAGTGTTTGTGTAAAGATAAAGCAACTGGAATAGTTTTGACATATTGTTACCTCCAGTGGTGAAAAAGTAGTAAGAGTAAAGTTTGGCTCCTTTAACTGTAGCTCCACCACGTAATTTTTAGCCGAAAGACAAAACACTGAATTAAAAGCATGTTGTTACTGCTTTTTTTTTTTTTTTTGGATGTTATTATTGCTCTGAAAAACATAGACAAAAACATAGACAGTAGGCAGCAGGTAGTGTTTGAGTGTTTGTCCACTGATCTGAAGGTTGACAGTTTGAATCCTGCTCTTGACGTAAAAACATCATTGGGTGAGTGGCCAGATCCACTGACCACAGGTTGGCGGTGTGGTTTCAACTCCCATAGATGAAGGCTGTTGTCGTGTCCTTGGGCAAGACACTTAACACACCCCCAGTGTCTGCATACACCGGTGTATGAATGTGTCTGTGTGAATGGGTGAGTAGCAGTTACCATTTATCAAAAACATGCTTCATTAGTCTGAGCGGGCTTGCATCTCCACAAACCTGACTCTTACTTTTTTTATGGAATCCATGGAGTCATGCAGGTGATGTGCCACCTCCAAAGAGTTACATGTTGTGCATGTTGTGGCTTTAAAGTTTTTTTGTTTTTTTTTTTTTTACGTTGAGAAAATGTCCACATGAAGTTTGAGTCATAATTTTACAGATAACTGTAATGCCAATTTACCCCAAACCTTGCTCTAATCCAGTTTGTGTTTGGTGCTGTTTAGGTTTCCTGGGTGAAGTTGGTCCTTGGCTCTCCTTTCTACCAATTTGTTGAAAGACAACTTTTCAGCTCTCGTTTTAGTGGTAGAATCTGGCAACCCAAATCCATTTCACTCCCTTATTAGTTAGATAATTGGCTGTAAGGAACTCAGAAGGCCACTTTATCCTTGTGGGTGTCTACTAGTTTTTGTTAGGGTCACAAATGGCAGTGGTTCTTATTGTGGTAGCCAGGACTGAAAAAGATTGAAAATACCTTAAAGTTATACAATCCTTCCATTGAAGTTTATATGTTCACAACAATAGGCCCTATATTCTCCCCTTGGCTTCTTCAAATTCAGAGGCTGCTGTCGTAGAGTGAACTTATTCTTTCATCCCACACTCCACATTAAAAGACTGGGAGCTGTTCTGGCTCTTTGCACTTTCTGTTTTATCCTTGGTAAAGAGAGGAGCGAAAGTGGCGGAGAGCGCTTCAAAAAGAATGCACTGATCAAACGCTCTCATCACGGCTACAAAGAACATGTCTACAGAGCGCTAATGCTACGCGAGGCCCTCAATCTGCAGTAATATCACAGAGAAGTCACCAGAGGACGATTCAGAACAAAAGAACTGGATTACATTTGATGCATGTTTTCAGAAAGGTAAAAGAAAGGTAGTTATTGGCCGTGGACTCCATATGTTTAGTATTAGTCTGTTATTTGGTGTGATTTGTCATAAAGCTGCACTATGTTTGCGTGGGAATCAGAATACACATTTCTTCAATACTTTATAAAGATGAAAGTCTGGTCACTGGTGAATCTCCCAACAAGAAAAAATCTAGGAAAAAAAACATTGAAAGACATTACGGATTTTTGCAGAAATTTGAGCACTGAACTCAAAATGTTGTTTTGTTTATAACTGATAAGTGACCAATGAGCTTCTTTGTTTCACGTGTGTTACTGAAATAAACTAATCTGATTGGATGATCATGTTTGGTCAGAATCGAAATGCGAAAGAGAGTGTGAGGACTAGGCCGATGTCTCTCTATAGAAAAAATACAGAGAGACATCTTTCGGGATCTACCAGACAAGCATCATATAACCTTTCTGATGGAATGTCCACTACCTTCTTGTATCCATGGAGATATTATTACTTCGCCTAGAATAGTCCACAGTGTAGCTTAAACTTATCTTAAGCTACAAATATCTTGCATTTATTCAACTGCAGGTGTTTTTATTGTTAAAAATACCTCAAAAAACATGCATTCATACAGTAAATGGGCTTCTCCACAAACAATGTCTGACCCGGATCATGATTTAATTTTTAGCATCAAATTGCCTGTCCCTAAAGTGTCTTGCCCAAGGACACAGTAACATGATGCACTGGTCAGAACTGGGAAGGAACCGCCAACCTGTGGGCTTGTCCTGTTTATTTCAGCTGCCCTGAGTCTTCTGGAGGAGAAAACATCCGAAACATGTTATGGTACAAATAACAGTGTAATGGTCTGTTATAAAAGATCTTCAAAAGTGGCTGAAAAGATCTGAGCAACCACATGGAGAGCAGCATCTGGATGTGAACACAGCTTTGATTCAACTGTTTGACCTGACACTCCTCTCCCTTCCTCTCTTTCACTCTCTTCCTCTCTCTCTCTCCGTCTTATCTCTCCCCTCCCCTGTCTCCGTCCTCTCTCTCCACTCTAACCCCTCTCTTCCTCTCTGTCCTTCCATCTTCTTATCCCCTCTCTACTCGCCTTTCATCGCTCTCTCTCCTCTCCCTCTCTACCCTTCCTATTCTCTCCCACCCTTCTCTCTTACCTTCCTTCCTATCTCTCCTTCACCCTACATCACCCCCCTCTCTCTGTCCCTCACCCCCCAATCTTCACCCTACCTCTCTCTTCCTTCCCTCGGATCCTCTCTCTCAATCCTTCCCTCTCTTCCTCTCTTTCTTTTTCCCACCCCTCATCCCCTTTCTTGTTTCACTCTATCTCCCTCCTTCCCCTCACCCTCCTCTCTCCCTCTTTCCCCATGTGTGTATATAAGTTTATAGTTTATATGTGTTTGCAGGTTTTTACAAGTGGGCTTTAGCCTCACACTGTGCCACTTCCACCTCGCCTGGGTTCGTTCCAACAACACACGTGTTTTCCATTGGGCTCTTTCATTCCCTCTCTCTTTCCCTCTCTCTTTCCCTCTCTCTCCCTCTTTCCCTCTTTCAAACTCTACTTCTCTCTCCACTCCATTTCCTCCTCTCTCTTATGCCTTTTTTCCCTCTCCCCCTCTCCTTCTTCCCCCACCCTTCACTCTCTACCTCTTTCTTCTTCTCCTACTTGTTTTCTTTCCTCTCTCCTACTCCCTCTTTCCTCTCTCTCTTCTCATCTCTTTTCCTCTTCATCTCTCTCTTCCTCCCCCCTTTACTCTTTCTCTCACCCCTACCCTCTTCTCTCTTCCCTATCTCTGTCTCCGTTTTGTCTTCCTCTCATCCCCTTCTTCTTACACCTCCAGCCCTCTTCTACCTACCAACCCCATTTCCTCCTTCTCTCTCGCTCTCTATACTTCTCTCTCTTCCCATATCCTTTACACTTTTTCTCTCCTGTCTCTTCCCCTCTCCTCTCTCCCTTCCCCTGTCCTCTTTCCTCTCCTTTTTTCTCCTACTCTCATCCTTCTCCCTCCCTCTCCTCTCCTTGTCTCTCTCTCTCTCTCTCTGTCTCTCTCTCTCTCTGTCTTCCTCCCCCTCTCTCCTCGTCTCTCTCAGTTCCTTTGGTGTGTTTTAACAGCCGGCTGCAGCTCTGATCTGTTTACATGATCGGCGGCCTGTTGCGCGGCCGTTTAATGTGCACTCATAAATTATACAAGAACTCCACAAACTCCCCACAGCCAGCGCCACTCTGCGGTTTAAGCACATGCCAAAAGTCTGTGCTACGCTAACTGCTAACAGCAGCTAACAGCAGCTAACAGCTCAGTAAGTGGATTCTGAGAAGGCGCACTTGTCGACACAGAGAAAAGCCAAAAAGTAAGAAAACCTTAATGGCAATATAATTTTGCTCTGTAAATTAAAGCCTCACTGTGTAACCTTTTAGCCAAAAATAGACTAAAATAAATGCATGCATTATTTTTATCCGAAGGTTGGTGGTTCGAATCCCGCTCTCAGCGTAAACATAATTGGTTGAGCAGGTAGATTCACTGACCCACAGGTTGGTGGTGCGACTCCAGCTCCCACAGATGAATGCTGTCATTGTGTCCTTGGTCAAGACACTTGACCCACCCCGCCCCTAGTGCGTGTGTACACTGGTGTATGAATGCGTGTGTGAATGGGTGAGTGGTTCCTTGATGTAAGGCGCTTTGAGTGCCTTGAAGGTGGAAAAGTGCTATATAAAAATGTGACCATTTACCATGTGACCAATGTTTTATTACTCTGCGACCTCACAGTGAGTGGCTTATATTTCTACAAACCTGACCTATAATATTCATCATTCATTTAACTTTTTATTTCCATGGAACCATGCAGGTGATGTGCCACTTCCAGAAAGTTAAAGCCACTGTAACTAACTTTTAAGCCAAAAAATGAATTAAAATAAAAGTTTGTTTTGGTTGCATCTATTGCACTGAAAAACATGCATCCTTACTGTGAGAAGACGTGCATCTCCACAAACCTGACTACTGCATTATTTTGCCTTTCTTTATAAGGTTCAAAAGTAACTGAGTAAATATAAGCCTCTCGGCTTTTTTTTATATATTCCCTATGTATTTAACTTGAAAAGCACATTCCTTTCTAAGTAAAATAAGATCTAATCTGTCTCACTGAACCACATCATCACTGTCTCGTAACGCTGGGTTGTATAATTGAATTTTCTATGAGTTATCAGTGGTCAAGGTTTAAAATGTAGGCTAAACCACATCATAATTATATAGACATACTCAAATTGACCTTTCATTGGTCATTAAAGGGGCTGTACCAGATTTTGTAATAAAGTCTTTGTAAAAGCAGGGTCAAAATGAGACCACTGTGTAACTGTCTCCATCTATCTGCAAACCAAGAAGTAAAGCTGGTGCACTGTTAGCATTACTGTCATGACAAAACTCAGCTCTACTCTCTGAAAGTCATGAAATGCACATATACATCTCATTGTGGTGAGTAATTAAGCTAGGAATGCTCGTTCTGTTATTTTTAATGTGGGACTAAACACCTCAGCTCTACCCATAACCACATTTATAATAGAGCTGCTAAACTGGGAAGTGCCTGTGGACTAAATAAGAGAATGAGGGAGGCAAACGGGCGAGATCTACAAGTATAAGGAGTAGTGTAATCCACAGGTATCCACACTTCAAACTCCATCCCTGCAGTCAGCAGTCACCCAGGACTGGTCTGATTACAGGTGTAGTTGTAATCAGAGCAGTCCTGGGTGATGTCACATAGTGCTAAAGTGCAGAGGCCACTGAAGGGAGCATAAACTTAGATCTAGGCGTTTTGGCCAGAAAACTACAAATTTGCTTAGTTTACACTGAAGTTACTGAAAGTGACTAGGAACAGTAAATAAAACACCAGTGGATTTAGTGTTTAGTTCCTCTTTAAGACCGCAAAATCGGGTACACTACTTTTAAAGAAGACATATTCTGCTGCTGTCTACCAAATATTTATAATGTATGACACCTGTGGATCATTATGTCACAATTTTGACATTTTAAATTGCCATATCCATCTGAAATAACCTACTAAAAGAGACAAGCCCACTGAGTTCTACGCTGCAGTGTCCAATGGGAGCTGATGTAATCACAACAAAGTGCTATGAAGTTGTCGGCACTTCCTATGGATAGCTGCAGATCACGCTACCACGCAGCATTTTCGCCAAATGGCATCTTGAATAAGTGACTGAAGATTGCTCAAACATGCAGGAATCACTCCAAATGCAATTTCGGGTGAGTAAATGGTGAGAGGAAACTACTAGAACATGGTTAAACGCTTTAAAAAGTCAATTTTGCAGAATCGCAGGTCTGCTTTAAGAAACACTCCAAAGGGAAGCATTAAAGGGATTCAAGGGAACCCAACTTTATTACTGTAAATTAGCAAATGTTGTATAGTATTTTAGTATCAGCCAAATGACTCCATACTCTTAATATCTCTAAAATCTAAGAAACATAACAGATTCCTACCCACCTTTGATTATGAGCTGTGGCTAAACCGGGTCTTCAGCTGTTATATACAGACTTCTATGAGAGCTGTGGACGGAGGAACAAGGAACATGAGAGAATAGTAGACTGAAACGAAACGTGTCCGCGAGCTGGACGGTCAAATCCAACAATGATATTTAACGAGGTGGAGATTTTATTATCCGTCAGAACGAGGAGTGCAGCCAAGACAATAAAATGAAATAGGCTTGATGTGCGGGCGCGCTCACTAAATTATGAGCTCTCAACAGAATATAAGGAGTGTCAAGAGGACCGCAGTATATGAAGAGATAAATTGCATAGAATAATAAAATATGCTGTATTCATTCCATCGTATCATTTTAGAACCATAATGAAAAGAATAGACTGAATGTGAGATCTAGAGTCCAGCCGTGTTCCTCCCGCTCTATACATGCTGATATTTAATTTGGCACATTTCAAAGATGAGATACTTTTTAAAACGTAATAACTATCATAACTTAAAACTAGTAGTCTATGACACATTTTCCTCAATATGTAATTAGAGGTGCACTGCGTAACTTTTCTGGCAGAAAAGTTACACACCTGCTTGCCTCCACGAAGATGTTTTAGTTTTACCAGGATTCATTCACGATTACCAAAAAGCCACGTTTTATAATCTGTCTTGCACCGATCATCCAGTCAGAAAACAGAATGAGCTTCTCGCATTGGGTTACCAGATCCAAAAACTAAAACCTCTATACAAAACTCAAAAGTACTCAAAAGTAGTAAGGGTTGTCCTAACCTTTTTCACCGAGGGCTACATTTTGACACATTTTTGAAGTGGAGGGCCACAGATCAAGAGTCACTACAGTGGATCATTCAGATGCTGCATTTTACATAGTTTTGACAGAGCTTCCACATCTTTAGTGAGGATTTAAAGATAGGTCTATATCATGCAATGTGACGTTGTTAGGTGTGGTGCAATTATGTACTTTTGATGTAAAATTACTGCTTATGATCAATGGGGCCAGTTTAGCAGAAGGCCTGAACGACATTAGGGCCTAAATATTAGTCTGAGGGGCCACATTTGGTCCCCGGGCCGTAGTTTGGACACCGCTGCTCTATGATGATCATGTGTCCTCAGTATATGCCAGCTAATAAAATATAATTTCAGTAGTGTTTTCAAACCACTAGAAACCCACGTTACAGAAAAAAGAGGCTAATCTATAAGCATTAGCATAAGACGTTAGCATACAATGTCTCTTCTTAAATCTTCAAGTTTGGGTGTTTCTCTGTTTCATGATGCAATAGCTCATTTGCATATGCTAAACATAATCAGTGACGACAACTTGTTATTTACTCGTAGACGTCGCCTTTATCTCCCTGTTCCTAAGCTCCGGGGAATGTCTCCGTTAGCACTGCTGGTTTGCTCAGTACAAACAGCGCTAATCCCAAATGCTAACACTGAGCCCCTGGGGTCTGTGAACTGAATGGTAAACATGATTTTGGTGGTGATATATGCGTTTCAAGTTCTGCTGTTTGCCACGCCTTCCCCCAATCACAAAATGACATGCTTTTAAGTTTAAAACAGAGCATGATGCGTTCAAATTTGGCAAGATATCATGCAAAACAGGCTAATCCTCTGGCTAGGTAAGCTACTCCTCCTATTCAAGGATGTGGAAAAAGGGTCTTTAAACAATGAGGCATCTTTTATATCCTCAGTGTTGGAAAGTAACCAATTTGAACAGACAAAATTAGACAAATAAAAACAGCAGTTCGAACGATTGTTTCATTTCCATTGAACAAAGTTTTGCACAATTCTTTTTGACAACTACTTCATTTGACGCTTCAGAAGAGCTCCAGTTCTATCTCCATAAATACTTTTACTTTTTCTTCTTTAAGTGCAGTTTTGAACAGATACTTCAACACTTTTGCTTAAGTAGGGAACATTTTTTCATGATACTTTTACTACAGGCCCTACACTATTGTTCTGCTCCTGTATTTATATTTAACACAATTGAGTATTTCATCCACCACTAACCTTGACCTCACAAAAAATATTTACATCTTAATTTTATGTAAATGAGAAATTAAACAAACTCCAGCTCTAAAAATAATTTAAATTTAGACACTGAATATACAGTTTAATAACAAACACTGCAGTCATAATAGAAATATAGCCTAATTTATCCCGGCGTGGTCCGCGACATCAAACTTTCAAGCTTATTTTACGTATTATTTGCCAACATATAACATATTTAAATCATGTTACCTTTTAAAAATGCTATATTCACCAAAAACATTCAATTTTATTTTTGATGCTCTCGGTTTTCCCTCTTCAGACATGTTTTTGATGTGGGAACAACATTATAACATAGGAGAAATCTAAAAAAAAAAAAAAATTAAATTTATTTAAATAAATACTTTGCATAATCTTCCCTCTTCAAGAATTTTTGGTTACCACCCATAAGCCATTGTTAATCCTGAAGTTTTTAAATGACAAAATCACCTTTCTTCAGTTGGGTCCTTTGCGTTGCGTGTAAAACTTTTACTCCAAAAAAAAACTCCAAACCTGTTCAGATATGCACGGATCTTGTGTTAGTTTAGCAGCTCAAAGTTCTTTCTTTTTTTTTGTATGTTGAAGTGTGCATTATGAAATGAACCTTTGATCATTAAAATCACAAATGAATCGCAAGGGCTACTGACGAAAAAACTCCAAAAACACATCATCATCGACATTTTATTCTCTTACTTAAAAGGCCCTGTACCTGATGTTTGAGCAAAATGTGTCTTGTCGCAGTACATTGTATAAGCAGCTCTTGAAGTCAAAATAATTCAGTTGCATACTGTCTGTAAGATCAGGAAGTGCTCATTAGCATGCAAGTGTTTATTCGCTTTACAGTGACTGCTCTGGCCTCTGATAATTGTGAAAAATGCTTATAAACTCATTGCGGTGAATCATTAGAATGCTCAGAAAGCGTGAGGTAAGTGAGGAATAACTTTGGACCACTGCAAATCATTTAAAATAAATGCTTTTTTCCAAGGTTTTTCAGACGGTAAATCAGGTACAGCGTGTTTAAAAAGTGAATTCGCTTGGTACAAATGGATTCAAATTCTTCACACACGCGCCTCCACCTGAGTACAGGAAGTGCAGACAGGTGGGGCGGATGAAATTCAAATGCCTTTGTTGGTTTCCCATAAAAAACGCAGAGACCAGAGCAAACAAATGAGCCTGAGCTTGATCCCTCACGCAAATCTCCTACTGTGTACACACTGCACCTCCCTCTCACTCGCTCAAATTAGGCTAAATATACCATCAACAAACACTGTAAGTAGTAAAACAAGATGGCAGCATGCAGTCGAATCCAGTTAAGTTAAAGGCGCTGTAGCAGATTTTTTTTACCGACTGAAAAATGTGACAAAACAAAACTAGTTCATTTCAAACAGTTTGTAGTGGTCCCAAGTTATTCCTCACTTATGCATTCTGAAGATCCTAATTACTCACTGCAATGAGTTTATAAGTGCTTTTCACAACTTCCACTGACCGGAGTGGAGTTTTAGAGTCACGATAATGCTGACAACAACTAGCATGCTAACGTGCATTTATTATCAGAAAATAAAACGCTTTATGCTTGAACTCAAGAGCTGCTTATACAATATATCTGCACTGGGACAAGACTAATTTTGATCTGCATCTAATTATTAAGTGTTTTAGTGTCTAATAATCAGAAAGTGCGCGTTAGCATTCTATTTGTTGTTAAAACCGTGACTGCTCTGGTCTCTAAAAGCTGAAAGCACTTATAAACTCATTGTGGTGAATCATTATGATGCCGAAATGCATTAGGTAAGTGAGGAATAGCTTTGGAAACTGTTTTAAAATGAATTAGTTCTGTTTTTCAAGTTTTTAAGATTGTAAAAATCAAGGACAGTACTTCAAATCCTGGAACCAAAAGAGACTGAACGATATCCAACCCTATCGTTATGCCTTCGAACTCTTTAATATTTGAATTGTATGGATATGTCTCTGAAAAACTACAAGGCCTTTCATGAAGATGCTAACCCTGGTACCCACTATGGCTTCCTCCACACCTCAGTGTTGACATGTTAAAGCAGCTGTTTTGTTTTCCTGTTTGCATTGTGATGTAAACCAACCCTAAAGGACACGACTTAAGCACTCAGTGATACGTGCTGATTTTGTGTCAGATTTCTCACCAAAAGCAACCTACCTGGTGTCCAGACATTGTTGTTACTGAGCAGGGACAGTGTTGAAAGTGACCTCTACAACTACATTTACAAGTGGGCAAATATTTACAAGGCCTCAGTATCGTTTGGTGGTTGGTTAAGTCAACGTGGAGCCAATGCAGTAGTTTGGAGTCAGATACAATTTGTTCAAGCTAATGTTTCATAATCTCACTTTGCAAACAGAAACCAGCTAATGCCATTTCAGTTGCGCATTTTCATAAAAGTCCAGTCACTTTTCAATGTTTTCTAAATTTAAGTTTTGTTATCTGATTTGTCAAACTGTGGAATAGGAAGTAGGGATTTAAATCGATCTAACTAGTTCCTAGAGTAGTTCAAGACACTTAAACTGTTCAGGAAATGTCCAACTTTGTCTTATATGTAATGTTTTCAGTAGTTCAAATGAGTATCTAAGTTTGGATCAGGGCTGAACTATCTGGAAAAAATATATATAGGTGTGATGTTTCTGACAAGTATTGCAATTAGATTTGCGATTTATGTTTTAATAATGCGATTCTGTTCAAGTTCATACAGAAGAATTGACTGGAATATGAACCACATTTGGATTACGAGCCCTAGTTTGGATACTCATCTTAAAGTAATCTCTCAGTCGTTACAAGTTATGTGACCTTATGCATTTGGAGTATCCTAATTATTCACCACAATGAGTTTCTAAGCACTTTACGCAACTTTCAGAGAACAGTGCTGTCACGGTAAAGCTAACAACTACAGGCAGACTCATTTTGACTTCAAGAGCTGCTTATAAAATATATCTGTGCTGGGGTAAGACACATTTTGTTCAAAAACAGTGACTCTCCCATAGAGTTATATATGGGAATCGATCTGGCTATGGACTTTTTTTTCTTAGTTACACTACCAGTGAAAAGTTTGGACACACCTTCATTCAATTCAGACATTTTTTTTACGTTATACAGTAATATGTTGTAAAGAAAAGCAGTTAAATTTTAAAAAAGAAAATGATAATCAAATCCTCACAGCAGCCACCCTTTACTTTATCGACAGTTCAGCAAACTCCTGACCCTTTCTCACGGAGCTTCTTGATGAAGTCAGGGTCAAGAAATGTCAAAAGTGAACATCAGGATTCAAAGCAAAGGGTGGCTATTTTGACATCTAGAACAATTTTGGACTTATTTTGAGTTTATTTTTTTGTTTACTAAATTGCATATGTGTCCATTAATAGTTCTGATGCCTTCAGTGAGAATTTACTATGCAAATAATCCTGGACATAAAGAACAAAATGAAATGGAAAAAATGTGTCCAAACTTTTGACTGGTCGTGTAGTTTGCCTTACATACATTGGCCTGTCACAATAATTACTATATTGACTTATCGTTTAATATATAAAAGCTGGAACAATATATTTTGGGGATCAATATTTATCATGTATACATTATTTTTTACAAATATGGGGAGATTTTTGTCATTTTTAAGTATATGATGAGATTTAAGCTGTAGAGGGTAGACTAGATCACTTCTGTCGCTAATTATTGGTTCATTCTGCTCATTGGTTCATTTATTTGTTGCAGCTCAGGCCTTTAAATGATACAGAATATTTTAAAAATGTGTTTACTGGGATTAACCTGCTTTGTGTCAGAGGCATAAAGTAGTTTCAGTATTATCATTTATTGCAATGTTTTGTGCTTCGAAATGTATTATCGTGAAAGGTTTGTACTTACACATACGGTTTCCCTACACATGCACAAAAACACACACACACTTTGACTGGTAGTTCTCATTGCTTGCCTTACATACACATACATATACATAAACACACACACACTTTTGACTGGTAGTGTAGTTCTCACGTATCGCTTGCTTTACATACACATACTGTTTCCCTACACACATGCACAGCTCTCCTCTCACACTCGCTCCTATGAGAGGGATCACTCCATTTGTCATCCAACACAAAGCTGCTTGTTCAGTCATTATCCGAGTGCCTCTTCCCCACACTCCAGCCCAGATGACCCAGGCACACCTAAAATAGGCACTTCACACCCCCTCCCTCTCCCTCCTCCTCTCCCTCCTCCCTCCTTTTCTAAACAAAACCCGGGCCATTTGTTTTAAGCCACTAAAATCAGAAAGAAATGGAGCTATTTGCAAACCAAATGAGGTTTTATGTGGCAGGTTTCTGGTGCCCTCATCCAAAGCAGGGGCTAATTGTGTGCTTTTCCACGCTAAACAAATGAGTGGGTGAGAACGGGAGGAGAGGAGAGACAGAGAAAGAGAGTGAGAGGAGGAGGAGGAGGTGGCTGGGGAGGGGGAAGCCGGATTTGTTAAGGAAATCAGGCGGCAACTGAGCTCATGTGCGATTGTGTATTTGAATGGTGAGTGTCCACATTTCATTATCAAAGCAGCAGTGGGAAATTGGTGGAGGAGTTCACCCACTAGTCAGAAAGTTGGTGGTTTTATTCCTGCATATATTGTTGCTGTGCCTTTGGTTATTTGAGCAAGACACTTCAACCACTTTGCTTTGAGTATAGTGGTAAAAGAAAGTCTCAAAAAGCTACCAAAAAAGTTGATAGAAACCTAATCTTCCTAAGTTGATGTTTTGGCACTGTTCAGGTTAATCTGTCTATTCACTTTACAATACTCGACCCTCAACCAAGATGTTTACATGCACAGTTTAGCATTTTAAAAATTGCAAAAACATGATATTAACATTGGTCAAATAAAATACATAGGTTTATATCAAGGTATTTCTGTCAATATTGTCCACCGTCCCATATGAGAGACTGTGTGCTTGGAGATGGTGTGACAATTAGGATATTGGTGAGTTTTAAAATTCTGCCATTTTGACTTTTGACCATTAGAATAGATAGAATATTTGAATATATTTTGAACTGTTGTGTCACTGATGCAAATGTAGAGCTATTGCAGCATTTGACCCATCCTTCAATCCAGCTATGTTAAGGATCACGGTTTATGGTCGGATTAAGGGACTAAAGAAATTCTTGCCTGACTAAAAAGGGGGTGTCAATAACTCTGAAAACTCTATGTATGTGACCCAAATTGCACTCACAAGACTACACCCGCACGGGAGTTCATGCAGAAAAAAAGTACTAGGAAGCAATTAAGCACAGATTAAACATGCGAACACTAGGTAACTAACTCACTCACCAACTTCTCCTTTCTGCTGTTGTCCCATATAAATCCTTATAATCTAAATATAATAAAATGATGACTAATTTTGACAGATGAATTAACTAAACGACTAAAAGCCTACAATGGGAGCACCTAGCTGGAGGATTAGCCATATTTTATCTGTAAATTAATGGGTTCAATGGGAACACCCAGATGAAGTCACGCAGTTCTCATAAAGAGCTTTGAATTGGCTGGCCTTTGTTCCTTAATGGTCCCACTCTGAAGCCCTGACTAACCCTATAAACGTAATCGTATTGCACCGACTGAGGGATGCCTGAGCTAACAAAATGTGCGGCCAACTTGGCATTAGCAGCTGCTGTCTCTGGAAACTTATGTCTATTCAATTAGGGATTAATTTGTTGATAGCAATGAAATGGTCTATAAAAACAAGTAGTGGAAGGTAACGAAGTACAAGTAGTAAAGTGCTGTACTAATTTGTAGGTATTCCGTACTTAGGTACATTGTATACTGGGTACGTTTTACTTTTACTTCACTACATTTGAGAGCAGTATCTGTACTTTCTACTCCACCAGATTTCTGAACTGGACTGAAAAGTAAAAAGTGCTTTTCATATGATTTGAGGGGTTATTTTTACCATTTTCGTGACAGCATCTTAACTAAAGTTTACGAGTTCGAGCTTTGGCTTTGAGTAAACAAGAATAAATACGCAAAATTCATAAGAAAAATAAAGAAATTGATGTGTATTGTTACTGTTTACCAAAATCTGTATCATTTTAATCAATATAACTACATTTAACAGCACTTTATCAAAAACAATAACAAAATACTTTTACTTTTTACTCTTAAAGTACTTTTTTAACTGGTACTTGGATTTTTTCATGTGATACTTTTACTTGAGCAACTTTTTGCCTCTGTATGTGTACTTTTACTTAAGTAACGACATTTAGTACTTCATCCGCAACTGACAAAAAACAATTTAAAATATGCGTATAAAAATGTGCGCTATTATCTTTAGCATAACGAGAAGCATTGCAAAAGCTTTGACCGTTTTATAGAACAAAAGTTGGATTAGAGAAGAGACTTGGGGAACAAAACATATCAGCTATCGTTTATTTCTGCAGGAAGTCCAAACATGCAAATTATTCTTCTTGTTTTATGAAGTTGTAGGTGTATTGTTTTCTCCAAATAAGCTGTCAGACGCATTTATGATGCTGTTTGAATAGTCTCTTGTTCATCTATGTTAAAGGGGCCATATTGATCCCAGATAGATATAAACAATGTAATTTAAGACTTGTGTAAAAATGTGCCCCATAAACTGAACATAACATAAAATGCAAATCTAACTGTATGTGAGATAAAACAGGGTTGTACAGTATAAGGGGAAAATGCTATATCCGATAACTACAGTAGGCCTATTGTAATGTTTATATACGTATCACATATATACTAAATGCTCTCTAAACACTTAAAGGTCCGATATTCCACCGCCATTTGACCCTTGTGAGGTTTAAGTCATGTTATAATGCTGCTACCTCCTCAAAACATACCTGGAGTTGTGCTTTGTTTCATGCATGTTTGAGTACCCCTTTATTATTAGTCTGTCTACATCTCCAAAGCTCAAAATGCTCCGTTCCACCTTGTGATGTCATGAAGTGTTAGTTTTCAAGTTAACAGCTACATTTTACCTTTAGTTCATTAGAGATTGACAATTCCCAGGTCTGAAATGATCCAGATGATTCTAGTGAAGGTGTATGAAGTTTAAAAACACAGTGGTATTTAAAAACACATGTACTACCACCTGACATCACAAGGTGTAACGTAGTGTTTTCTGTTAGAGAAAAGAAGAACTCAGCTTAAATGTGCAGGGTTTGTGTGTTAAACATGTCTGAATGAAACAAAACACAACTGCGGGGACGTTTGTGATGAGGACATAACATTAAATGAAAGTAAAGATTGTTTTTATGTGTAGTACTGAGTTTTGTGTTTAATATTTATTATGCTTCACCATTAGCAAAGGCAAAATATAATATTACATTCATAGCTGCCATCCATCACTGCATGTGCACTTTGCGGTGTAGCTAACAGTCACACCATGGGCTAAACACCTGTGTATGCATATCCTATGTGAGCTCATGGGAAAGGGTCAGGCCTGGTCACAGTCAGGAGTCTCTCATATGGACTGGATCAGCCCCCGTGGAGGTCAGAGGGCACGGGGTCAGGGGTTGAGTTCTCTAAACCAATCACAGGTCAGCTCGGGGCGGAGGGGCTTTCCATGTGAAGTGAATGGTGCTTAGACAGGATAAGAGGGGCACACCCTAAGCCTGGTTTATGACCCACTTTGAAAAAAAACAGCTACACATTCAACCCCCACTAATCATGATGGAGGCCTTTTCACACACTGGGATCAAATTTACAATCAATAAATTCAGTTTTGACAACGTAAATAACATAAAATTGGTGCGAGCAATGTTTAGCTCATCAGACAGTGACAATATGTCATATAATTCAGACTAGTTTAACATCTAAATGTCGGCTAATGCATTATAAATAAATCAGATTCACTATTGTTTCCAATGCAGTGAATATGGTGATTTAGAGCCACTTTTAAAACCACATAGCCGTAGGGTTGAGTGGAATTTACATTTAAAGAGAACAACAAAATCGTCTAGCCTGTATAATATGCCCTTGACCTCTTAATTTGGCGTAATACTAATACCATTTGCTTACACTGGAAATGAGCCTGTATTTTGATTTTCTATTGAGACGGTAAGTGGTTGTGGGTACTGAAAAAAAACAACAGATTGCATTACAACCACAAGGTGAAAAATATTAGCCCATATTTTACATTAAGTGGTTGTATTATTATTAAATACATGTGCAAAGTGTGGGTCCTCTATATAACATTGCATGCAGACAGCAGGAGGAGGGAAGGGGAGCCATTTGAGTTGATTTGCCCTGACACTTGTTAGGAAGCTTCACGGCAGCTACCACGAAAGCCAGTATTTGTACTCTTGTCTGCAGCGTGCGTGTTGGTGTGTACGTGCGAGAAAGCCGGGGTGATTCATCCGGACGTGCGCGCTCATGTCATGTCTGTGCGCGCGCGTGCTCCTCACCCCTCCTCGCGGCCTCTGAGTCCCCACGTTACTTTGATTGACAGCTGAGACTTGCCTTTCACCCGCTGCAGAGCCCGCCCCTCGCGCCTCCGGAGTGGAAGCTACTGTGGACGGGACTCCCAGGCATTTGGCTCCGGGGCGTGTCCTCACAGCGTCCTACTCCACTCACACTTTTGTTGACAGTTTCTGTTAAATATCCTTAGAAAACACTCTAAAACGAGACAAAATAAGAGAGTTTATAGTATTAGATTAAGAGCTAAGGGTAGAGTTGTTTATTTTTGTCTTAATCACAGTAACAATGTGTAAATAGCTTCATAATTACGCTAATGTATTGTGAAATCAACAGAAAATTAAACTTGTACACAACCCAAACAGCTAATCTGCATTAACCGCAACCAAAATCTCCTTCTAAACCTTAATTAACAGCTAATTTGTTGACGAAATCAGCGAAAACCAATGTTGCAATAGCAAAGTAGCTAAGAAGAAAGATAAAAATGTTAAGGATTGCCTAAATAAACAGGAAAAAATTGACTTATCTAACCCACATGACCAATAGCAAAGCCTCTGTCTGAAAACCTCAAGTGACTTTGCAATCCAGTTTGACAATCAAACAGACAATGTTGCCAAAATAAGCAAATGGACATAAGTCACTACCTGGACTTGGTAGTTAAACCTTAACCTTACCCTGTTCTGACACATAACCACTTACCAGTAACTTAAGTTGTAACCTCAATTGATCTCTTATATATAGTTAAAATAAGCAGAAAATCATTGCCACTTCATGTAAATAACATAAAATTGCCTGACCCCTAGGACTGTTATCCCTTATCCTAACCCTAACCACTGCCAATTTTATTAAACTCAATTACAACCCCAAGTGGATCCGTAACCCAGTTTGAAAATTAAACTCATATTTATTGTCAAAATAAGCAGAAAACTACACGACTCAAACATCCTCCCCCTTTAACCAAGCCCCCTGCGTCGAAATGCCTAGGATTTAGTGAAGCTTCATTCCTATTGGCCAATTTCAGCGTAGCTCAACGAGGTCAACCGGCTCTGGGCACTTTCCGCGTCGCTGATTGGCTGAACGATAATGGACCCACGTGGAGCCGCGATTCTTATTGGTCCAGAGACGTTTAGGGGGCGGGTCCAGTGTGTCGGTTAGCCTGAGAGCGTAAAACCGCGTGAGAAAGTTGCCATTGAGGTAAAGCGAAGCTACAGGGAGCAACGTATCCGAGAGAGTAGTTGTTTTCAAGCCAAACGCGGGTTTATTTCTCGATAAATCTACTTGGAAGTAGATTAAAACACACTGGGAACTAAAATACGTTTGTTTTTTTTAAATGGTTGGACGCCTCGACAGTTGGTTCGACCGCAGCATCGAGTCAAGTGGGGACTCTTCAACGCAATTAACTTGTGTGGATTTCCGTTGACCTTACCCAGAGCACTTCTTTGTGGTCATCCGGCTTGAATTTCTCCTTGTTGGCTAGTTTTCTCGTTTATCTTCTTGGGAATATACCGGATTGTACACAATAAACAACGCTACGGTCGCTGTAGAGTGGTGGTTGTGCTGGGGAGGCTTTTCATTCTTCACCTGGTTCCTACTACTACCCTCCTCCTCCTCCGCCGCGTCTCCTCTCGCCCCCAGCTAATGAGCCGTTTCCCGTGTTTTTCCGGTTGATTTACGACTACCGCCACTACCGCTGGAGCAACACGAAGCGGGAGTGGAGCAAAGGGGGTGCACAATTCACATTAATCGCTCGTTAAACTCGGACGGAGCATCGGGGCGGTCAGTTTGGGTTGGAATTAACGAGGGGAAGCTAGCGTGGACCATAACGGCGGATGGATACTTCCCGGTGGTCCTCCTCCTCTTCTTGAGTGTCCCGTATTCCCCATTGCGCGCTGTTTTTTCTGCCCTAAAGGAGAGTAGCTCATCCTCCGCTGCTGATAACCATGTTCCCCCAGGGGCGCCACCCGGTAAGACCCCTCACCCCAAACCCACGTGTCCAATGCAAGGCTCCTGGGCCGAAATTGGGCCATTTAAACAGTATAAGCTCCAGAATGGGTTAAAGGTGCACTCTGTAACTTTTCAGATGGTGTGGAAGCTTCCCCATCTGCTTGTTTTCATGGAAATGTTATTATCTTGCCAGGAATGTTCTGTAGTATGGCATTTAACTTGATTTAAAGTCTTATTTTATTCTTATCTAATCATTATTCTATTGTAACTGTAGATTTTTAATGAATGGATACACTCCCCATCTGCTTGTCTTCATGGAGATGTTATTATTTTGCCAGGAATGTTCCGTCGTATGGCATTTAACTTGATTTAAATTATTTTATTCTTATCTTATTGTTATTCTGTTGTAAATGCAGATTTTTAATGAATGGATACACTTGAACCTGACCTGATATCAGAATATGGTGATTGAAGACTTTTTTGCTATTACCTAGCTGGCTTACCATCTTGCTTTCACACAATTAAAGGTGTTTCATTGCTTAAAAAAAATACCTTGAAAAACATGCTTTGTTATTGTGAACTGTGAAAGGGGTCACCTCTCCAGATTTGACCAGTAACTTGCTAAGCAGGTAACGCCACCAGGCTCTGTGGAGATGTACAAGTTTAATGCCATACTGTGTAACATCCCAGGCAAAGCTGTAAGATTTCCACCAGTTTTACCCGTTGTAAGCAATAGAATGTACACGGAGACAAATAATAATAAGTTGGAGACAAGTATTTCTGTAATGGGTAGTTTCATATTCGAGTGGCCTTAAAAGCTGTAATGTAATAACTGTTTTGCACCATGTTCCACTCTAAATGCAGAACCAGTTGTGTTCAATTAGTTTGTATGGGGCGGTTTAGGTGACCAATAGGCATGCAATGTGAAATGACTTGGCAAACAACGGAACTATTACCAAAGATTGAGCGTCTACACTAGGGCTGCACAATTTTTGCAAAAACCTACATTGGGATTGTGATTAAATTTGTGATTTTATATTTAAAAAGTAGGACTGTGTTCCGAGTGCGTGAGTGAAACTGAAAAATTAACTATAAAAACTGAAAACAAGATTGGCATGTAATTGAGAATATATTTGTAGAGGTCTGAGCTACAGGTTCAGCTCTATTAAACACTTTTCTTAACATGTAGAAGGAAAATCGTCCAGCTAGCTACTAAAGATTTTTACTTTAATGGCTATCATCAAACTATGATAAATTACTCTGACCACTTCCTACCGAAACCCTTTACTTGAGACCTCTTATTTTGTTTAAATATTGGTACTACATGTTTACATCCTGGTTTTCCACTTGATTATTAGCCTGGTCTTTCCGGCCCTGCTATCCGAGTTTCATAAAATGTTAAAAGTCTGTAATAATTAGAGGTTGTTGACATGGTTTGGTGTTGAGCCTGGAGCTAGAGGCACCAGATGCACAGAGAATGACTCATAACAAGGAACTATCATTTCAATAAGTGCTTGTGTGTGTGTTAGACTCCCCACCAGGCCCCAGGGCAGCCCTTCAAATTCACCATCCCAGAATCATTGGACCGCATCAAGGAGGAATTCCAGTTTCTACAGGCTCAATACCACAGGTGGGTAATGATATATATTTAGTTTGATGTGTATCTTCAGTATCAGTGTTTCCGATTAATACAGGAGACTATGTTGGACCCCTATAGTCTAAACTCGCTCAATGTGTTAACATAACCTTTAAGCAGTTATTTTTGACCAGTGTAGTGACATTTATACCTCACAAATTGAATAAAATAATAATAATAATAAATATTTGTGTTGTTATAATCTTAACAAAATTGATGGGAAACACTGATCTTATCTAATTGTGAGTTTTCTGACACATAGTGATTAGATTTGCAATGTTGGTTTTGTTTTTCTATCAAGGTTCAATTTGTAGTAGGGTTGTAGTCGATTAAAGAAATTCTTGATCGTCCTGTGCATCCACAAATAAGTTAAAAGTGAGGTGGCGCTGGAAAAAGCTTTCAACATAATGAGGTTCTTGTGTAAAAAAACGCATGTACTAGGGTTGTCAAAAGTATCCAAAATCAGATGCTAATCAATACTTAAAACTAGTATTGAAACTAGATACTCATTTGAGTAAGTATTGATACTAAAGTCACATTCACAGAACAAGATCTCGTATCACACGATCTTGCAAGATAAAATTGCCACAAGGTTGTGCACACATGAGAAAAATTATCTTGTGAGATTTTATTTTCCCATGTGTTTACATTTGGTTTGGGTCACATATTAGTGTACGCAAATGAACCACTATGGAACAAACCTGGAGGACTGAGGGATTACACGGATATAAGACTACATGGTAATTAAAAAAGAAAATGCAACCATTAAATGTTAAGTCACATTCTGCTGTCTAAATAGTGTTTATTATTATGGCATCGAAATCTGCATTGAGTATTGAGTCTATTTCTTAGAAGGCATGGGACAATATTGAAATTTGGTGTCAGTTATGGCCAAAATTACTGCAATTAACGATTATAGCACGGTAATGGTTAAAGTTGCTGACAGTTTTCTGGATATGAATAATTATAATTTAAATATTTTTTAATAGGTTCCATAATTAAACAACTGTGAAATAATTGTCTGTAATTATAAGTGAAAACGACAGTGATCTAGAAGTAAACATTATGGAGAAGCAGGTTTGTTCTGCACATTCTCGAGATATAATGACGATTATCTTGTTGGCGATTATCACGATTATATAAAATGTGCCATGAACGATCATTGTCCTTTTTATCTCGATAAACGATCTTGTTTATTGTCCCATCCCCATTCCTTAGTATCGAAATGGAGTTTGAAATTTCAGTATTGTGAAAACCCTACTATGTACTAGTAAGTGGCATCTTCCCAAGTAAAAATGCAGATTAAATTGTCCAGTGTCGCCAAAACTCCAGCTAACTCACTGCATGCATTCTCATTTCTGCTGTTGTCCATATGCTTGTATTTCCAATAAAATAACTTGTTGACTACCGTAATTAAAAACATTACTCCATTGACCAATGAATCGATTAAACTTCTATAACCAAGTCTATATCCTAGTTCGTGGTGCACATTTCACAAGTTTAGGGGCATTAACCTTTGAGAGAATACCTATGAAATATGAACTGTTAAATACAAGCATCCATTTTGGCATAAGGTGTGTAGAGGTCTAAACTACAGCTTTGGCAGGTTTTATACATAATGCAACCCCAAACAGGCATGCACCGTAACACTACCAGTTGCTACTTTGCCTTGATATCTCATTGGGGGTGTATAGATGTACGTCTATGGTGGACACAATGCACACATTAACAAAAATACTGGAAAAAATACCATATGGATTTAAACGGCACAGTCTCGGGAGCCTGTGATCAATACGAGCATTCATGGTCCTGTTTAGGGGTTTGGTTTTCAACAAAAAAGCTGAGAGTGACTACAGTCAAAAGCTAGCTAGCTAGCTAGCTAATGCTAGTTAGCTTTTGACTAGACTGTAATTGTATTTGTGAGAGACTTGTTTAACAGCATAAATCAGCTCTCCTGTTGTAGTTTCAGTTTAGTCAATTATTTCTGATCAGGTTATGTTAAAATAAAGATTACCTTAGATTAACGTCTTACCTGAGTCACAGAGCTTCAGACAGAGCAGTGCGTACAGTTGGCGTCACACTCCCAGACGATGTTGATGACATCAGCTGCAAAGTATCAATTATCCATTTTAGAGCTGGTTTCGATCTAGTTTCATCTGTACATGTATTCCTTGTATTGTCCTACTTTAATCCTGATTTAGTGTAGCTTATTCAATTTTGTTTTGACTAGGGATGGGACGATATTGAAGATATTCAATTTAGACTCACGATTATTTTTGACCAAAATAATTGCGATTAACGATATTATCACGATAATTATTAAACCAAGGTTTACAGTTTTTTTAAAAAGTAACTAAAACATCAATTGCCATACAATTTGCAGGTGCCTGACCAATCACCTTTGTTTTTTTTGCTGCAAGTGAAATTAACAATGACTGAATAAGAAAATGTGTCAACTGTATAATTCTTGACGCATGAACCAACCGAGAAAGTCTCCAGAAAAAGGATATGATAAAGGATATGCTGGTATCGCAGCCATCAGCTGTGCAAAATGCTCTTTAGCTACCGCTAACCTAGCAATGGCAAAGTCGACGCACACGTACCATTATTCATACAAATGCAAACTAACACAAACTGCATTCAGTAGTTTATTTCTCATAGTATGTTACTTACGATGAATATTTTTGGGTCAAGTTTGTCAAACAATGCAGGATGATTGTCTCGTAAATGTGCATGTAAGTTGCTCACATTTGCCCTCGGAGCCACGATTTTTTTTTGGCAGGATCTGCAGATTGGTGGCTTATCTCCTTGTTGGCCTTGTTTTTCAAAGCCATAATAATTCCACACCTCAGACTTCACCTTTTTGAGTGGAGGATATAAATGTGTGGCATCATCTGGATGCAGATCCACTGCCTGCTCACTAGCCATGACAGAACCATCCCCAATTCAGAATAGGCACAGACGCTAGCAAGTTTCATTGCTCTAATAGAGAGACCCCTTGTGGGCAAACGCCAGAACTAACATCTAAACATTGTATTGAAACCAGAAACATGAGGCAATCTCGTGCCGTAAAGGCGATTATAATCATGTGTGATGATCGCGATTATTAAAAAATGCCACAAACTACTAATTGCGGACCTTTTTGATCGCAATTAATGATAGTATCGTGTATTGTCCCATCCTGAGTTTTGACTTTATGGTATGGGCATAGTACACAAAGATGAGACTTATTCATTTTAAATCTGTTGGATTATTATTTTGGGGTAATATTCGTTTTCGTTTTTCTCACAAACTGTGTGTTGCCAAAAGACACAGTGGAGTAAGCATTTGCCAGATTGTATCGGCAACTGTACCTGCTGCTCCATTAGTCCTGAATTTTCTTTTTACATTGACTCTAACTGGATCTGAACCAAAGCAAAGTCCTTCTTTAGTCCATTTTCCTTGACTTGGCATGGGCAATGGGCAATACTGGGAGGTAGTATGGTGGAAACTGTTAAATTGCTGTTAGAAATATAATTTAATATTGTGCTATTTCTACTGGGATAGACGAGCTAAAGAGGTGGCTGGTTATTTACACTGTTAGACGTAATTTGCAGTACATTTTAAGCAAAGAAAATATATTTGTTTCTAATTTGTGAACTTAACTATAACATATAACACTATAACCTTTTTGGGAATTAATGGGATTCTTTATCGATTTAGTCTTTGTTTGGTTGTGTGTTAGTACTATAATCCTAGTTTAGACCTGTTATAGACCACGTTTAGAACTTTATCGTGAATCAGTCCCGATTGGTTCATCTCCTGATTTAGTCTTTGTTTAGTCCCTTTTTAGTACCAGTCTTCCTAGTTTAGACCTAATTTAGTACTTTATCCTAAATCGCCCATGGTTTAGACTCGTTTTAGTTCATATCCTTTTCATTCCTGTTCATATTTTAGTTCTTTACTCCTGGTCTTAAACGGCTCTAAACTAGGACAAGTCGTTTTTCTCGACTCGGCTCTGGTTTAGACTTGGGCTGGCTCATGTTCTGATTTAGTCCCTGTTTAGTCCTGGATTAGTACCAGTTTTAGGCCTTACATGTGGTCTGTACCTGCCTGGTGAGGACTGCTAACCCAAACACAGATGCTAGCCCTGTGTTTATGACCCGGTCTAACTTTCTGATTGTCGTCTCTGGTTTAACATTAAAACTTCAGCCAAACCACAGTCATTCCCTTCACCATAAGGAAAACAAGCCAAGCCTCAGCCACTGGTCTAACCCTGATCCACACACAAGCACAGAGCCGACACATGCGGTGGGCAGGCTCTGCGGTAGGTCTGTCTGGATGGATGGAGCAGAAGAGAGAGGGAGTGGGAGGAGGAGGAGGAACAGAAAGAGAAGGAAGGGAAAAAGAGGAGGGGAAG
This sequence comes from Periophthalmus modestus, assembly GCA_019594935.1. NCBI lineage: Eukaryota > Metazoa > Chordata > Actinopteri > Gobiiformes > Gobiidae > Periophthalmus > Periophthalmus modestus. Next base: position 20,487,044 of record JAIEZT010000012.1, on the reverse strand, counting down.
AGAGTGGGAGGGATCGTAGAGGAAGAAGGAAGAGGAGAGCGAGGGGAGAGGGAGAGGGGGACAAGGCAGTAGAGAGAGGGATGGTGGGAGAGAAAGAGAGGAGTGAGAAAGGGAAAGGGAGAGAGTGTACGGAGGAGAGGAGAAGTGTGTGCGGGCAGGGAGAGGGTGAGTGTGAGGGAGGGGAGAGAGAAAGGGAGGGGGGAAAAAAGGAGTGTGAATGAATGAGATGGGGAGAAAGTGAAAGGGGGATTGACGGAAGGATGGAAAGATGAAAGTGTGGGGATGAGGAGAGAAGGAAGGAGGGAGGGAAAGAAAGGAAAAAGTGAAAAGTGCAGCGAGGGAGAGATTTGGAAAAGGAGTGAAAGAGGGGGGCTAAGAAAGAGAAATGGAGTGGAGAAAGGCAGAGAAGGAGGGAGAGAGATGGAAGGAGAGAGAGAGAGCGAGACAGTGGTGTGTGGGCTCAGGCTTTCATAAATCACTCATTTATTTTCCCCTGTGTCTGAACAAAGCTGCAGAAGTGTATACAGTAAAGGTCCAGTCTGTGTGTATGTGTGGACAGACTTTACAATAATAGGGGCTGAGGTTGCAACAGGTGAAACTCCCCAAATGTTTACAATGAGTGATTTTCATTCACACACATTTTTAACACACAAACCCTGCATATTTAGGCTGAGTTCTTTTCTCAAATAGAAAACACTGGGTTCTACCTTGTGATGTCATGTGGTAATGCTGGAAGTGCGCCACTGTGTTTTTAAACTCCATATGCCTTCAATAGAATCATTTAGATAATTTCAGCCCTGGAACAGTGCACAATGTGCAACACAACGCTTTGAACTTTGAGTAATCCTTGATTATCAGTCTGTCTACATCTCCAAACATATGTGAATGAAACAAAACACAACTCCAGGTGTTCATTCTAACGTAGCAAAAAGCTCACAAGAATGAATTTTGCGTAATATGGGACCTTTACCTAAAAATTCAAAAGGAGGTTGGACCAACTGAAGGATACATTTTCTGGATGGTCCAGACCAGAGTGGAGTTTTGCCATGACTGTAAACCCAACAACACTTACCATGCTAACGTGCACTTCCTAATTATTGTACAATAAAATGCTTTATAAATGGATGCAGAGAGCACACAGTATTTCCTCAAGTGCTTTTCATGCAATATATGTGTACTTGGGTAAGACAATTTTTGCTCGGATACATGGGGAAAGAATTGGGTACAAGACCTTTATGATAGTCTAAGTGGTTTGATTACCAATCAAGTCGTGATTCAAAAGCAAATTATCTGTATTATCTTTTATTTATACTTTCAAAATGTTCTTGTCTTTTTGCAGTTTGAAGCTGGAATGTGAGAAACTAGCCAGTGAGAAGACAGAGATGCAACGGCACTATGTGATGGTAAGAACCGCCTTAAAGATGCACTATGTAACTTCTGGTGAAAGGTCCACCACCTCTTCATCTATGTGGAGATGTTATTGCTGTGCCTGTAATGTTTAAACGCACCATACTCTATGGAGACAAGCGGGTGAAGCCACAAGGCCAAATTATAGGTCAGATCTGTGGAGAGGTGAACCCGCCTGTTTTTCAAGGTTCTTTTGAGTAATAATAACACTAACTATTAAATAAATGCAAGATGAATAGATATGATAGACAGAGGTCTAATGTCATTCCGTGGAACATGAAATTACATATCCATAGAGACAAGCAGATGATGGACCTTCCCTCACAAAAGTTTCTTATTGCACCTATGCCATATGCCTCTTTGTATCGACCTTGAGAAAAACCAGGCCAACAGTTTTACTCCAAACCTTTATTTATGAATGACTTCTCACCAAGCTGAAGAGGTGCACCTGCTTTTTGTTCACAGGTGTAGCGCTGACTATCTCATACATGCTAATGGAGATGATTAGAGTGTCACATTTGACTTTATAATCACTTTGTAATTTTGCGAATAGGCTCATTTTCCTCTGCAAGCTCTGTCAGGAAGCCATGGTGCCGTCAATGTAGGGCAAAGGTACTTGTCAAACCCTCAAATTCACAGTACAAATTGACACTAATGTAAAATAATGTAACCCTGATGTGGTATTGAGGTGAAATTACTGTCTTTTGGGAGCAGGTAAAAGCCGGGAACTCACAGAAGGACTTGACAAACTACTTAGAACAGATCAATAAGAACAGGTGTGGTGGTGGTGGTGGTAGTTTGAAATCCTCCATTCTATATCTTAACCATGTGTTTTTCTATCTGCTTTTAGTACTACGAGATGTCCTACGGCCTAAACATCGAGATGCATAAACAGGTATGGATGTTCTACTCGTCTCTCTCTCTTTTTCAACCCCCCGTCTCTCTTTCCCTCTCTCCCATCACTGTAAAACCTGATTTATCTGTTGTGTTGCTGTGTCCTTGCGCAAATGCATGTGTACTGTATACGTTTATGCATGTGAGAAAGAGGGAAGGAAAAAAGAAGAGATAAGAAGCAGGAGAAGGATAGATGGAGGGGAAGCGAGGATAGAGGGATAGAAAAGATAGGATACAGGTACATGGAAAGAGTGTGTGTCAGAGGAGATGGTTAAAAGATGGAAGGAGAGGGCAAAAGGAGAGGGATGGAGAAAAAGGACGAGAAAATGAGGTAGATTGAGAGGGGGTCCAACAAGGGAAGGAAGAAGAGAAAAAACGGAAATGGAGGGAGAGGTTTAAAAATATGGGATGAGAGAACGGGGGGGGGGGGTGGGTGAAAGAGTGAAAGAGAGGGATAGAAGGGAGGAATGGGAGAATTTAAAAAGGAGGAGATTGGGAAAATGGACAAGAGAAAAGCGGGAGAGAAGGGGAGGGAAATGGAGGTAGCTGGAAGAGGTAACAAAGGATGAATAGGGGGAGGGTGAAGGAGAAAGGGAGGAGGAAGCAGAGAGAAATAGGAGAGGGGGATGAGCAGTAACAAGGTGAAGAGGAGGGAGAATAAGCAGACGAGAAGAAATGGCTAGAAAGAAGAGCAGAGGGGTAAGACGTAACAAGTAAAAGGAAAATAAAAAAGGGAGTAGGGGAGAGAGGCAAGAGGAGAGACAAGAGGAGGGGAAGAGAGGTAATGAGAAAGATGCGAGAGCAGGGGGTGTGTGTGTGTTTATGGGTGATCGATGGAGCTCTGTCTCTCTCTGCAGTTAGGCCCGGCCGGCTGAGCTCAGAGGCAGATGAATGGCTCTGGAGATTGATTGGTGCTGTCTGGGGGAGCGGCCGCTTTATTACATTAGAGGGGCAGGGCTGGGCAGGGCGCGCCAATCGATCACAATGAAGCCCCGAGTAAGGAACAGATAGAAGGGAGGGGGAGAGGAAGAGGGGGAGAGGAAGAGGGGGAGGCACCAGCACACAGGCATAGTGCAAACCCATAACCAGATACATTTGTGATAATAAGGGTGGTTTAATTTGGTAGCTCTCAACAAGAGCGCAGTGGGGGGGGGGGGGGGGGGGGGGGGGGGGGAGATTTGGATTTGTGAGAGAAGATTTACGCTAGACTTGCCATTTATGTTAGCTGAAATTCTACCTGATTAGCAATCATTTGCACATTTTAACCTGTCCAGAAGCATCTGAGAAAATACTGAATATGAACTGCTAAACTAATAAAAGAAAAAGGTTTCTAAACAACAGAGATAGCATTGTTTTTCTACATTTGGGTAAATGGGGCGCCAGTGTGGAATCTGCTCAACCAAGTTCTTTCAAACTGCCTAGAATAAATGTGGTGTGTGCGAGTTTTGGCGTTGGTTGGAGAGGCCGACGGCACAGATTGGCAGCCTTGCTTCCATTAGTCTTCCCCCGGGCAGCTACGGGCATTATTATTACATTTGCTTACATAATACTAACCCATTGCAGTTTTGATTCAGTTGTGATTGTTTGTACAGCCATATTCTAGGTTTAAAACCTTCAAATATTATAAATCATGTAAAAAACGTATACCGTAATTTCACAGCCATAAGGCGCAGTTCAGTTAAGGGTGCTTTTTCTGCATTTAACACATACAAAAGGCGCACCGGGCCTTAGGGCGCAGGCACGGTAAAACATGCATGTTACTTTTGCTTCCTTTGCTAAATACTTGAATAAAGCAGAACCGAACACAGTATGTGCTCTAAAAAAGGCAAAGTGCTCACATCATTTTTTTAATTAATTCACAAATCCATCAAAGTCTTCATCCTCTGTATCTGAAATGAACAGCTGCGCTAGATTTCTATAAAAATACACCAGGTTCCCTCTCGTCACTATAAGAGTCCGTTTTGTTGCCGTACTACTCCGCGTGAACAATGCCGACTTTTGCGAAAGCTCAAAGAACAGTGCAAGCAGATACGTTAGCCCAAGCATCCACAATCCATTCGCAAATCGTAGCGTAACTCGCCCGGTCTCCTGCCTCCCGGTCTTTGTAAAACTGTGTTCACCGTCTGTCATCCATCGCCCCCACGATGTTCGCAACTTTTACCCGCGCCTTATGGTCGTGAAATTATGGTACATATAAAATATACAAAACATACAATACAGTACAATATCCAAACAGAGTATTTTCTCTTGGACTGATGTTGTTGACGTTGATTCAGATAGTGACCACTGACAAGTAAAATGTCAAGAGTCAAAAGCTGCCATGCAAATCACACAAACTGTATTATTATAAAAACATAACAGTAGGAATGGGACAATATATGATAATATCGCTAATCGCAATCAATAAGGACCACAATTAATCGTTTGTGGCATTTGTTAATAATCGTGATCATCGCACACAATTATAATCCCCTTTACGGCACCAGACTGCCTCATGTTTCTGGTTTCAATTTGTTTAGATGTTTTGGTGTTTGCTCATAAATGGAGCCTCTATTATAGCAATGGGACTTGTTAGCTTTTGTGCCTATTCTGAAATGGGAATGGTTCTTCTCCACCATCACCGTTAAGGCTAGTGGGCAGGCAGTGGATCTGCATCCAGATGATGCCACACATTTATATCCTCCACTCAAGAAGGTGAGGTGTGGAATTATTATGGCTTTGAAACACATGACCAACAAGATGATGAGCCGCCAATCTGCAGAATCTGACAAAAAAAGTTGCGGCTCCAAGGACAAACGCGAGCAACTTGCACACACATTTAGAAGACAATCATCCTGCAAAGCTGAAAATATCCATCTTAAGTTACACATCATGTGAAATAAACTATTGAATGTAGTTTGTGTAGTTTACATTTGTATGAATAATGGTACACGTTTGTGTCAACTTTGCTATCGCTAGGTTAGCGCTAGCTAAATAGCATTTTGCACAGCTGATGCCTACGATACCAGCATATCCTTTATCGTATCCTTTTTCTGGGGGCTCTCTCAGGTTGGGTCATGTTTTTTTTCATAGTCAAGATTTATATAATTGGAACATTTATTATTCAGTCATTGTTAATTTCACTTGCAGCAAAAAAACAAAGGTGATTCCTCAGACACCTGCACATTGTATGGTAACTGATATTTTAGAGACTTTTTAAAAACCTGTAAACCTTGGTTTAATAATTATCGTGATAATATCGTTAATTGCAATTATTTTTGGTCAAAATAATTGTGAGTCTAAATTTTACATAACCTCATCTTGCGCTTTGCTTGAGCAGGTTGAAGATTCTAATTAATATTGCAGCACTTGTGTCTGCACTTGTGGCCTGACCCGTAATCACAGAGGCGGCTCTTGTGTCCTGTTTGTAATTGACGTGATGTAACCGCTGCGTTGAGTGTGCTGCGTAAATATCTGAAGGACAAGTCAAAGATATGGGCTGGAGATAAGGTTCAATGACTTTATATTTAAACATTACTGCCATCGTTTTATAGTGTTGAGTCACTAAGTTGGCTGAATTATTCTCGGAGCTTTGCACCAATCAGATCAGTTTTGATAGCAACTCAATTTTTTTTAGTAAGCTGACCATAGACGTATTATAAAAGTGAACTAAGGCAGTGCGATGTCACCCATAGTGTTTGGTTGTAACCAAATTAAGATCATTGAGGCTAGCAGTTATAGGGGCTAACCTGCGACCAGGAACCATTTTTGAAAATCGGATCGTGAAACCAAAGAGCCAATCGGGATCAAGGTGGCTGAAGTTACATGCCCCCTCCCACTTGCACTGCTGGTTTGGCAGCTGGCGGGCACTTTGCAATAATGCTGCTAATCAGCCTGTTGCCAATGCTGACGGGAGCGTTCTCGGAGAAAGCAGACACCGAGTTGGTTTGTCATTATTGTTCATATCTTGATTTAGGGACAAAATTGTGAAATAAAAACACCAGGATCATGTAGAGCAGGTGATTACAACTATTTTAACACCAAAATGATAAGCCTGACAGAAGCAGTTACAGAGGGAGCAAGAGCGGTGACAGGTTTTCAATAGAAAGAGAATTGCAACCAGAGCCTGCTCACTTCCTGTTTCGAATGTGGCGGCTATGAAGCTGACATGTACTTTTTTTTTGTGTGTGTGTGATTCCTCCTTTTATATATGTATATTATCTAAAATTCAGTTGATATGAGCATTACTTTTCACAAAATTCACACAAAAAAGAGAAAGTAAAAGCATGTTGTTTTTTTTTTATGTTTTTATTGCACTTAGAGAGAGAAGGTGTGTGGACTAAAGGGAAAAGGGAACAGGAAGAAAGGCAATGAGATAAGGGAACTGAAAAGCTAGAGTGAAGGGAGAGGGAGAAAGGGGGAGAGATGGAGGGGTAGAGAAGAGGAAGAGAGGGGGAGATGAAGGCGTAGAGAAGAGAATAGGAGGCAAAAGAGGGAAGGAGAGAGCGAGAGAGAGAGGGGAGGGTAACGGAGCTAATGAATAAGATGCATAGAAAAACTTGTCCAAATACTAATACTTGTCATGTTCAGGACTAAACAGACTTCAGCAGGTGACAAAAGAAGGCTTTAAATGTGTTTAGTTCGAACCAGTTGATCATGTTATCAGGTTTAAAGGAGTTATAAAGTTTTGTCTTTGTGATGCAGTAAAAGTGAGTTTATAATCTGCTTTAAAAGACGCGCTGCAGATAAACGCATATAAGTTAATAACTACAGAGGTGCACTATGTATCTTTTCTGATCAAGGATATGCCACCTGCTTATATCCATTGCTTTGCCTGAAATCTTCCACAGTACAACATTAAACTTATTGACCTTTGATTTGGTTAATTACAGGTTTTATTGTTTTAGGAAAAATAACACACTTTAGTGTGACTGGGCTTGGCTCGTCACAGATCTGACCTGTTACTTGGCCAGGTGGCTTCACCCGCTTGAGTCCATGGACTTAGTGCACTTTTTAAAGACGTATTTGAACATTGGAAAAACATAATGAGTATATCAAAAGATTTAAAGTTTAATCCACCCAAAAACTATTTAGAAAAGGTGGCTCAGAACTACTATGTGCTGTAAACATGTTTAAAGTGTGATTTATCCCCATCCTCACTAACTGAATAGTAAGCACTTAAATTAAACCCTGGAGTACAGTGACATTTGAAGATGCACACAGACATGTAGACACAATCGATCCCAAAACAAACACAGTCATGAGATCATATAAACAGGGTCAACAAAACGACAGCGCCAGACCAACCATTTGAGGTGGATGGACCAGAACGTGATTTGAATGCACCAAAACCCGTCATCATAATCTATTGTCCTTAAATTGCTTTAACAATAAGGGCTAAATAAATAACTCTTGAATTACTTTCACCTGGATATAGAATTCACATTCCATTCTTTAAAGTATGTAGTATAAACGAATATCTCAATTACAAGTTCTATCTATTCAAACTTAAGTTGCTTATTTGATTAAATAGCATTAAGATTTTACCTTCCTTTGAGTTAGAACAGAATAAGTTGGTAGAAACTGGACGCACTCTGGAAAAAACATGCCACTGTTGTTCTCGCAAATGGCAAAGGTTGCACTTATTAAAAATTATTTTCTCTGCAAACTATACATCTTGTCTCCATAGCGACCCTCTTATAAATCCTGCAAACAAATGCATATATGATTATTGGAGTAGTTTAGTAGTTTAAACATTTTATGATTGGGTTAAAAGCTCTGAACCAGATTTAAAATCATGAAAAACTGAACTAGTTTGTAGTGGTTCAAAGTTGTTCCTTATTTACCTCATGCATTCTCAGCATCCTAATGAGTCACCAAGTTTCTAAGTGCTTTTCACAACTCTGAGGCCAGAGCAGTCACAGGAATGCAACCAACAACTTAATTCCTGATTCTCAGGAAATAAACACTTTGTAATTATTTATATGTAGACGGTACACAGTTGACTTAATGTGACCTCAAGAGTTGCTTATACAGTATATATGTACTGCTGAAATACATTTACTTTTTTGCAGTAGGCTTATAGGATCATCACAGTTTTTACATTTTAGTTGTTGCTCCATTGTGACCTGAATAATCACAGTTACAGATTAACCAAATAATCTTGACATCTCTAGCCAGGAAAATCCCAATTAGATATTATTCCAAAAGTCGTTGAGTCCTGTCTCCTTCTCCCTCTCTTCCTCGCTCACAAACTGTTCCTCGGCATAGAGCAGCCAAAGCTCAGGGCATTTATCAGTAATTACTGCAGCTATCGACCGCTCAGAACAGAGGAAATTGGAGGTGGATTGGCCTGGCTGCTTCACTGGGGGCGAGGGATACTTCTCTCTTTACATTCCTCTCATTATCGCAGTCTAATTTCACCAGTGCTGCTCTGATCTGCTACTGTTGTTTGTGTGTGAATGTTCAATAGATTGCCTTCATGTGACCAGTGTTTCCCATTAATGGAGGAGACTATGCTGGTCCTCCACAGTCTAAAAAGCTGAGCACAAAAATGGTAAAACTAATTATTCTTGTAGTGTATAAACATTTAGATTTAATTTTTATTCTGTGATGAGTGCTTTTTTGTTCAGTAGTAGTAGCAATAAGTGACATTTACACACCAAAATACTGTATTAAATAAAATGATTCAAATATGGAGCGTATGCATAAACATGTGAGAAATACTGCTTGACAATATTCCATTCTAAAAACCTCATAATTTAAAGCAGCTGTACGTGATTTTTACAGATCTAGATCATTTTAAAGAGTTTGCAGTATTCCAAATGTATTCCTCGCTTGCTTTATGCACTCAGAGCATCCTAATTTTTCACTCCGCTCTTGTCTCTGAAAGTCTTATAAATGTGTTTTAGTTTTATTTTCACAGTAGACACTTCCTGATTCTCTGCGGATAAAACGCTATATAATTGGATGCAGACAGCACACAGCGGTCTCATATCTACCCCAAGAGCTACAATGTGTCTGTGCTGGGGTAAAAAAAAAAGGCTCAAATCCACAGAAAAAAATCTGGTCCAGAATTTTATGTTTGCATTTGCCTTTTAAGTGTCAAAATGCAGACGTTGGGTTAATAGGTCTATAATTACTGGAGATATTCTCATGAAAAAATTGGCATATAGTTAAATGTTGCCTTTGTTGGAATATATTGTATAGTGTTAACATTGGTGGTTTCAAACAAAAGCACAGGCATCGTGTTAATTGAACGAACTTAGACTTGTTAGAGATATAATTTATTTTGGCATAATTATCTCAAGAAATTATAAATTCAACATTTCCAAACCAAAAACAAGAAAGCGATGCTAATAGGAGTTTGATGAGCCATTAGGGGCAGGAATGATTACGCAAAACGTGACGCAGAGACAGTTCACACCTTAGGGTAGTTCAGTAGATTTAGCAGTTAGGAGTATCTGTAATTAGTTAACAACTTGGGTGTGTTAGTTTCAGTCTAGTTAGCTTCTCCCTTCAGAAAGATATAACGCCATGGGTCACCAGTATCCTGTCAGAACTGAAGAAGCCTCTTGGATGAGAAACACAACGTGTTCTTAAAACTTTTGTCCATTTGACAGAATTGTGTATTTAACATTTGTACATTTCCTGTATTTCAAAACCGTCAGTGTTCCATAGAGTTCTATAGACCCCTTACCTCCATCTAAATTCATCACATCAAATTCTTGTCGTGACCACAGCCTATTATTTCTTCCGTCCTGGCATCTCTTTTTCATTTCATCTGAAGCTACTGTTCTTCCACTGGGAGACACGCACCTTTGAGTGGTCCACACAAACAGACAGTAACGCACAGGAGGAGGTCATTAGCTTGGGGCTGCAGTTGTCAGAGCAACAAGCGTGTGTAGGCGGGGGGTCCGGGGGAGGCAGACTAACAACCGGCCCCCCGCTGGGTACATTCACTTCTGTGTGTACGCGCTCTGCCAATAATTCTCCAATTATATAAGTAATGAGAAGTCTGTTCTCTGGGAGCGCTCACAGGGACTTGGTTTTAGCTTCAAATTGGAACTAAATCAGGCAAATTGTGCATGCTTAGATTCACAAATGTGGTTATTCTCAAGCCAGCTCTACAAAGCAGTTATAGTAATGACACAATATTGTGAAGTAAAGACGGGAGCGGCTCAGTGGAGTAGAGTATTTGCCCACTGGAGAAGTTTTATAATTGGAGAAGTTTTATAATTTTTACCATTGCCTAATTTTTAAGTTAAATGTTTAGTCACGGCAAAGTTATATTCTCACTGGGCTTAAACAATAGAGTACACTCATAGGAAAGCCGCCTAAAACTGAGCTCCACCGTGCTAAGCCTCTGGGGAAACCCTGTTGGTTGTTTGATCTGTGCTATTTGCTGTGCCATTGGGCAAGACACTTCATCATTCTTGTCTCTTGAGGCTGTGTTAACCGGTGTTTTAAGTGTTTATTTGCTGAGGGTAAATGGGACGACAAATGGAAAAAGGTCTTAAGCTAACATCTGTGTTTATATTTACACATGTTTTTTTTATTTTTTATGTCAATGAAATTAACACAAGAGGAAAGTAAATCTGCATATTCATGAACATGTGTTTGTTTGGCCAATTAAATATTTAGTAATCTGACAAAAAGATATCTCCAAATCGTCACAAATATAATTATACATTTTGGGCTATATTCAGTCTAAACAAATTATTGCCTAAATTGGAGCAGATTAATGTTTCTGTTTAATGTCCTTGGCTAGCATAGTTGTTAGTGGTAAGGTTTATGCTAGCTTACGGTTTCACAAGCTGGCGATTTCTGTCCCATTCATACATTCTTCATTATGGGGGTTCAATTGAGTAATTAAACTGGACAGTCAAATACGGCTATTATTTTTATTTATTTTTCGTGCTATGTAACGGAAGTGTATGCTAGTTTGAATTTGCGCTACAAGATCAATCACAATCAAATCGGAATCACTATTAAAATGGACACATTTAGCATTAGCAAAGGCTGCAGTTTTAAACTACGATGATTTCCTCCACAAACAATAAAATTGTTATTCAGGATAAAATTTGATACCCCCTGCAGTTAAGAACTGAACAAGCATCTTCTGAAATGTGATTCTTGCATTTGTTTGTCAGTTCATGTCAGTCTTTTATCAATTCCTCTGGGCGTGTTTAAAATTTAAATTTTGTTCAAGCTGACATTTTAAATATATATTTCAAATCTAACCCAGTCGCAGTACTTGACTGAAAAGTAGTAATTGGATTTTTTTTCTCCCAGAATCATTTTGCCCTAATTTAGATAGTTAGAGAAGCCCTCGTAGCTCTGCTCTTACATCCCCTTTTGCCATCCCATTGGCTTTGTGGTCATCTCAGGTAAATGAGCTAAACCTTGGCTGGTATTCGCAGCTGTTCTTTCTCATGAGGACTTAAAAAGACATCCTTTTAAAGACGCCCCACTTTAATGCCTCTAAGCTTTGTTATAGGCTTAGCATTAACAACACCATTCTGCTTCCCAGAATGGTGTCATGTAAATGGTGTTAGGATTTTTAAGATGGGTTCATGTGACGTCGTGACATTTAAAACTGCCCATAGCTTAACCTTGAGGTGAAGGGCAGGTTGTAGTTCTTTTACATCCTAATTTGATTTGTCTGAGCTTATGGTCAATCTGTGTTTACTGGGTCTTTCCATATGTCTTGTTACCTGCAGTCCTAGTTGAAGTTCATTTTAGTTGCCAACAATTTTGTCTTTTCGATTAATGTTGATTAATCGGTCAATAGCATCTTAGTCAACCAAAATTTGTATTGGTTAACTAACTAATTTTATTTAGATTATAAGGATTTGATATAACGGCAGAAAGGGAAATGAGTGAGTTATCTCAAGATTTGGTATTTTTGGTATCTGCCGTAAGTTCCGGACTATAAGCCGCTACTTTTTTTTCCTACACTTTAGAAACTGTGGCTTATGGTACAGGGCGGCTTATTCATTTTTTTTTCGTAAGATATACGGTGAGTAGAAAGCAGCATTTTTTTAACAATTATTCTATGTTTTGCGGCTGCAGGTGTTTACCCAGTTCCTCTGTCCCCGCCTCTTGGTCCTGGTGCCGCTCTTCTGTAATGTCTCGTAATGTTCTTTTTCCTGCAGTCACTGATCCACAAACTAAAGTAGACTCCATCCGCAGGTTACAGGCCTTTTTGCTCCTTATTAAAACTTATTCTGCTGTCGTCCTTATGTTATTTTCATCCTTCTTTATGTTGTTTCACATGTAAAGTCTCTGTGGATGCGCGTCTTGGCTGCACTGCGTTTCTGTGGCGGATTTTCAAGCGTCAGACGCCGCAGAGCTGATCACCTCCGTTGATGGGTTTTATGTAATGAATACACTAAAGTCACTCTCTCAACCAGGTCTGCAGCGTTCACAAAGACACAGGGAAAACTAAACATCCAAAGGCACTCGCAGACCACAACGGACGATCTGGATGCACGTCTAGAGCGTCCACAATGCGCGTCGGAGGCGTTTGTCCTCAAATGCAAAGGTGTCCATCTCGATCTTGACGTTTTTTTAGAGCCACGCTGCAACATCGAACATTTTGGTGAACGCGTTCTGTCCTGTACAGGAGACACGGCACCTCCTTTAGCCAATCAGGACGCAGAACACGTGCCTGCATACACAGTAATGAACTTTCTTGAGCTAATTTTTCATATTACTGCGTGGGATACCTGTGGCTTAAAATCCGGTGCAACTTGTACAAGTACAAAATTGATTTTCTTTCTAAAATTAAAGCATGCGGCTTTTAATCAGGTGTGCTCTGTAGACTGGAATTTACAGTGTATATATAAAAAGGCAGATTAAACTCATGAGTTTCAGGTGTAATCTTGTGAGTGCAGTTTGGGCCCGATACATAGAGATGCATAATAGTTTTAAGAGCTTTTGCCACACCCTCTTTTTTAGTCGACAAATCAATCGGTACGACAGGTCTTCACATAACCAAGTACATTTGTCAGCTGCAGCCCGACAGTTAGTTAATTAGGAAACACTATTAACCAAATAAAGGTTGAAATATGGTGTCCGATGTATTAATGAAGATCAGAAATTGTGTTTTCTTTTAGTAATGCCACGGTCGTTTCATGCATGTTTTAGAGCCTGTATGGTCCAGATGAAGATTACGATAATCAAAATACAACTCTCTATGACGCGCAATTGTTGGCAGTTGAAAGAGGACTAATTTGACGCATTTATGAACCCTAACCAAAATCTCTTCTGATCCCACACATAAATAACCTTTTTATAGATGTTTTTAACCTTTGATCAGACGAATTACTTGTAATATAACTCAAGTTTCAAATCCTGGTTTACTGACTCATTTATTGATCATTTTCACATGCCCTCTGTTATGGAAGGCCTTTGAAAGAGGGTTACATTCCAGGTTCTGGGAATTGATCTACAGGTTAAGCTGTTTCAAATGACTATTTAGAGCTGCTTGGCAATTGGATCATTTGGGTTTAATAAGACTGAATTAACTTGTATGGGAGTGTGTTGATGCAGCTCTGTGGTTATGAATGAATGTGCCTTTTGCTGTTCTCAGAAAACAGTATTAGAAAATAGGCTGCAGTTGTGTAGTAAGTTGAGCACTTTTCTCAGAACCAGAGGGTTGCCAGTTTGATTCCGGCTTGAGGGCAGACATAAAACTGCCCTCAGTTTCAGGTTTCAGCTTCCTGTTTATAGGCACCATTTTGAGGACTTTCTAGCTGGTTAATACCTATGGTAACCTTGATTTGAACTTTAGTGATCCAGAAGGCAGTGTAATTAAACAGTTGCTATAGAGCACAATATATAAACAATTCTTAATTACAAACATTTAATGTTGAAGTGAAAAGCAAATTAATCATGCAAAGTTGGTATAAATATAACTGGGTACTTGAATACAGATGTGTCATTTGCAATCTTAAATGAGGGAGTAATAACGATCATTATCTGGGTTACTGAGTTATTCCTTGGCTCAAGAATGGTGGCATTAGCATAGCCTCTTATAGCTCTGGCACCAGTCCAAATGGTATTCAGGGTAAAGCTGTTTGTCTGGTTCTGGCCGTATTTAGTCACAGCGCTGCTTTAATTAGCTCTTTAAACAACATAATTGGATGAACTCTGCCATTGTTGAAGATCTAAAGACAGAATACTATCAGGTCTCCTTAGAGTGAGGTTGAGAAATAACCCATACACAGCAGTGATAAAGTAACTGTGCTAACTGCTCTATTGATAGCCCACAGACAAGCCGCGTGTCACGTCTGCTAATGGGTTTAGTGCGGTTTAAAGTAATACATTCAAGGTTATGATTGAAAGAAAAACAATCCATGTATAGGGCATGTATAGAACACGTGCAATATTCAGATTTACAATATTTTTTGATGCTTAGTTTTTTATTGTTTTACTTACATTTTTCTTACTGTGTTAAATTGTATATCCAGGTAAAATTCCGTCTTCAAATAGCAAGCAAGCAAGTGGACTGGAATTGTGGTGGATACTGAAATTTCAAACTATTTCAATACTAAGGAATAGATGTGATGCTCTATACTTATTCTGATAACACAATGATAATAAAACACTTTCTTTAGACAATAGAATATTATTAACATCAAGTGGTTTCTTTTATATTACCATGTGGCCCTATATCTGTGTAAGCCCTCAGTTGTTCAGGTAGTTTCCATATGGGCGTACACTAGTTTATGTGTCTTATACGCTAAAGCAAGTAAATTTCTCTCCTGTGAATGTGACTTTTTTTAGTATCAATACCTGTTCAAATGAGAATCTAGTTTTGATACTAGTTTTAGTATTGGTTTTAGTATCTGATTTGATTTTTTTATGTTAAGATTTTCTTCAGAACTATCTAAATTCTTTAAAAAGTAATATTTCAACTTGTTGTATATTTGACACTGTAAGCTAATAGTAAGATGCCAGTACTTTAGCAGTGCCTATTTGCATCTTTTATGAACATTTTCGCAAGATTAAAAATGCATTTGAAATCCCCTATAATACAATAATGTGTAATGGCCAAATACTGTGTTTCATGGCTCCTCGGTTTGTCTCTTTGGTGGGGGCAGTCTGCGTATCCATTTTAATTGTGTGATATGTAATATGAGCGGCCTTATCTGATTTGGTGCCACTGTGGGGGTATCGGGTTTCAACCACTCGTACCCACCTCCGGGAGCTGGGGGGCCGGCGGATGTGTTGCCATGGATACTGAGGATGGAGGGATGGGGGGGTTGGGGTGGAGTTAGCGGTGATGAGATTACACAGAAGTGCTGATGGGAAGAGGAACAAGAATAAAGAAGTGTGAGGGGAGAGAGGTAACACAACCAGAGCTCTTAAAATGACAAATGATTACTTTGTTGTTGAACCAAGTGGCTCTGGGAATGACATGTCCTTAGTTAAAGTTCATTAAGGTGATTCTATGGAAAGGTCCTACAAGGTCATGAAAAAGTTGCAAGGAGAAGTATGAGGCTGCCCATAAGGCACAGACTTTATTGTCTTCAGTGTATAGGGATAAGGAGCCACAGGACACGCCCAGGGACCCATCTCCAGATCTTGACCAGGTCTTGGACTATCTTTGCTGAAGGATTTTACCTATGGTGCATGTGTTGGGTTAAGTTACTTGGGTTAAAGCCCCACAGTGTATTTTTTTGCTAAAAAAAGATTAAAGGAAAATGCTTATATAATGCTTTTCATTTTGTATCTTTTTATTGCACTGAAAAACTTACCGGTTTACCTGAATGTGAGCGGGCTTGCATCTCCTTAAATTTGATTATTACACAGTGTTACTTTACTAGTTTGAATCAACAGGTCTTTGCATTTGACATAAACAGACCAAGTCAGTGTTTTTGTTTTTTTTATCTATGGCTTTACACTCACATTGGGAGACTATTGACTATTATGAATATATGACTAAACCCAGAACGAAACCTGAACTAGTCCAGGACTAAACAAAGTCCAAGTCTATACTTGTCTATTGTCAATCATGTGGATGCACTCTAAAAACGTAATACTCAGACTGTTTCTTTCCACCAAACACAAGGCTCTTTTGTAACAGCTGTCTTTTCATAATGAATATAATTATGTCATTAACCATTTACTCTCCTTCCTCCCTCTCTCTGTTATTCTCTCCATCAGACTGAGATCGCCAAGAGACTCAACACCATCTGTGCACAAGTCATTCCCTTCCTATCACAGGAGGTAAGTGACACATTTAGCATTTAGCGCACTGATGCTGTTAGTTTGATTATGGTCCTTGTTAGAACTATAACATTTTGTCAGCATTTTTGTAATATTCTGGCTGAAAAATTTTATATTTTGAGCTTCTGCTATAGAGACTAAATACAAGCTCCCAATGTAACAGTGTTTCATTTATCAAACCTCAATATATATGGTTTGACCTGAAACAGTTGTCACCGATAAAGGAAAACCAATAATAATTTTTAAATTAACTTCATTGCATATGGTGTTTTAATAGAACTGTGCTATTCCTAGTCCCTTTTGGCACTTTTAGTTCAAACTAGATATATTTATGTTATAGAGTCTTTTGCCTACAGTGGCCATTGCTGTTTCAAGTACTACTTAACATCACATATGACTTCCCTAATTAATTACAGCTAGGTGTGTCTGATTACAAACACCTGGCTGCAGTGGTGGAGTTTGTGCAGTACAGGTGCAAGTGCAGATACCTGTTAGATTGTGCTGTTCCTCATATGTCCAGACCTTCCTAGACCTATGTCCCTCCTCCCTCCTCACTCTGCCCAGTTTAGCAGGTCCGCTTGCAATATGGTTGTGGATGTAGTTTAGGTGTTTAGTCCCACTTTAATGTGAGAAGCCCATAACCCCTCCCCCATGTTGTGTCTAAAGTCTGATCAAACTATCAAAACCTAACAAAAGCATTGGCTGGTAACCTTAACCTTATCTGTGTCTCCTCCAGCACCAGCAGCAGGTGGTCCAGGCCGTGGAGAGGGCCAAACAGGTGACGATGGCTGAGCTCAACGCTGTGATCGGGGTACGAGGACTGCCAGGCCTCCCTCCAACAGTGTGTACTTCTTTATTTACTTCATCACATCAACACTTCAAACCAGAGCAGGGTCATATGGCCAAAACGTTTCATCACAACATAAAACAGAAAACATGCGATAACCGTATAACTGATATACCCAAGGCTGCTTATAATATTTGTTTGTTATAGCTAGAATTTCTGCTTCCACTCCTCACATCTCATCTCTTTCAACATTAGAGTTTTAACCCAGTTAGTGTTGAATAGGGTCGCAACAATAACTGTGACTACTAAATATTTTGCATAATGTGGAACCTTTAATCTTTTAAGCAGGAAAACCCAGATGACTATGAATGTGATCAAATTTTAAAGCAGGCCTATTCTGCAAAATCCATGTTATACTTGTTTCCTTCTCACTGACCCTCTTGAAGTTGTTTTTGGAGTCATTCATGCATGTTTGAGCAATCTTTAATCGCTTATTTTTAAGAGGTCATATTGCCGTAAATCCCCATTTTCATCGCCACTGGCATATGCCCATTGTGCTACTTTGTTCTTCAATTTTGTTTTCTTTATCTGTGATACGCGTAGGATTCGATAGCGTTGCGTAGTCATTTTGATACAAATGGGGGAAAAAATCTGCTACTCTCTAGTGTGATCTACAGGTATCCACAGGGGGCCGACAGCTACACTTTGTTGTGATGATGTTTAAGGCGACGTCACCTCCCATTGAGCACCTCAGTTTTCTAACATGGAAGTCAGCGGACTTGTTTCTTTTTATTGAGTCATTTTAGATGGATATGGCGATTTTAAAATGTACAAATTATAACATAATGATCCACGGGTGTGATAGATTATAACCACATAGCAGACACGAGCACAATAGGTCTGCTTTAATGAGTACTGGTATTTTTCTCAAAGCTAGTTCAGGCCTATTGCACTCTTTATTTACACCTAACCACACTAGTTATGAAACCATTACTGAACAGAAATGTAGGCAAACTAGTTCAGATGTCAGGTGACGCCTTGATGGTTAAGATGTTGCTTTTCCTTTTGGTAATTGTGGGGACAGGCACATTCTTGGCAAAAGATTGACCACATTTCAGTTAGTATATAGAACAAGAACAATAAAGGTAGCAGTCCGTTTGAGTCTATTTGACACTAATGTCCGTTTGCTTCCAATGGCTTCTTCCCTTTGTCTATGAAAAGCTGAGAATTTCCATCAATATAATGTCC
Organism: Periophthalmus modestus; assembly: GCA_019594935.1. NCBI lineage: Eukaryota > Metazoa > Chordata > Actinopteri > Gobiiformes > Gobiidae > Periophthalmus > Periophthalmus modestus. Next base: position 20,468,491 of record JAIEZT010000012.1, on the reverse strand, counting down.
AAGTTTGATCATAGTCAGGATGTCATATCAGTGACTTCCACAGGGAAATAAAGGGAGGATCATCACCCACCCACTTTACCATAATACCGTATTTTCCGGACTACAAGCCGCTACTTTTTTCTACACTTTAACCGATGCGGCTTATGGTGCAGAGCGGCTTATACGTTTTTTGTTTTTTTTTCCCGTGGCGCCAAAAACATTTTGCCCAACAGTAGACCAATAAAACTGATGAGTAGTTGTACTGTATTGTATTGTGCGGCTGCAGGTGTATTTCTCAGTTCCTCTGTCCCCGCCTCTTGGTCCTGGTGCCGCTCCGCTGTAATGTCTCGTAATGTTCTTTTTCCTGCAGTCACTGATCCACAAACTAAAGCAGGCTCCATCTGCATTACAGCCCTTTTTGCTCCTTGTTAAAACTTATTCTGCTGTCGTCCTTATGTTATTTTCCTCCTTCTTTATGTTGTTTCACATGTAAAGTCATGTAAAGTCTCTCGTGGACATGCGTCCAGGACGCAGAACACGTGCCTGCATACTCTGTAAAAAAAAAAAAGCATGCAAAACTGCACTAGTGGTCCCTTGCAAATTAACGTTTTTGAGCTAATTTTTAATATTGCTATGTGGGATACCTGCGGCTTAAAATCCGGTGCAGCTTGTACAAGTTTTTCTTTCTAAAATTAAAGCATGTGGTTTTTAATCAGGTGCACTCTGTAATCCGGAAAATACGGTACTCTTTCTAGTCATCATTAAGAATGACTGAACAATATGCTCATTTTGTACCAGTGAAGGAGGAATATGTCCTAGTAACCACATCACTGGGTGTCCTGCCACCTGCTGACCTATGGCTTTACTAATATTGGCACAGACCTTATTCCAAATTGTTTGGATGTGGGCACATTCCCATATTCCCAATGGTACCTTGTGCTCACAATTAAGGCAATTTGGTGATGTACCTACATTATACTTACTATAAATATTTGGAGAAATATCTCCATTTGTAATAGGTTTCAAGAAATGCCGTACAATATTTTGCATTATGTATATTTTAGATGATAAGGTTAGGATTTTGTCCCATTGCTGTTCCTGTAGTTTGTGGAAATAGTTCTGGATTATTTATTAAAGTCGACAAGATATGGAATGATTGGTTACATTTAAACAGTTTTCTTAGTCTTCCTCAAGTGTTTCATAATAATATTTCACTATTTTTTTTTAAGTTGTTTTCTAACTCTAATTGTCTTGTTAATCTTTTTTCTTATTAGCTGTAAAAGAGAATCATACCTCTCCTATAAGCCTTATCGCAATCCCACAAGGTTCTTGGGTCAATCCCTTCAACATTGTTACTCTCTAAAAACAGTGTTTGCTCTGTTAGAAATTTCACAAATTTATCATCTTAAAAAAAAGCAGTATACTCATTTTCCAAGACATTGATCGCTCAAAAGCCCGCAGGGACTGCATGCTAAGAGATACAGGAGCATGATCAGAGAGCCATAGGGCCTATAGTAACATGTTTGGCAAGCTGGCAGATACATCTTGATAAACAAATGTATACATCCGGGATGCCGACAGATGAGGATATGAGTGGAAAGTAAAATGTTTCAAGAGTAGATTTTGATGTCAAAATCAAATATCAACAAGATCACCAAGAATTTGCAAAAGTGCTTTAGATTTCGTAGTTAGAGTAGATTGTGGAGCCTGGAAGCCTGTCCAACTCTGAACACAACACAGTTAAAATCACCTGCTAATATTACATCACACTCCATGTCCACTAATTGGCCAAGTAACACTGTATAAAACTACTTATCTTGAAGGTTTGGAGCACAAACATTACCAAGAAGAACATTTTCTCCATGTAACGCACCTTTTAACAAAAATATACCTTCCTTCTTTGTCCTTTATAGGTGGATATGGTAGTAAAAGGAGGATTTTTATGTATTGGTTATAACTACTGTTCAAGGAATTCAGAATGGACGTTTTCTTAAGTACATTACTTTACTACTTCTTTACATTCAAAGTGCTCATCTTTAATGACATTAAATATACCTTATGTTTATGTTGTTGTTGTTTTTTTTTTTATAATAAAAAATATAAGCTCCAAATAACTAGTTCCAGGCAAAACCTAAACACAAGGCCTGGACCAAGCAACAAAAGCAACGATCTAGGTGTACCCTACACCAAAGCACAGCAATAAGGGGAATTCTAAGACGGACCGGATAAAATCAAACATGCACATAATGGCTCGCTGAAAATCAACTAATGCTACCGTAATAAGCCTCAAGTAATCAACCTGCACCTCAGTTTATTTGGCTCCTGGCAGCTTCATCATGTAGTCCTTCACCACCTTTGCGATCTTAAGGGAGAGACTGGAGCCATCAGGGTTAAGTATTTTGATAGTAGCTGAATACAAAAAGGAATATCTGATCCCCGCGTCTCGGAGCATATGCCACTGCAAGCTCACTACCTCCGGTATCCACTTTTGAAAAAAATCCACTGGCAACGCACCCTCCACACCCTCTTGCAATCCAACGATTCTTAGGTTCTGCCTTCGGCACTGGTTCTCAAAACTTTCCAGTGTCTCCAGAGCTCTCTGAAGCTGGGCCTCCAAAGCGCTAATACGAGGCTCACTTGTGACCATGGCATCCTCCAAGACCCTCTGCTCTACTCTCAACTGATTTACCAGGGAGTTCGTTCAAAAGCTGTAGCTTTTCATCCAGCATTTGGCATATATTAGCGTAACCTTATCCATGATAATGGTTTTCATCTCAATGGTCACTTGCTAGGCCCACCTCGTCAGCTTAGCTGTTGCTTACGACTTTGTCATTACAGCTAGCTTTAGCCCTAAGTCCTCGTTTGCCTAGTTCTCTCTTCTTGCTTGTTTCAGGCTGTTTGGAAAAAGCCATCCAACGACATGACACACTGAGGCAGTTTATATTCAAAACAAGTCAAAAACATGTGTTTTAAAAGCCATCCAGTGCAGAGTTGAAAAGCATGTGACTACTCAGCTCGGCACATCACCCCTTCTCCTTAATTGTATTTTTAATACAATTTTTATTTTATTTTTTCATGTCTTAATTGATAGGGAAACTTACAGGTGCACCGTGCAACTTTCTGGGTGGAGAGAGTAAGAGTCAATCACAAAACATACCTGAGTTGTTTTCTTTCCTGCACGGTAGAACAAAGTGTTTTTCTTTTCTCAAACAGAAAACATTTTGTTCTACCGTGTGATGTAATTTGGTAATACTGGAAGAGCTCCACTGAACTTTTTGGGCATTGAGTAATCCTTTTATTGATCTGTCTTTATCTCCAAACATGTGTGAATGAAACAAAACACACCTTCAATTATGTTTTTGATGAGGTAACAGCATTATAACATGACTTAGACGTAGCTAACTGGTTTCCCTTTGGTTCTTCTAGTACTTCATTAGTTCTCTCTTGTTTAGATAAGGCATACTTTATATCATACTTCATGCTTTACCAACTCTGACCTTTCTCCTAATATGGTCATCTTTTCCATCACTCCCATCCCTCAAGTTGTCACGGCTCATGTTTTTGATCAAAGATTTATTATGCTTTCTGTATTTAGAGAATAACATGCAGTTTATAATTAACCAAATGTAAAATAATAATCTAGGCAGTATTGATCTAATATGGCTAGTAGGCTATTTACTTTTTGTTAAAGGCCCTATATTAAGCACAAATTGAGAGATTTAAGCCTTGTTAGAATACTGTTACCTCAACAAAAACATAGCTGTTTTTTTTCATTCAAACATATTTGAGTAACCCTGGATTGTTAGTCTATACCTCCAATGCTCAAAATGCTCTGTTCTTGCCTCTGATGTCATGAAGCAGTAGTTTTCAAGATAACGGCAACCTTTTACATTTTGTTTAGTGGGGTTGAGGCTGAAATTATCTAAATAATTCTAGTGAAGGTGTATGGTGTTTAAAAAAAAAAAAAGTGGAGCACTTCCTGTATTACCACATGACATCACAAGGTGAAGTGTCTTTAGTTTGAGATCAGAACTTACAGGGTTTGTCTTTGTTAAACATGTGTGAATGAAACAAAACACAACTCCAGGTATGTTTTTGTTGAAGAAACATCATTATAACATCGATAAGAAAATGGCGTAATATGGGCCCTTAACATAAAGAAGCTATATTTTTTCATATCAACTTTCATATTGGTCCACTATTATTATTCAATCTGTGTTTTGGGGGTTATAAGTAATAGAGAAAAAAAACTCTATTTGCCAGTAACTTTGATAGAACTTTGAGAGAAGAGCTGTTGAAGTCTTTCACATAGTTAATAGTCTTATGGCTTGTTAGTTTGCGGGACAGGGAAGGTCTAGGTTGGGGGCAGCTCTGGTTTGGCAGTTGTGTGTGCGTTTTAATTGCAGGATTCCAGTGTTTGTAAAAGCGACCAGGGAGGATGGGGGTCAAAGCTTTACCCTCACTCCTCCTCTCCCCACTCTCCCCCCTCCTCTCCCCCTGTCTCCCACGCCAGTCCGTCATTCACCCCGTTTGTGAGTTAAATGAATGTAATGAAGCATAGCGCACACATCACCAGCTCGCGCTAACCTCCCATGACAAACCAGGCTCCCCTTTTCGAGCACCAATACTTCCCCTCCATTTACGCTCAGCAGGAGTCCAGGCCGCGTTTTGCATCTGCTGTGTGAGTCTGGTGTGTGTGTATGTGTGTGTATGTGTGTGTGTGTGTGTGTGTTTTTGTGTGTGTTGTGTAAGGCTGAACGCTTCAGGGAAAATATCTAACTGCGATTTTTCTGACAAACATTGCGATTTAGATTTGCGATTTGTGTTGTAATGATAGGGTTCGGTTCAAAGTTTACATTTAAGTACATCCAGGACATTTGACAAAAAGACTAGAATAAGGCTAATAAAAAGACTAATAAAATAAATAATAAGACAAAAATAAGCACGGCTGCACAAAATATCACAGCCAAAACACGATTTTACTATCTGCCATTATCAAATGACAAAGAGTGCAGGTTTTTTTTTAAATTAATATTATAATATAGAATGTTTTATGTAGAGAACAAAATATCCTTTCTTTTATCCATTAGTTTTTAGAATAAAGAAATTTAGGATCATATCCATAACTAATAATTAACAATTTTATGGGGTATAATTAACATTAACAATGTTATGGGGTTACTATTGCAGCACCTGTGATCAATAAGAGTGTTCACGGTCCTGTTTGGGTGTTTGAATAAATGTAATTGTTTTAATAAAAAAGGTGAGTGAGACTAACTGAAAAACAGTTGACTAGTGCTTGCTAGCTTGTGATTAATATTATTATTAAATCTAACCATAATACTTTTTTTCCGAGGTCCTCCTTTCTACTGTTGTTGTGTCTGTTGTGTGCGTGTGTGTGTGCGCATGGTGTATCCAAACGTCTCTGATTCGCTCTAAACAAGAGCAGCAGTGCCATGCTTGAGTCACCCTGTGCCCTGGTTCTGTGCCCGAGCTGTGAGCATGTCGGAGTGATCAACTGTGACATGTGGGTGTGTTGTCTTTGATTGCTTGGCAAACCAGTCACAGTGTGTGAGTCTGTGTACATTTGTGTGTGTCAACGGGTATTTATCACACTGTGCGGACTAAAATCTGTATATACACTCCCATCATGACCCCCATGACGTGAGTCTTTTATGAGATCAACAACATGATTTAAGGTTAAGATGTGGGTTAAAATGGGGTAAGTTTAAGAATGTGGTGGCGATGGTAAAAGGGCCTGATTTTTGTTTTTGTTTTCTAGGTTTTTTTTCCCCCATGTATTTTGCACAGTTTGTATTGCCCCTTTTACATATATTTTAACCTCAGAGCTAATTCTAATTGGATGCAGACAGTCCACAGCAGACTTACATTTTATGAAGTTTTAATGTCCAATGTTCAGGAAGTGCAAGTTAGCATGCTTAATGAGCTTACCTTTACTGTCCCTGCAAAACTCTGCTGTGGTCTGAGAATTGTGAAAAGCGCTTATAACTTCATCGCCGTGAATAATTAGGATGTTCAGAATGCATAAGGTAAGGGAAAAATATCTTTGGACCAATGCAAACAGTTTAAAATAAACAAGTTTTGATTCTCCACTTAAAACAGTAAAAATCAGGTACTGAGCCTTGGAGGTAGATTAGTGTCCAGGAAATGAGTGCAAGTCAGTGTAATGTCCCCAAATATCATGGAAACCCAACGTATGTGTGTGTGCGTGTGCATGTGTGTGAGTGAGCGTGAGGGTCCTGGGTTAAAAGACTATTTAGTTGTTTTGCTTTCATTCATGTGGGCAGGACGTAGAGAATGAGAGATGGTTGAGAGGAGCCGAGGGGGGGGTGAGTTAGTCAATTAGGTGAGATAAAAGTGGGTTTGACCTTCAGCACTCCTCCCCCCTGTGGTGCTGCCTCCTGCCCCCCTCTTTCCCTTTTCTCTCCCCCTCTCTTTCTCCCCTCTCTCCCTCATCCCTCCCCTCCCCGCAGCGAATCACGGAGCTTCCATTCCCGCGGCTACTGTCTGAGGAGGCAATAATGATGTTTTGGAACACAAAGACATTTCACGGTCCGACGAGCGCCTGATTTGGTGTGAAAGAGAGAGCAGGGCTGCCAGCCAATCCCCCTCCCTCTTCTGACCTGCTCCTCTCCCCCTTCTCCCTCCCTCCTCTCTCTCCTCTCTCTTCCTCATTGAGCTGACAGTGGAGCAGCAGCTGGGGCTAGAGTTGCCAAGCCTGCTCCTTTATAGCAACTTGGGGCTGCTTGAACCCAGGAATGACTGAAATACAAGCCGTTAAAGGTGCACAGTGTAACTCCACCACCTGCTTGTCTCCATCAATGTGTTATTATAACACTATGGCATTACATTGTCCTCTCAATGGAAGTGAGCAGGCGACACCACAGTTCCAATTTGCAGGTCAAATCTGACACAACTTGACACAACTCGGCTCACAGTTAGAATGCATGTGTTCCACATTATGGCATTAAACTTTTTTTGCATATACCTGGGAATATTCCAAGCAAAACAATAACATCTTGTTTAAAGCCGTTTATCGTTTTTGTTTACTTCTCCTACTGTCTGTGTTTTATCTTTGTAGTTTTAGTTTTTGTTATGTGGGTCCTGCCGGGGTCTCTTGGCTGGTCATGTTGCAAATGTGAATTAGTTCTTTTACCTGGTTAAATGAAGGCTGTGTGTGTGTGTGTATATGTGTGTGTGTGTGTGTGTGTGTGTGTGTGTGTGTGTTTGTGTATTGTGTGTGTGTGTAGTGTGGGTGTATTGTGTGTAGGTGTGTATATATAATGTGTATATATATATAATATATATATATATAATATAATATAATTACGCATATATATAAAAATATATATATATATATATATATATATATATATATATATATATATATATATATATATATATATATATATATATATATATATATATATATATATATATATATATATATATACATATACATACGCATGCACACACATATACGCATGCACACATACCAGTTGCTTTTTATCTAGTTTTACTATTTTACAGTGTTTGGATGGAGCACTAAAGGCTTGATCACTTGTTTTCTGAAAATCTGGCAACCCTGTCCGAGTCCCTCCCTCCCCCTCTCTCTCTCTCCTTCCCTCTCCTCCTCTTCCCTCTCTCTCCCTCCTCAGCACATCCTTGTCTGTGTGATCCCAGCTGTCAGTATTGTTTAGCAGTGTTTGACCCCAGGGGCTGCAGAGGAGGCACAGAGGATGGTGCGTTCAGGGCAGTTGTAAAGTTCGACGCTCAGAAAAACGAGCCATCTGTTGAGGACTTGAACAGAGCTTCACTTCTACTGAAATTACAGACTCTTATTGATTTACCTATTCATGACAGGCAGTAAGCGCCACTCTCTTCTACTACAGCTCCACTTTACTTAAGGCTTCAGTGTTATTACAGACTTAAAGCCTATATGAGTTCACGTTCTTGATTTGATCATTTTAAATGAAGACTAGGGCCTATAACTGAGATGTGTAAGTTCCCATTTTTTAGATAAATCTTTTTGGTTTTATTACAGGTTTATTTGTTGTTGTTTTTTAAATAGCAAAACACACAGTGAAAACATTCAGCATAGTCACGATTATATATATTTTGTTAATGGTACCGCTCCGAAGACATCATTAGCTTCTAAATCTGAATAAGAAATCACAAATATTGAAGTGTTGCCATAGAATTAGTATAGCCATTTTGTGGATCACAAAACTTTTTAAGGTTCAAGGTTTTTTAATTGGCATTCCAACATAAACGGAACGAAATATGTTCCTCAAGGCCCAGTGATTCTTTAAATAAAGATAAAAAAAGATATGTTAACAATAACCTCAAACAATAGGAAGAGCAGCAGGACCAGCAGCATGTGGCATAAAAGTATTGTTCATAAGTCTAACCACCTCGCCTTCAGACGAGAGGTTTAACTGAAATGTTGGATTTTTGTGAATGCCCCTACATTTTGAAGCAATTGGAGAACGTGGACTTGGATTTGGTCCTATTCTAGTCCTTTCCAAGTTTTGGGTTTAGTCCTGGTTTAGTCCCCGTTTTGTTATGGTGAATGTGCATGTGTGAATGCACCCTTAAACACTGTATGAGGTTGGCTTCATGTAACATCACAATCTATACCAAACACAATATTCAGTTAAAGTGAATACATGAATCAATGTCTGAGCTCCTCTCTCTGTTTCCCTGTGTATCTCTGAGCAGCAGCACCTGTCCCATACGCATGGAGGAGCCCCTGTCCCCCTGACGCCTCACCCTGCAGGCCTGCACCCCTCTCAGCTCAGCGGCTCCGCTGGGCTCCTGGCTCTGTCTGGGGCCCTCGGAGCGGTCCCTCCCCATCTCACGGGCAAGGACAGTGGGGATAAGAAGCCCCCTCACCTGGGTGGGCCGGATTCTCATCCTGGAGGACCGGAGCATTTAAGAGGTACAACCTTTGCAGAGTAAAGGACATTCAAAAGATTTACCCAAATGTAAAGGGTGGGCAGCCAATTAGTCGCTGCTTGGTCAAATTTGCATCGCTTTGATTTGCACCTATGAATGATCAGAATTAGTCTGAAGAATGTGGACTTAAATATATTACCACCTAGTGACATCACAAGTTTGAGCCAAACATAACAGCATTTTGGGGGAGAGTGACAGTTTAAATTGGCAGCATTGTGAAAAAATGGGGGAAACAACACTAGACATGTTTTTGATAAATTAACGATGAATAATAAATGATTTGGCAGAATATGTGTTTAATACTTGTAAATTAATATGATTCATAATTTCTTTCTTTTCTCTCCCTTTCCTCTTGGTACATCCTCAAACCTGGATTTTTCATCATTTTGTCTCAGACCGAGAGCCTGGCACAGTAAGTATCATCTTTCTCAAATTATTCTTTGTTATGTAATCGTCTGTCAGTCACTTGTGCTGCATCACAGAATGGTTGAGTTAAACTGGACCCATGATTTTCAGTTGCATTGGATTATTATAAAAAGATGACCGCAATTTAAAAGTTTTTACGCCCTCTTGGCCGTATATTTTGGGCGTGTATGCTGGACTCAAACCACCATAAATGTGTCCTTGGGAAAAACACTTCACCCATTTTGTCTCTGTATGAATTTGGGGTGTGAGCGATTGCTAAACGGCCTCATCAACTACCAGCAGTTTGGCCCTGTCCCAATACCCACACTACGCACTACACACTTCAACAAACTGTGCATTTCACTGGAAAGCCATGTGGAGCATACACTTACCTGAAGCTCACATCGCTTGCTGCAAGTGCAGATCAAAACGTTTTGATGAATTGGCGCACCATGTACACTTCATGTGAACGCTCATCTGAAGTGCACAAGTGCATAAGTTGGAGTATTGGGACAGGGCATCAGTCTGACATGTTTTAATAATCACAAGTAAATACAGAGCAGTGGGGTGGAGATGGGAGGTATGTTAAAATGTCAATTTTCTGACTCACCTTGATTGGAATAATAAACAAATTAGTGAATTAGATAATCACATTATAACAATGTTAAAACCTCAGGAAGTTGGTTTTACACAATGAGACCAATAATGTCCATAAACTAGGGCAGCTCAATGAATCGTTATCAGATCTAAATGAAGTCGCTGCAATTATCAAATTGCAAAGGCTGCAATTATTTAGAGATGAGAATGTGCTCTGGAAAGAAAATATAATTTTATAGAAAAATCTTGACTTCAAACATGTTCTAAAATGCATGGAATTATTGGTTCATATTTCAGACTTCTCTCAAATGCTCCTGGAGTTGTTCACAATGTGCACTCTGAACAGAATTGTTTTTTTAACCATGTATTTTAAATCTAATCAGAATCGCGAGACTTCACAGAACAATCACATTTTGATGGGTTTTTTTTCCAAATCATTCAGCCCAAATCTAAACCAAATGTATTATTTTCTATCCCACATGGGTTGTGGTTATATGTAGATTTTTGAGTTATAAGTTTATTAAATTGAAATGTAAACAGTAAAAGTATACTTTTTTTTCTCAACATGGTGCCTCTGGTTACTCCCATCACAGTGTGCAATTTGCATTTTCTCCAAGTAATTTTTAAGTTCTAGAAATCAGATATTATTTTTGTGAGATTGCAATCGCCGGCTTTGAGAGTCTTGTTTTTGTGTGCTCTTAAACAGCCTCCTATTTTGACTTGCCAGTGTTTTTGTTAGTCAACCAAAATTTGTATTAGTTGACTTATTACAAGGAGTTCTATGGGACATCAGAAAGGAGACGTTATGGAGTTGAGAGATACGCAATAGTTTTTAGCGCTTTGCCACTCCCCCTTTTTAGTCGACTAATCGATCGACATGGCATGTCTTTAGTCGACTGCAGTCCTAGTTTTCATGCAGGTTTGGGGAAGTCCATGGGGACCGTTTAAGCTTGGCCATCTCCTTTAGCTCTGCCCCCTCTGTCTCCTCTGGGCTGTTAGCTTGGCTCCCTCCTCCTTCAAATAGGTCTTTTTAGCACCGTCACACTTCTACACCGCCTCTGTCCCGGCCCCAGCCTGCATTGTTGTGCCTATTTAACACCTCAGTGAGCAGATTACCCCCCTCTCCCCTCCTCCCTTTTTCTCTCTCTGTTTCTCACCCCTTCTTCTGATCCGGCGCTTAAAGACTCACTGTGCTTAATATCACTAGTGCACAGAGGGAGGGGGGCTTGGGAATGGAGGGAGAAGGGGGGGGGGGGGGGGGGGGGGCAGCAGTCATATGACACCAGGCTTGTACATGACTCGGAAAACAAGGGAGAGAAAGAGAGAAGAGAGAGGGAGGGATAGAGAGGGGAAGAAAGACAGACTAGTTTGTATGGAATTCTCATGTATGTAACTTGAATTAAAGACCCTGTACCTGCCCCCCCATGTATTTAATAACAACTAGCATGTTAATGTGCACTTCCTGATTATCAGACAGCAAAACACTTTGTAATTAGATGCAGGCAGCACGCTCCACTATGGGGAAATTTCAGTGTTGCAACAGTAAAGAACAGCAGTAGAATCAGGTATACACATTTCAAAATAACTAACAATAAAAAAGTCAAATCTAGTTCAGTATAGTGTTCCTTTCTGTTCTCTACACTGTCAAAATGTCCAAGTTTTTAATTTTATTTTACAAGGTTAATCGTATGTCAGTCTTTTTCTTAATTCTTCTGCATAATGTGAACTTTAAATTTAATCCTAGTATTAAACCACAAATCAGAAATCATTCAGCCCTACTGCCTACATCAAAAAGTATAAATATTAATAACTATAATAATAATAATCATCATCATCATGATCATTATAAACCACTAAAACACAGTTCAAATCAGATGTTTTTTCCCTTTAAACAAAGGGTTAATCCTGGAAATACCAAACCCACAAATCCAGCATTAGCAGCAGCCCAGTACTTTGATTCCCCCTCAGACTGAGAGGAATACAGTTAGAAGCCTTAATCTACCTATGAGCTTAGTCTGGGTAAGCCCCACATGTAGCTAAAGACAAAGTGAACACAGGAGGCAGGGAGGGAGGGAAAGGGGGAAAGAGAAAAAGAGAGGGAGGGGGAAAGGGAAGGGAGAGAGAGGAGAGGGGGACAGACGAGGGAGGGAGGGGGACAGACAAGGAAGAGGAGAGGTAAGAGAGAAGAGAAAGAGAAAAAAGGAAGGAGAAGAGCGGGAAGAGACAGAGACAAGCATTGTAAGAGCGAGGAGGGAGAAGAGAGCTGAAGGAGGGGAAGAAAGGAGAGCACGAGAGAGAGAGAGAGAGAGAGGGAGGATAGAAGAGAGAAAGGAAAGAAGATCAAGAGAGGGTTTAGAAGAGGAAGGGAGAAGAGAGGAAAGGAGAGAGAGGGAAAGAGACAGTGGGGAAGCAAGAGAAGGCGTGAAGAGAGAGTGAGACAAGGAAGGAGGGAAGCTGGGGGAGAGATTGCTTATGTTTTGCGGGTCAGTGCTCCAGTGCTCAGCTCACTAAAGCAGTTTTGAATACAGGGGGTGAAGGAGGGGGACTGGAGTAGAATACAGATTTACACCCCTCCCTCAGGCCTTCTCCCTCTCCTTTCCCCTCCCTCCATCTCCGTTTCCTCTCGCCTCCTCTCTTGTTAGCCCTTCTCCTGTGCACTCTCAAACAATCTTTCTCTTTACCTGTCCTCCTTTCTCTCTGTTCTCCTTCTCTTGGCTCTTTGCTCTCTCCGCCTCTCTTGTTGTCCTTTCTCTTCCCTTCATCCTCTCTCCCAGTCTTTCTTTCTCTCCTCCTAAATCTCCTCAAACTCTTCTATCTCGCTCTCCTCCTTCATCCCTTCTTTTTACTCCCTCTTGCTTCCTCGTCTCTTTTCTTCCACAGGCCCGTTTGTCCTTTCCTCCTTCATTTAAGCTTTATTCCTCTTTCTATTTCTCCCGCTATGTCGTTCTTTCTCTCTCTCTCTCTCTCCCTCCTCCCTCTCGGAGACCACTGCGTAAAGCGCTCAAATGTGTTTGTTAGATGCACATTTCATTGATGGTCAGTGGTTATAATGGACTCGACATGAAGCTGTAATCCATTAACAATAGGATGCGTTGGTCAGAAGGCCGTAGGGGGAGGCCGAGGGAGGGGGACGAGGGAGGGGGAGGGGGAGGGAGGAAGGGGGATGTTTGCCGTCTGTCTAAAAGCACCGGGTCAGTGTAATAAATACCACTCGTGGGGATTTGTGGCTACTGAGCAATATTGCAAGGTCAGGTTTAAATTGTGTTTCAGGTTTAAAAGGATGGTTAAAGTGTTATATAGGATTCATATGCATTTTTCAACATTAAAGGCGCATTATGTAACTTTTACAGTGCGAGTGCTTGGCATGTTCCGCAGTATGGCGGAACGTGTATTACATTTATTCAGTCGCAGATGTTTTTATTCTTTTACTGAAAAAAGTATACCTTGAAAATCATGTATTCTGACTGTGAGCAGGCTTGTCTCTCCACAGATTTGACCTGTAACTTCCATTAAGATAATAATCCTCAAATTCACTATTTCACTTTTTTTTCCCTCTATCTTGATAATTAAAAACATAATAGCTAAGCCCTAGTTGAAGTTATTGAGTCATGCAGTACCTGGGTTGTCAGTTAGAGCAGGGTGTCAGGGTGAGAGGAAGCCTGATGTTTGAAGAGCTACTTCATGTAATCATCGACTCGGCTTCATGTAATCATTGACCTGAACTGCCTTCGGTCAAGAGAGGAAACCGCCTGATCAAGTGGAGGCACAGTTGAAATTGTGTTTCTCTGATGAGTCACCTCTCAGTGTGTGATACTTAGTGAAATAACAGTAATAAGAGCAAAGTGGATTTAATGTGTTCTTAACCTGCTGCAGAGTCATTCATATTCAGATGAACTATGGTAATTAGACCTGCACAATGAAGCAAAAATATCATTATTGCAACTAAGCATGGGACGAGTTTGAAATTATTTTGGCCATGATAATTGTGACTCCAAATTTCAGTCATATCACAATAATAATAATGCTGACGGATATGAATGGATATCTGGATATGAATAATTATAATTTTAAAGTTATGAACAGGCTCCATATTTAAAAAGCTGTTGTAGTATTGGAGTTTGTTGTTTTCACTTATAACAATGATCTAGAGAGATCATCATGGAGAAGTATTTTTTTCTGCACGTGGTGGTATTAAGGCGAATTATCTTCATTGGTGATTCTTACGATTATATAAAATGTCCCATGAACAATTATTTTGAACCCTTTTTATCACAAACAATATTATTGTTTAATGTCCTATCCCTACTCAACACTGGCACATGCAAAAATCCATATGGCATCAAAGTTAATAAATTGCTAAACAAATTCTTCATCAGAAAGAAATATGCAGTCGTTTTTATCTAAATGTAAAAAGGGCAAATTTTGGCCATAATAAAGTTTCATAAGTTCATCTTGGTTTGTTTTACTTTTTTTTTTTTTTACATTTTGACCCAGTTATTAGGGCATTGCTTTTGTATTTAACTGTGCTTATTTCAAAATTGTATTAAAATAATGTTCTCTTCTCATAGTACTAAATTTACTTGTTCAACTTGTCAAATAATTGTTCTATATTTTACAAACTACATATGTTTTCAATATTGTGTCACTTAGGGCATCAAGATTTATTGTCTTGAACTCAAATTCTCCATTTGAAACATTCAAATAGCAAAGGACTTTCTATTGCTAAAGTAGTTGCAAACATGTCTCTCCATCGGGTCTTAAAAACCTGCTGCGCTAATCCTCAAATTTTAAGGGCCCATATTGGGCTATTTTCAGATCTATATTATAAAGTTGTTTACTCATCCCAAACATACCTGGAGTTGTGTTTTGTTTCATTCTGACTGAGTTCTTCTCTCAAACTGAAAACACTCTGTTCCACCCTGTGATGTCATGTGGTAATACTAGAAGTGCGCCACTGTTTTTAAACTCCATACGCCTTTGCTAGAATTATTTGGATAATTTGAGCCCTGGAATTGGCAATCTCTACTGAACTAAAGGTAAAAGGAGAAGTTAACTTAAACTACCTCTTCATGACATCACAAGGTGGAACAGATCATTTGGAGCTTTGGAGATGCAGACTAATAATAAAGGAAGGGCGTGTGAATGCAATGAAATACAGCTCCATGTATGTTTTTGATGACGTAGCATTATTTTTAATCCTTAAGCTGACATTGGAAAAAGTGGGTGTATGAATCTGTGTGTGCTGTCTGACACTATAAAACCATAATATATGTTTGAAGATAAATAAATGAATGACAGGGAACTATTTAAATAGGAATAACATTATTTTTTCTATTTCAATAGAGCAACTCGATGCTTCCTGAAAGTTTACGAAACTCAGACAAGAGACGAAATGGACCAGAGTTTCCCAATGACACAAAGAAACGAAAGGTGGACGACAAAGACTCCAGTCACTATGTAAGTCTGAATGCAACTGAATACGTTTAGTTAAAGGTCTTATGTTATGCTCACTGTACAAATGTGGTTTTCATGGCATTTTTAAGATGTATAAACACCAGTAATTAAATAAATGGAAGATAATATTTCTTTTCATATACACTGAGATAACTAGGGCATCAAACAAGTTGCTTGGTACACCTTTAATTTACAAACTGCTTAAATATATACTCCACTAAAATTGTACATGAATTAATTTTATACCTTCCTTTCATTCAGGATAGCGATGGTGAGAAAAGTGACGATAACTTGGTAGTAGACGTTTCGAATGAGGTTGGTATTGTGTTGTTCAGTCAGATTTTGTTTGTTTGATTTCTGTCAGGCACAAGTTTGACCACCTGTCTGTGTGTGCAGGACCCCGCCTCTCCTCGTGGTACGCCTCTCCCCTCCCCGAGAGAGAACGGTTTAGATAAAGCCCGAATACTGAAGAAGGACCCCTGCAGTCCCGCCTCCACTGCGTCATCGGCAAGCTCCTCCTCACTCAAGTCCAAAGAGATGGCCATGGTATGAAGAAAATTATATTAGCATTGTGTCAAATTATATTAGCATTGTGTCAAATTAGTCAAATGTTATTTTGATACTAGGAATATTTGAAAAAGATGATCAATTAGTTCTGCAAGAAATCAAAATGACTATTTGAATGGACACCTGACAACTCGCCAAGACTGAAATTTTGGAAGGATCATAATTTCTTCTACTAAATGCCCTGTCTTATTCTGCATTAAAGAAAACTAAACTGCTAACCCTGCAGTTTAAATCTGTACAAACATGTGATTCTTGTATTAGTTTCAGTTTATATTTCAGTCTGTGTGTCAATTCCTCTGGAAGCATTTAAAATGTGAACAGAATCCTATTATTAAGACATAAATCAAAATCTACTTGCAAACTCAAATCGTTCTGCCCTATGATCAATCCAGATGCATATACTGATGTAAGAATGTGTGGGTGATGTAAAGTGCTTTGAGTACCTTGAAGGTGGAATTCAGTCATTCACTTTTTTAAATTGAAAATCCTCTGTTTCTTAAAGCTGGTCACATACTAAGTAAAGGAAATGCGATATAAACAACCAGATAAGAAATGTGTGAGATTATTAACAAATAAAAAATCCCCTTCTAATAACTTGTGTCCACAGCGAGACAAGGCAGGTACACCAGGGCTGAAGTCCAGCACACCCACTCCCAGAGGCGACTCCACCCCAGGACCAAGCTCCACTCCTGGGATCAGACCGAGTCTTGCCAAGCCCTCCTCCATGGAGCTCCCACATCCTCCTGGTAAGTGTAATATATCTACAGAAGTATTTCTAATATATAACTGTAGGGGTTGGACAGTAACTTTGTATTTTTGGGGATTGTTTCATACTGACAATAGATGTTTCTTTTTATTATCTCTAATCCAGGAAATACATTGTTAACATGCTGATAGATCCACTCTCTTCCACTACAGGTGCTGGTTTGAGGACCCCCCTGGCTGTACCTGGTCCGTACCCTGGAGCCTTTGGTATGTTGCCTCATGGGGCTGGGATGAATGGGGAGCTGGCCGGAGCTGCTGGAGCTGCAGCGTATGCGGCCGGACTCCACAACATGTCCCCCCAGATGAGTGCGGCTGCTGCGGCTGCTGTAGCTGCCTATGGACGCTCCCCCATGGTCAGTACTATGCTATGTCCATCTTCTGCTTATCTGGGGCTGGGTCACAGGTGTAGCAGTCTAAGGAAGTGTCTGTTGTGAGGGAAGTCTGGGAGGCGCTGCTTAGACTATTCTGTATATAATACAATACCACGCTCTGGTAATTAAATAACTGAATATAAACCAGACCGACATTTGATCAGTGCCATTTAACAAAAAACTTTTTAGACAGTTTTGCTGACACAGGATTACAGATCATTGTTATTTATGGTCTCCTGTCCATAATACATGCATGCATCTTAGAGCTTCAGGTCGTCCTAAAAGAGTTACGTTGTAAACACTGGTCATATCTTATGCTTGTATAGTGTGTGTACAGATGTGTATGTGGGCCTGTGTATGAGCTGTTGTTTCTCTCCCTTTCATCGCCTCATCTCTCCTCCTCTTCATCACTTCATCTCTCTGTGTTTGCACAGCTTTCATTAGAGTTTAAACGGCCTCAGAGCGACACCGCTGTTTACAGAGCTAGACCCGTGTGTTTGCTCTCTCTCTCAACCCTCTCTCCTTTCTCCCCCTCTCCATCTCCTCTTTTTTTTTTACCCCTTGCTCTTTCTCTCTCTCCTGTCTTTACACCCGCTCTCTCTTTCTCACTATCCCTTCTGTTTGTCCTCAAAGGGCCCCGAGTCCGAGGACATGGTTTACCTACTGCTCTGCTCAGTTAGCCTGTTAGCCTTTAGCCTGATAGCCCTGTGCTCATAGACCTCTGTGTTTACTCTTCAGGTCGGCTTTGATCCACATCCACACATGAGGGTACCAGGGATGCCACCCACTCTGACAGGGATCCCCGGAGGAAAACCGTGAGTGGAGCATGAATTTTATATCAAACTCATAACATTTAATAAATTAATGACCTGGTTGATGTTAAATAATTAACACAATACAGTACACTTTTTTGTGGGGGTGGGGTATTTCAGCTTTAATAAAGTGGCTCTAACTCTGTTCCTTTGCAGTGCGTACTCCTTCCACGTGGCGGCAGATGGTCAGATGCAGCCGGTGCCCTTTCCTCCGGATGCGCTGGTAGGCCCGGGCATCCCTCGCCATGCTCGTCAGATCAACACGCTCAACCACGGGGAGGTGGTGTGTGCTGTGACCATCAGTAACCCCACCAGACACGTGTACACAGGAGGGAAGGGCTGCGTCAAAGTGTGGGACATCAGTCACCCTGGCAACAAGAGCCCTGTGTCCCAGCTAGACTGTCTGGTGAGTCAGAGCGAAACCTAATTATTATATCCACCTTATTCCCAAAGTTGCCGTGGGCACCACCATCACCATTCGGGTTGTGTTATTTGCTGTTGAGATCGGCAGCCCATGCAAAATAAGTTTTATACAGACTACAAAGCTGTTTTAAAGCCTCCCAGGGAAAGAGGGCACAGTTGACTTGTCGGTCACATGAACATTTTGCACAAACGAAGCTACTTTGTCATAGTTTTTCTGCAAAACTTTTCTCAAGTACACGCTTAAACAGACGTGCCAACAAACGTGTGGCTTAGTAGCATTTAGAGGCAAAAGTGGGTGTGGTGGAAAAGGTCAATAATGGCTTTTGACCAATACAATCTAAATACACAATTTACAAAAATTTGCAATTAAAATTTCACTTTTGCCATTCATGAGTTTCAGACAAGTACTTCCTGATTTGAAGGGGAAAAAGATATCCATTTGTTGTTCTCTCTTGGTAAATGGATAGTCACATTTTTATATAGCGTTTTCCCACCTTCTAGGCATTCAGACATATCAAGGAGCAACTCATCTATTCAAAAACACATTCATACACCAGTGTACGCAGACACTGCTTGGTGGGTTAAGTGTCTTGCCCAAGGACACAAAACAGTGTTCATCTGTGGGAGCTGGAATCTCACCACTAACCTGTGGGTCAGAGGATTTCACAGCTCAACCAAAGATGTTTGTTCGAGAGCGGGATTCAAACTGTCAAACTTCTGATGACTGGACAAACGCTCTACCAACTGGGCTACTGTCGTGTCTTGTTCCCATGCTTCTACAATCAAATAAATGCTTTTTTCTTTTAGGACATCACCATTAGTTTGTGAAAGCCAAAGATAATTAAAGTAATGCCAGTAGAGTGAATTCTTTATTAAATATATTATGTCTTTTGTCTCAACAGAACCGTGATAACTACATCCGCTCGTGCCGTCTGCTCCCTGATGGTCGAACGCTGATTGTTGGAGGCGAGGCAAGCACATTGTCCATCTGGGACCTGGCCACGCCCACTCCTCGGATAAAGGCGGAGCTTACCTCATCAGCGCCGGCGTGCTATGCGTTAGCAATTAGCCCCGACTCCAAAGTGTGCTTTTCCTGCTGCAGCGACGGTAACATCGCTGTGTGGGACCTGCACAACCAGACGCTAGTCAGGTACAGACGGATGGTGAACTTTTATTTATTTTATAAACGCTGGAAGATGTGAATGTATAAAAGTAGTTTAAACTTGTCACTCAGGGCTGTGCAATTAATGCAATTTTAATCAGTCATTGCTAATCGTCAGTGATCAGTTTGGGTCTTTTTGATGGAGAGGTCCACAATCAATCCTCTGTCAGTGAAAGCATGTGGTTTGGAACAGACACAAGACTTTGGAGGAAGTAATTGGACTATTTTGTGTGTTTAGATTATGCTGATTAATAGCCTGGTTTTGGTTTAAGTTAAGATTATTGTCTCTGTAGGGAAATGTATCTTCTGCATTTGACCCATCCTTCTATGCAGCTTCAGCGTTCAGGAAATTAATATAGAATTTCAGGAAATTAATATAGAATTTTTTTTTTTCTTAATCAGTATGAGGAAAACAAAAACATGATTTAGATTTTTATTGTTGTTTTGGTGTAATCTGACCATAACACATTTGTGACAAAGAATAATGTATTGCCACAGAAATTATCATTTCACTATTTCTTTAAAGATTTTTTCAAACCCTTTTTTTCTGGACTGTAAAATATGTGAGGTTACTAGGTGAATACAGTTCTTAAATATAAGTGTCTCTTGTTGGTTCCTTCAGACAGTTCCAGGGCCACACAGACGGAGCGAGCTGCATTGACATCTCTAATGATGGCACCAAACTGTGGACTGGAGGTTTGGACAACACTGTGCGCTCCTGGGACCTGAGGGAGGGACGGCAGCTGCAGCAGCATGACTTCACCTCACAGGTAACACCACTGTTCTAGCTCATTTCACTGTTTACTTATTAGATTATAGACCTTTAATTATAATAGTGGTTTCACACGTTCAACTGTAGTCTCAGCAGTGCCCCCAGTGGCACCAGCGCACTAGATTTAGGTCTGTTTCCTTCATTGGTGGGTTGGTCCCTGTTAACATCTTAATTTTGCGTAGAATATCTGTTGCTGATATTACACCGCCCATGTCTACCACATCTCGTGATCAGATATGTTTGAAAGAATTCAGTCTTAACCTCTGTTTTAGTGGCATACGGGCGATGACAGTATTGTTGCCGACAGTCACATTTTTTATTTTGTTCAAAAACGGTAAATCGTCATAAAATCAAAACCAAAGGCGCTAACAACAATAAAAATGTTTCAGAATGTTTTAAGCAGATCTTTTTTTTAAACAAACACTCCTCAGTCACGGCTCACCAGTTACACGTTGCCAAAAAAAGCAATAAAAAAGATAGAGTTTGGACATTCGCTGAGGCCTGGGAACAGTTCTGTTGTTTCCTCAAAATGAGCAACAAATGTGCTCCAAAAATTTGAAAATAACTAAACCCTGTGTTTCAGATCTTCTCGCTGGGCTACTGTCCTACAGGGGAGTGGTTGGCCGTGGGGATGGAGAGCAGCAACGTGGAGGTTCTGCATGTCACGAAACCAGACAAATACCAGCTGCACCTGCACGAGAGCTGCGTCTTGTCCCTGCAGTTCGCCTATTGTGGTACGAGTTCTACTGGTTTTAACTGCGGAGGCATATTTGTTTTCTTGGAATAGTTATATCATTACCAAAAACAAAACAATATACTGTCTGTCTTTTACAGGTAAATGGTTTGTGAGCACAGGAAAAGACAACCTACTGAACGCGTGGAGGACACCCTACGGTGCCAGCATATTCCAGGTGGGAATAGTGAAAAAAAAAAAAAAAAATGATGGAGAATAGTAAGGATACTCAAAAAGGGAGCATGATGTTGTACTTATAACATTTAACGGACTGTATTTAAAGGAACCATATGAATCCTGCACTAATCCTGCACTACTGTTTTATAAAAGTATTATAATCAACTGACCCTGTTGTCAGAGCCTTAACCTGCAGATAGAGGGCACATACAAGTTTTTATCATTCTCAGTATATAGACAGAGGCTGCACTAGCACTGGCTAAAGATTGGCTACAGGTGCTGGGGTTTAGGTAGTGACCATTCAGATCAGAGAGTCATTTTAGGTTTTAACAAACTGGATTTAGACATTGAAACTGGCAACCCAAATGAGACACTCATGTGAGGCTCATTCTGTTGTCGGCTTGGTTAATTGTCTTGAGAACTAAAACACCATTTATAACACATGTCCAATGTTTTTGTAATTAAGAGTAAATCAGCTTTACATTTGTTATCGGTGAGCGCTTAATTGGATTCTAGTATGGCCACCTCATATATCGGGACACGCTGAGGTCTTGTGAGCTTTAAGCCATGTTATAATGTTGTTACCTCATCAAAAACATACCTGGAGTTGTGTCTTGTTTCATTCACACACATTTGAGTAATCCTGCATTATTAGCCTGTCTACATCTCCAAAGTTCAAAATGTTCCACCGTGTGATGTAATGTAGTGGTAGTTTTTACCTTTTGTTCAGTAAAGATTGGCAATTCCTAGACTGAAATCATCCAAAAGATTCTAGTGAAGGTGTATGGAATTTAAAAACACAGTGGAGCACTTCCTGTATTACCACATGACATCACAAGTGTTTTCCTTGTGAGGGAAGAATTCAGCCTAAATGTGTGAATGAAACAAAACACAACTCCAGGTATGTTTGTGATGAGGAAACAACATTATAACATAGATTAGAAAATAGCGTATCACAGGCCCTTTAACAGTTTTAGGTTAAATTCTTGAATAACCACCCAACCACTCCTCCATCGACTAACGTGACCTGCTTCTTTCTTTCAGTCTAAGGAGTCCTCATCCGTGCTGAGTTGTGACATTTCTGTAGATGATAAATACATCGTCACCGGGTCAGGAGACAAGAAGGCCACTGTCTATGAGGTCATTTACTAGAAACAGACCTGCCTTTGTGTGGAAGCTACGACCAGTTTCGTCTAAACGGAAGGACAACTGTTCAGTCCTCTACCAGTGTCTTTGTGAAAGCAACTTTTAACGCCTCGGCCGCAATCTTTGTAAGGGGAACTGCTAAATGCCATCTACGCCATGTTTGTGAGGGCCACTTCTAATGCCACTTCCACCATCTTTGGGAGGGCAACTGAAAGAAGCAAATCTGCCATATTTGTAAGGGCAACTTCTAATGCCTCATCCTCCATGTTTGTAAGGGCAACTGCTTCTCAAGTTACTATATAAAGGGCAACTGCTCAATCTCTGCTGTCATCTCTGCGAGGATAACTCCATAAGCCACTTCCGCCATCTTTGTAAGGGCAACTGCTAATGCCACTTCTGCCATCTTTGGGAGGTCAACTGCTCAAGCAATGTCCACCATCTTCGGGAGGTCAACTGCTAATTCCTCATCCACCATCTTTGTAAGGGCAACTGCTGCTCCAGCCACCATAGATGGGACCATTTGACACACAGGCACATACCGAATATTTGGGCAGAGGAAACCGGAGATTCTTGAATTCTTTTAGACAAAGAGTAATATTGACAATGATGAACCAATCTGCTTTGATAAAGAGCTCTCAAGAACTATTGGAATGGACAGAAACGCAGATATTTCGTCGGCCATGTTGGAAAGGACAATTTGCAGACTGTTTTTGTGGACTGCCTTTTTGACCCTAGAACCTCAGCTTGCCATTGTAAAACGTGTCGCATCTATGTTTATTATGTCCTATTGAACTGCGTCGTGTTCAGAATGTGATGATAAACGTGGTACAAACTAAAGACCGTGGCTTTCAGAACCATTAAAAGCTACTAGTCTGTACAATAGCGTTGAACACTCTCTTATCAGGTTTATTGTCTTAAACTCCTGCTTATAGAAATGGCAAAGATATAGACACAATTTATGAGAAGCTTAACAAGAATAAATATGTCATAAGATTAAATAATAATACAATTGTGAGTTTAGGTTAATTTAAATGGTACCAAGCCTTGCCTGTGTTTCTCACACAATGTCTTACTACATGGGACCAACTATAGACCCTTTAAAATGTTTGTTATCAGAATGTTCAAAACTCAGAATTGGACGCAAAAGTGAAGTACCGTAATTTTCATATTTGCAGTTATGTTGACACAAAATAAATAATTTTCTGGTGTTGAAAAGTCAATTGGTTTTCTTCTTTTATGAATGTTAGAACTACTTTTTTTCTGGCTTCTAAAGTGAACGAAATATGTGAAATTTTTGGTTCAGGATGTGATGGAGCACCACCCAAACATGTATACATCTTTTTTCTTGTATTTATCAATTTTTATCTCTTTTTTTTTTTTTTTTTTTTTTCCATATTAAAGATGAATAAATAGAGGTGCTCCGATCAATTGACCGATCAAGGCAAAAATAACATGATTGTGTTTGGCAAAAAGGGGCAATCACACATGGGTAATTGGACAACTAGAGGCACATTATCGTATTAAAACAATTCAAACTTCATATCATCAAAGTTTGCATCACTATGTCAAAGTCCATGTGTTCGGTATCGGCCAATAAAAAAATTCAGACGATGGTACCAGTGATCGGCCTCAAAGATCGGAGCATTTCTACTGGTAAAATGACATTAATTGGGGGAGAATATATACTTCTAATCATTGAAACACTTTTGCCCACATTCTGGAGGTTAAAATCAGCTCTGTGTAATTAATTTAATTTAAATTATGATTACACCTACCTCTTCAATCAGTTACCAAACAATCTGTTCTAATCTACAACTGAAGAAAAAAAGGAATGAATCAGAATATAAGTACATTTTAAGTTTATACTCCTTTGGGTTTACTTTACATCATTGTTTCAAATCTTTTTGCAGTTCAATTATTACCTAAATTATGATCACTTTGTATCGTCCTAACTCTCTTTTGAATGTATTCTGTTTACAAACTTTTAAAGGGTCAGTACTTCTGTGATAAATGTCTTGAAATCATAGTTGGCTTAAAGGCTCTGTACCTAATTTTTACTGTATTAAAAACATGAAAAACAGAACTAGTTCATTTTAAATGGTTTGCAGTAGCCCAAAGTTATTCCTCACTTATCTTATGCATTCAGGGCATCCTAAATATTCACCATGATGAGTTTATAAGTGCTTTTCACAACTTTCATAGGCTGGTGATGCAACAACTAGCATGCTAACCACATACTTCCTGACTATTAGGCAATAAAACATATAAAGATATTATAATTAGGCGTAGACGGTACACAGATGACTTATTTTAGCCTTAAGAGCCTTATACAATAAATCTGTACTGGAGCAAGACACATTTTGCTCGAATACATGGGAAAAAATCAGTTACAGGTCCTTTAACAGGCGGTCTTATAATAGAAACTGGCTTCATAAAAATCTATTGCTGGTCTGGTGTTTCCAGAGGGTGAGGCTGATAAAGTGTCTACATTTTGCTATTGTTTTGTGTTGGATGTAAAAATGTAAATATAATTCTTTTGTTTTGGGTTTTTTTTTCTTACAGGAATTGCTTTAGAGATCCAGGTTTTGTACGTCTTTTACATGAACAAATCAGGAGAACTACTAAATGGTCTTAATGCTAGCTAATCAAATGATTGAAATGTCTAGACAATAAATGTGTTTTTGTAAATCCTGTGGTCGCAGTCAGTTTGTCCTAGAGGTACTCCATCTTTTAAATTTTGATTAAAAATACTGCATGTTAGTGGTGACCGGTATTCACAAAAATAGATTATCAGATCATATTTTTTCCGTCCATCAGAAATGCGCCCGTAAATGTGCTCAGACTGTAAAACTTTAAATTGGAAGACACTGAGTTTTCTCAATATACATGTTACACTTTGCATAACATTTGAAAAAAAAAAAATGTTTGCATATTCTGTAGATAGATATTTCCCACCTATTGCAAATGTAATATTTTAAAAGTACAGTATGTAACTTTCTGGAGGTAGCACATCACCTCCATGATTCTATGGGATCAGAAAATTAAAACCATACTTTGGAACATTCTCCATGGAGATAGATACGTTTTATGCTGTACAGTTTAAGATCGTTGTCAAATGAACAACATTTCCATGGAAACAATTACAGAATGTTATAGTTTTTTTTTTTTTTTTTTTTAGGGCAATAAGTACAACCAAAATGGAAAATTATTTCAGTGTATTTTTTGACTAAAAAGTGACATACTGTAGCTTTAAAGGGCCCATATTATGCAATTTTTTGATCTATGTTATGTTTCATCATCACAAATATACCTGCACTTCTCTCATGCAAAAAAAATCACTTTGTTCCACCTTGTGATGTCATACAGGAAGTGATCCACTGTGTTTTTAAACTCCACACACCTTTACTAGAATCATTTGGATCATTTTATTTTTGATCGAATGAATTGATTGAAGGTAAAAGGAGCTGTTAACATGAAAACTACCACTTCATGACATCACAAGGTGGAACTGAGGATTTGAGCTTTGAAGATGTAGACAGACTAATAATAGTCACTCAAACATGTGTGAATGAAACAAAACACAACTCCAGGTTTGTTTTTGCTCACAAGAGTCCAAACAGAAAAGAGCAGGTTGCCATTAATGGTAAAACAGTGACATTTACACTCCGGCTGATAGGTGGCGTGGTCCAAGATGAAGACAACTGTGGATTTGGAAAACCACTGTTGGTAATGAAGAAGAGGAGATGAGGAGGCTGACGGTTCTGCTGCTGTGTTGGAGATGAAGTGGAGGAGGGTTGTAGCTGAAAATACAAGGGGAAAGAGGGGAGAGAGTGCATTTATATGACTGACCTTATATGATATCTAAAGAGGCAAAGATTACTCTTTATATGGCCTGGGAATTGAACCAGGGACCTTCTTGCTGTGAGGCAGGATTACTCACTACTGCGTTGAGCTGTCGTTAGAAAGATCAACATTTTTAGATCTCGTGCACTTCTGTTGAGATTTTTCTGGGCTTGTGAGGTGTCTGGCATAACTGGAGCCTAATAACAAACAGGCCCTCCCCAGAAAAGTTACACAATGTACCTTTAGAAGAAAAATAGACAAAAATTACACATATATTTGCTTATAAATTCACTGGACACTGTGCAGTGCCTTTTGTCCATGTTAAACTCAGATTGGAGCTAGCTCTAATTCCTGATGTACCACTGATATGACAGAACACATGATCCCAGCTGTTCAAACAGACAGTGTGTAAATCCGATGGCTAACTCCGCTAACTCCGCTAAGCGCTAACACCACAACAAACAGCTCTCCTCTCCCAATCCCAATCCGATTAATTAGCCCGGACATATCACTGAGCAGGCATACTCTGGAAAAACAATACAGTAAGTTAAGGGCACACTGTGGAACTTTTCTGGTGGAGGGGCCAACACCTACTTGATCCACTGAATGGCATTCAACTTATCTATATTCATTACTGGTCAGATCTGTGGAGAGGCGACCCCCATTCACGGCAGGAATATATGTTCTTTTAGGTATATTCCACGCAATGAAATCACGTTTAACTGAATAGATGCAAGATAGACATGTTTAATGCCATACTGTGGAACATTTCAGACAAAACAAAGCTATATCTTCATGGAGACAAGAAGCATGTAATTTTCTATATGTGTATTTTGTGTTTTTGCAGTGTATAGTTCACATGAGAAGATTAGCCGCTAATTACAGCTCTGAACGAGAGGCGATCCTCTGAGAGAAAAAAGTAATTGGAATTATCATTTTATTTTATATTTTATTTTCTGCGTTCTCTTTTGATCGAGCTGCAGTCGGATTATTGGGTTTAAATCGCTCAAATCCTTAATCCTATTTATCTGAACGCTAAACAAAAAGGTGCTCTCCTCCTCCCTCTGCTCTGTCGGCGTAAAGTACTGACACATTTTACTTTTTAAGCTATGGAAGGATTTAGGCTGAATTCTCTGGACTGTCTTTAAAGCTTAATCAGACTGAATCTGCAAAATGGACTTTTCAGAGCTTTTAACCATGTTAGAGTTGTTTCCTCTTACCAGTTGTTTACTCTCACCATTTGGAGGGATTTGTGCATGTTTGAGCAATTTTAAACACCATTTAGGGCACCTTCTTGCCAATCTACCCCCGTTTTCACCGCCACTGGCACACACCCACTGCTCTCTATTTACTTCATTCTATAGTTGTATTTTCTTAATCTGTGCTACATGTAGGAGTCAGCAGCTCTGCAAAGTCATTGTGGTACGAATAACAATATAAATTTCTGCTCGCTAGTGTAATCTGCAGCTATCCATCGGAGGTGCCGACACGGCTCTTTGTTGTGATGAAGTTTATGGCAACGTTAGCTCCCACTGCGTACCTCGGACTTGTTTCTTTTTAGATGAATATTGTGATTTAAAGTGTCCAAATTATAACATAATGATCCACAGGAGATTATAACTATACAGCAGACACAAGCACAATATCTTTATCAATCTTTAATTGAAATGTAAAAGTGATCTTCCAAAACCTGATTATTTGAGTACAGTTACATAATATGATCACTAAACCAGATATGGTAAAAAAAAAAAAAAAAAAAAAAAAAAAAAACATAGATAATATAAGAAGTAACTAACCTATCTGTGTCCTGTTTGAGTTCGCCATGGGGATATTATCACTTTGTCTGAAAATCTTCATGGAGACAAGTGGCACTGCTAAATCAAGTTTCAAGTCAGATCTGGGGGCAGGCCGCCCTGATCATAGAGTCTTTGTTCTTGTGAGTTCACAAACTCACGAGAATCCATCTTATTGTGCCCGCGCTGGTGCGATAGAGCTCGACAGGTAGAGGACGGGCCAGTCACAAAGCACCACTGCTTTGGTTTGTGTGGAAGCCAAAAGTGAAGCATTGTATCAAACCAAAACAAACATGGACATGCTGACAGACGTCAAGTCAAGGCAAGTTTATGTGTATAGCACAATTCGTACACACGGTAATTCAAAGTGCTTTACAGAATAAGAAAGACATTAAAATCACACAAATCAAAATAAATAATCACAAATAATCATCATAAAATTGACATTAAAACATTAAAACAAAACAGAATAAAAACCTTTCAGTGCAGAACAAAAAGCCTGGATTAAACATTGTCAAAGTAGAGGCCTGTCTCACATCTTCAGGGAGACTGTTCCAGGTTTTTAGCTGCATAAAAGTGAAACACTGATTCTCCATGTTTAGTCCTGACTCTGGGCACCAGCAGGAGGCTGGTCCCTGAAGTCCTTAGAGTGTGAGATGGTTCATATGGCACTAACATGTGGGAGATGTACTTTGGACCTAAGCCATGAGAGAGACTTGTTCACAAGCAGAGCTGCTTTAAAGTCTATTCTCTGATCTACAGGAAGCCAGTGCAGAGACCTGAGCACAGGACTTATGTGCTCGTACTTCCTGGTTCTGTTCAAGACCCGAGCAGCAGCGTTCTGGATGTACTGCAGCTGTCTTAAGGCCCGTTTGGAGAGGCCAGTGAGCAGGCGCTTACAGTAGTCTAACCTACTGGAGACAAATGCATGGATAAATCTCTTTAAGTCTGGTTTTGACAATATACCTTTGATTT
Organism: Periophthalmus modestus; assembly: GCA_019594935.1. Classification (NCBI taxonomy): domain Eukaryota; kingdom Metazoa; phylum Chordata; class Actinopteri; order Gobiiformes; family Gobiidae; genus Periophthalmus; species Periophthalmus modestus. The sequence continues at coordinate 20,439,538 of JAIEZT010000012.1, read as the reverse complement.
TTGCAATGTTTTTTAGATGGTAAAAAGCTGCAGATGTTATTGATATTGATCTATGTTTCCACACACTGATCTGTTGGATGGCAGTGGCAGAGTGAATCCACTGGTCCATATTCACCTGCTGCCAGTGAGACATAGATCTGAGTGTCATCTGCATAGTTGTGGTAGGACACATTGTTGCTGTGTATTAACTGGCCTAACGGCAGCATGTAAGATTGAACAACAGGGGTCCCAAAATTGACCCCTGGGGCACCCCACAACTCAGGGACATTTGATCTGAGAAACATTTTCCAATCTTAAGAAAGAACTCCCTGTTTTATAGATAGGACTTGAACCAGTTTAGTGCTGTACCAGAGATGCCCACCCAGCCCTCTAGTCTCTGTAAGAGGATCCCATGATCCACAGTGTCAAGGCAGCACTCAGATCTAACAGGATCAAGACTGAGACTTTGCCTGCATCAGTGTTCAGGCGGACTTCAACTGATTTTAGTGAAATTACAGACTATTTAGTTTAGAAAGATGAAGAAAAATGTGCAGAAGGTAAGAGCTTTGTGCATTTGTGGACAGAGACATCTGTGCTTTTCTCTCAACTGGATGTAAAAAAAAGTTTTGCGTCTTGTTTGCTGTTGTGACGCTTTGACTCACCAGACTCAAATTGTCTTTATGACTTTGCCTTGTTTTCCGATCAGGTAATACTTGTCCTGTCAGGCAATACTGTACTTGAAATTGCAATAACTGAATGGCAGCACAAACTTAGATTTAGTCGTTTTTGATCAAAAAGCTGCAAATTTACATAGTTTGCACTGAAGTTACCAAAAATTGACTAAGAACAGTAGATAATGCTATAAAACCACAGTTTAGTTCAAAACTGGATTTAGTGTTTAATTACATTAAAACTGTATTTTGAGCGATACTCCCTCCAAAAAAATGTAATAACGAAGCAGGTGACAGACCTTCCACCAGAAAAGTTCCACAGTGCACCTTTAAAGTGTTCACACATGTAGAGTTTACACAGCACACGCAGTATTAGTGCTGCTTACAGCCCAAACCTGCCACGCTTCTGAAATGATGAGTAATCTTTTATTTGTGTTCAGACTCGCCTCTCCTGTCCTCAAACACTGTTCATATTTACAACCATATGTTTTCACACAGAGACGAGGGCTGCAACGGGACGATAGCAGAAGACCCACCCCCTCTCCTCCTCCCCCCTTCTCTCCCCCCCCAAATGAGCCACTGCAGGGGATTGTGGGTAATAATCCTTCACATTGGATATGGGAGAATTATTCAATAGGAAGCAGATAAAAGAGTGCGTGTTTATTTGAATGTGTGATCATTAAGAGAGGAGCGTGGAGGGGAGGATATGTTTACTTTTGAAAGAGAGAGAGAGGAAGAGGGGTGGAGAGAAAGAGGCTGGAGAAAGATGGAAAGAGAAAGCAGAGAGGAAGGGGGGATAGAGAGGGAGGGATGATGAAAAGAGAGACAGGGGTAGAAAGATGGGGAGAGAGGAGCGGGATAGAAGAAGAAAGATACAAATGGGGAGGGGGGAAAGAAGAGAAGAGAGAGAAAGAGAAAGAAGGAAGATGAGAAAGAGAGAGAAAGAAGGAAGACGAGAAAGGAGAAAGGGAGGGCCAGAGAGAGAAAATAAAGGCAGAGAGCGTGGGAGAAAAAGAAGAGGAGTAAGGTAGAGAGAGTGAGGAAAAAGGGAGTAGAGAGGGAGGAAGAGGTTGAAGAGAGGGGGAAGAGCGAGACAGAGGGAGGAAGAGAGGGGGTCGAGGAGAGGGAGGGGAGGGAGAGAGGGACAAGAGGAAGAAAAAGGGATAGAAGAGGAGAGAGGGATAGGGAGAGAAAAAGAGGAGGAGGAAGAGAGGGAGGGAAAGAGTGAGAGAAAGTGAGAGAGGGGAAGAGACAGTGAGCGAGTGAGACAGAGAGGAAGAGGTTGGAGAGAGAGGGGGAAGGAGGGAGAGAAGAAGGAAAAGGAGAGACGATGATGAGAGAGGGAGGAAGAGAGAAAAAGGGGGGAGAGATGAGGAGAGACGGGGAGGGCGTGGCAGGTTGAAGAGGGATAGAAGGAGGAAGAGGAGGGAGAAAGAGAGAGAGAGAGGAGAGGGAGGGAGAAGAGCGAGGGCACACATCTTCATCAATTACAGTTACACTTGAGCGCAGACAGAATGAAGCAGCAGGTCGGAACATTTGTAAACAAGGACGTTTAGAGTCTGTAATCAAATATTATCAATTATCAATTCATATTTTCTAGAGGAGGAGCTTGCAAAAGTTATAACATCGCCATAGAGACAAAGAGGTGGCGGGTCCCCACATAGTGCTCCTTTAAAATCAAGATAAACCAGTCAAATGTATCAAATTAAACTGAAAACACACAGGCTTCCTTAAAGATCCCCGGTACATAACATATTACTAACAGTTACTCTCCACTCTTGTGTTAAAACCAGTGTGAACGCCTCCTCACATGAACAAATGTATCCAAAGAATTAAACTCCCAGTTCTCTCTTAATCCTGTTTTTCACTAATCTCTATATAGTCCTCAAACACAGCAACGAGCACTGTTGTGTCCTAGCTCCAGACCAGGCCCCTGAATGCACCACTCCCCATACAGACGCCGCACTGGGGCCTTTAATCATCTAAATATGTGCGCGGCTACGTGGCTAATCTGCAGCTAATCTGCCTAACTGGGTTTTATGGGATTGGAGGCTACGTTGGGATTAGTGCACTGCAGATCTAAACCAGATTTCCGTAAGTCTGCTCATTTGATTACACACGTTTGATTACCACATGTTTTATGTCATTGACCAGAGAAGAAGAACAAGTGGGGGGTTTTAGAGGTGCCGTACCCAAGTTTTCCTGTATAAGCCCGGTTTATAGTCAATATCTCTGGATTTAAAGGGTCTGTCCATGAAACAAAAACTGGCACTTGTCTTCTCCCAAAACAATAATGAGAAGGTTCGACATATGTGGATCATAATTTGGAGATTTCTTTAAAAACAGTGAATCTCCCATAGAGTCATCTCGACCCCTGCCCTCCATCTGAGATTATGACATCATCAAATCCTAGTACTTGAGCGTAACCCATGCTGCCATATAACTCTATGTGAGAGTCACTGGGGTGTTCTACATGTATGCCAATGATGGAATGTTCAGCAGTTACCATGGTGACACAATGCACACATTAGCAATAACTATACCAAAACAGTTTTTATATTGTCTGAAAACTCAAGAAAAAAATGATTTAAACAACACATTTTCAGGAGCCTGAGATCAAGAGGAGCGTTCATGGTTCTGTTGAGGTGTTTGATTTTCACCAAAAAATGTGAGAGTGACTAAAACTGTTGGCTAACGCTACCTAGCATGTGACTGTAATGTTATTTGGAAGGGACTTGTTAAACAGCACACATCAGCCTGCTGTAGTTCTGGAGTCAGTTCTTTATGGTCAGATTGTGTTAAAACAAAACTCAGATTAAAGCCTAAATTGAGTGGCAGAGCTTCAGACAGAGCAGTGCATTTAGTTAGCGCCACACCCTCTGGCAATGTTGATGACATCAGTTGAAACGTATCAATAACACACACACACACATGCCTACTGTACACAACTGTGTGCGTGCATGTGTGTGTGTTTGTGTATGCGTGTGTACGTATGTGTGTGTGTATGTGTGTGAGTATGTGTGTGAGTATGTGTGTGTGTATATGTGTGCATGTGTGTGTGTGTATATGTGCATGTGTGCGTATGTGTGTGTATGTGTGTGTGTGTGCGTTGTGTGTGTGTGTGCGTTTGTGTGTGTGCGTGTGTGTGTGTGCGTGTGTGTGTGTATGTGCGTGTGTGTATCTGTGTGTGTGTGTGTATATGTGCATGTGTGTGTATGTGTGTGTGTGCGTGCGTGCGTGTGTGTGTGTGTGTGTGTGTGTACGTGTATGTGTGTGTGTGTATGTGCGTGTGTATCTGCGTGTGTATGTGTGCGTGTATGTGTGTGTATATGTGCATGTGTGTGTATGTGTGTGTGTGCGTGCGTGTGTGTGTATGTGTGTGTGTGCGTGTGTGTGTGTGTGTGTGTATATGTGTATGTGCGTGTGTGTATCTGCGTGTGTATGTGTGTGTGTGTGTGTGTGTGTGTGTATGAGAGCGTGTATGTCTGTGTGTGTGTGTGTGTACATGTGTGTGTGTGTGTGTGTGTGTGTGTGTGTGTGTGTATATGTGTGTGTATGTCTGTGTGTGTGTGTGTGTGTGTGCGTGTGCATGTGTGTGTATATGTGTGTATGTCTGTGTGTGTGTGTGTGTGTGTGTGTGTGAGTGAGTGCACATGTGTGTGTGTGTGAGAGACTTTTATCTCCTTTAAGCTCCACTAGGCTCCATTTTCTGCTCCGAGGGTCTGCAGAAGGAAGTCAAGTGCAGAAAAGCCACGATAAAGACTAGAGCAGAGGAGGAGAGAGGAGAGACAGAGAAGGAAGAGCAGAGGAGGAGAGGAGAAGAGAGGAGGGAGAGGAGAGACAGAGGAGGAAGAGCGGAGGAGGAGAGGAGGGAGAGGAGAGATAGAGGAGGAAGAGCAGTGGAGGAGAGGAGAAGAGAAGAGGGAGATGACAGACAGAGGAGGAAGAGAGGGCGGAGAGGAGGGAGGAGGGAGAGGAGAGAGAGAGGAGGAAGAGCAGTGGAGGAGAGGAGAAGAGAGGAGGGAGAGGACAGACAGGGGAGAGAGAAGGGCAAGGAGAGACAGAGAGGGAAGAGCAGAGGAGGAGAGGAGAAGAGAGGCGGGAGAGGAGAGATAGAGGATGAAGAGCAGAGGAGGAGAGAGGAGAGGAGAGAGATGAGAATGGAGGAGGAAGAGCAGAGGAGGAGAGAGGAGAGGAGGGAGATGAGAAACAGAGGAGGAAGAACAGAGGAGGAGGGTGAGAAGAGTGAGCGGGGGAAGGTTACGAGAGAGAGACGGAGAGGAGAGGGAGAAGGGAAGAGAGGACTGAAGAAGAGGGGAGGGGGAAAGGTTAAGGGAGAGAGAGACATGAGAGGAAAGGGAGAAGGGAAGAGGGGGAGGAGGAAGAGGAGAGGAGGAGGTTGAGGGAGAAAGAGGGGAGAAGAGAAGAGGAGGAAAGAGGAAGAGAGAAGACAGGAGGAGGAGCATGATGAAGGAGGAGAGAGTATAGTAGTGAACATACGGGTGTAACACTGTGTTGTTTCGTAAATATGGTTTGTCTGTTTTTTCAATCCAATCACATTGTTTTATTTGGCTGGTCATTTTTCCCTCCACAAATAAAAAAGCATTTCCCAGAACAAAATAGTCTGATTTCTGCTCAGATTTTGGTTCTTTCGTGTGGACGCTTCACCTTTGGCTCAGCCCCAAACCACAACGCCGCTGTGATTGGACTGTGATCTAGAGGCTCGGACACAAACAATAGACTGTATTTATAAATGGACACAGCAAACCTGCCGCCGCATCCAGACAGGAAGTGAGTATGGCTGCCAATTGGCTCCATTGACTCCAACTTTCTATTGAAAACTGTCGCACAAACCCTGCTTATTTAGACTGAGTTCTTCTCTCAAACGGAAAACACTCACCCACCTTGTGATGTCATGTGATAATACAGGATGACATCACAAGGTGGTTTGTTGAGTTTTGAGCTTTGGAGGTTTACTCAAAAATGTGTGAATGAAACAAACACAAATGAAGGTATGTTTTTGATGAGGTAACAGCATTATAACATGGCTTAAATCGCACAAGAGTCAATTTTGCAACCTTTACCTGAATTACATGCGGTCGTACCCATCCGTGTCCTGGTCGATACAGCCTGTGCGGGTAAGAGGGTGAGGGGAGTAATTCTGATCTCACCCATGGGACCTCTCCTCAGTCGGAGCTCGGGGCCATGATCGGTCTCTATCTCTCCCCTCCGTCACTCAATAACCTACCTACCCCCTCCCTTCCCCTCACCCACTGCCCCCACCCCTCCACCCTACTTCTCTCCCCCTTCTCCTCCCCTCCTCCTCCTCCCCGCTCCACAGATAGTGTAGACTACTGCCCAAGTGTAAATCGATTTGTGCCCTTTCTGAGCCCGACAAGCTCCATTGCCCCCAACTATTCACAGACTGCATAATGCGTAATGTGAAAACTCAAATATCCTTGGTCTATTCAGGAAATGAAACTATAAAAACTACTTCCAAACTACTTATATTGGTAAACCACACATTAACGGTCAGCTCCCTCTTTCTTACATCCTCAGAGCCAAACACACTCTACACACAGCATTTATGAACAAAAATAGGTCGTGTTTGAAACTTTCAAAAGACTCCCTGCGCATTAGCAACTTTAATGTTCTGAATTCTAGTTCTTATCCTGTCTGCCACATGCTTTTTGTTTAACATATACACAAAAAAAGACAATTTAATAGTTCCCCAATAAGTAATTCCTTCAAACAAAATCTTGACTTTACATTACTTAAAAATCTTCTTTCAGTGAACTTAAAGAGAGGGTATTATGCAAGGTGTATGCAAAGAGAGGTTTTTTTTGTTTTTTTTCCAGCTTTCTACCATGTTATAATGTTCCCTCATCCAAACCATGCCTGAAGAGGTTTTAGATGTCTGTCATCTTTCAGCAATCTAGCGATCTCTCCTGGACCCTATTGGAACCCTCCGTACAGTTAGCTGTAATACTCTGTCCGTTGCTCCATCCACAAGCCTACGTCACTCACGCTCCCACAATTCTCCATAAATATACAAATGTAGGATTCAAAACAAAAACAATACACTACAACTTCACAAACCTGATGCTATGTGCAGTAGCTTCATTAGCGGGATGCACGCTGATTGTGTTGTGATAGCGCTCTGAAGGGGGAGTGACTTAGCGTGGGAAGCAAAGGGAGGGGAGACTCAGACCTTCAACAATGAAAGTGAAGCTTATAAAACATGTTTATATGTTGCGGGGGTTGGCAATTTTTCATTTTCAAAACAATAAAAGGTAATGTGGCGATCTAAATATGTTATGTGTTAGCAGTTAATATAGAAGATGGAAGAATAGGGAACAATACATACTTTTTTGGAGTGTACCTCGGTGTTTCCTCTGTAGCTCCTCCTCCCTCTGCAGACTCCATTGATCCTGGTTTACAGTGTATTGATTGTAAAGAGCCTATAATTGTGGCAGTAGCAGATACCTGGGTTTAAGGGCCCTAATTGTCCAGTGTTTGGGGCTAATCCACTCTGTTGAGCAGATGGACCAAATCAATACTCATCTGAGGGACTTTCTCTACAGGAGCGACGCAAAGCAGGACTCGCTATACATATGTAAACGCCAATCAAATGGGTTTAAAGGGCCAGTGCCCGTTTTCAGTGAGTAAAACATGTCTTGCCCCAGTACAGATATATTGTATAAACAGCTCTTGAGGTCAAAATAAGTCTGCTGTTTGCTGTCTGAATTTAATTGTAAAGCAGTTATTGTCCGATGATCAGGAAGAGCGTGTTAGCTGGCTAGTTGTTATGATTACCGTGATGGCCAAACTTCGCTCTGGTCTGAAACTTGTGAGCGCTTATAAACTCATCGTGGTGAGTCATTAGGATGCTCTGAATGCATAAGGTGAGTGCTGAATAACTTTGGACCACTGCAAAACATTTAAAATGAACTAGTTCTGTTTTTCATGTTTTTAAGATGGAAAAAATCAAATTATTAGTTACCATGCGAACCCCAGACTTTATTTGAATAATGTATTTAATAATTTAAAGAGAAAGAAAAGCACATCCACTTGAACTAATAATATTGTTTTGAGTGTGCTATGTACTTTTTTTTTCCCACTTTCGCTGTTTCCATGGAGATTTGATCTGTTATTCCTTTAATTTTTTATCAACTATTTATTCTGTTACATTTTGTTTTCATTGATGCTCAAAATAACATCCTTTGCACAGATCTTACCTTGTCTCATTTAACACTGTGGAACATTCAAGGCAAAGCAATAAAATCCCTATGGAGACGAGCAAGAGGTGGAAAAGTTACACAGAGCACCTTTAAAGTTGTCAGATTGTCACTTACACTCTCGTTGTACTGGATATTATCACGTCTTCATCAAGTGCTACTATGTCTGTAAACAGCCACTTAGCACACACTCCTCCTCCTCTTCCTCCTCTCTCTCTCTCTCTCTCTCTCTCTCCAACAGGCCCTGATAATTACTGCCCCTCCCCCTCTCTCCCTCTCTCTCCTCCTCCTCTTCTCTCTCCTCCCCCTCGCTACTCTCCAGCTGAGTAATTACCCCTCATTAAAAATCAGAATAAAACATTGTTAGCATAGATCGTTAGGACCCTCTCTCTCCTCTCTCCTCCTCCCTTGTCTCTCTCTCCTTCCTGTGCTCTCCATCTCTCACATCCTCCCTACTCTCTTTCCTCTCTCTCTTTTCCTCCTTCTCTCTCCCTTTCCCTCCCTCTGTCTTCCTCTCTCTGTGCTCTCCCTCCTCTTCCTCTCTCTCTCTCTCTTCGTCTCAATACCTCCTTATCTCTCCCCTCTCATCCCACTCCCTTCTCTCTATCCCTTTCTCTTCTCACTCACTCTCTTCAGCTCATTACCCCACCTTCTCCCTCTCTGGTCTTCCTCACACTCTCCTCCTCTCTCTCGTTCCTCTCTTGCCTTCCTTGGCTTCTACCCTTCTCCTCTCTCTGTCTCTCTGTCGTCTCACTCCCCTCTCCTGTGTCGTTAGCACTCCGCGGCGGCGCTAAACGAGCGGCCTTTGAGGAATGTTATTCTAATTCCAATTAGCTCTTCAGGTTTGGAGAGGAGCCAAGTCCCGCACAAAACACCGACGAGGCGAGGGAGACGCTGCACTGTAAAACATGTTTCTAGAAATAATATTATGAAAAAGTAATAAGTCAAGTTACCTTTAGATGTGCACAACTTCTCTGGTGGATTTTTCGGATGTTTTCATGGAGATTTAATTGCTTTTATTAGACCATATGTCGTTCAACTTATCTTCACACCAGGTTGATGCACAGGTACAGGTCAGATCTCTGGAGAGGTGAACCTTTTTTCCAGAAATACTAATCTGTTAGCGGAAAATAAGTCAACTCATTAAAACTACATAGAAACAAGATACATATTTGAAACTGTATTTATTTGTTCCTTTTTATGGTGCACCTCACATCAGCTTATGCACTTTGTGAATGAGCAGAGCAGGAGACTAGAGCAGATTTGGAGGCTTTGACCTGGACCTGCAGAGATAGACTCAGGCAGTAGAGGAAATCCACTCTCATTAATGCTGTGTGTGTGTGTGTGTGTGTGTGTGTGTGTGTGTGTGTGTGTGTGTGTGTGTGTGTGTGTGTGTGTGTGTGTGTGTGTGTGTGTGTGTGTGTGTGTGTGTGTGCACGCCCCTGTGTGAGTAACGCTCTGTGTATCTGCTGTAATTACCTCGCCCCGCCACCAGGGACTCTCAAATAAAACGATTTCAAAGGCAAACACACAGGATACTATAGCCATTAGACACTGCTGAATGTCTCGTGATTAAACATATCTTAAACTCTTAAACACTGTCTAACTTTTCTGCCTGACTGTCTCCATGGAGATACTCTTGCTTTACTTGGAAAAGATTCCACAGAACGTGACTGACAGGCGGTTAACCAATCAGAGAGACGCATGATCTGGCTCTAAAGCAAAAGACGAAGTTTAAATCTGTCAGCTGGACAAATCGTTGTAAGAGTGAACGATTACAACGATTTGTCCAGTTGACAGATTAAAACTTTGTCTTTTGCTATGGATCAGACGTGGACGACTGAGGGATTACACTGACATCTGGTTCCAAACTTTGTGATTTAGGAGTAAACATTTTCAAGAGGAGATGTCTTCTACATTTGAGAGATACATGGTACAAATGAGCGCCTGTGGTTGGACTGTCCCAAGTTAGGACGGAGATTTGTCACGCTCTATGGCTTGATTCCAGACTCTTCTGGATTCAAACAGAATGTAGAAAGTACTGTTTGGTCAGGCAGCTCTTCCTCAGGACAGCTGTGGCTTCTAGTTTACCTCCACCGAGTGTTGAGTAGATGAATAATGCACTGTAAAGCACCTTGGGTATGGTGGATATCGTGTTTGCCATTTAGCAAAACCTGCTCATGGCGTTTTTATTTTAAACATTTATGTGAGAGCAGACAAAAGCTGACGGACAGGTTTGCTAACTGCAGAGTAACATCAATAATACATGTCCAGTCTTCAGATGGGACCTCCAAACATTTGTTTACATGTGTCGTGTGTCACTGACAGGACTGCACTGGCCTGAGAGACTAACCCCAATATTACATCCACCGGACACAAGACCACTCTGGAGCTCAACAGTGTCCGCCCACCCCTTGGTTACACAAGCAAATTTCCCACACATTTTTCCAGTAGACTTTACTAACCAAATATTAAAATTTTGAAACCTCACTAAGGGCTAATCAGCTACATGGTAAATACTGACCATAGACCTATAATTATATTTAAATTATGTTTCTGACACTTTATAAACCGGCAAGTCAAAACATTTTGCTGGATTCTTGTGTTTTAAATGTGTTTTTTGTACTTAAAACATAAGTGTTATAGACATTCTTTGGCATGTAGCTGGTTGGCCTCTGCAATGCCTTTGAGCTCTTAATAATAGCTCATAATTTTTTTTTTTCCAAGTCCATAGAAAAAATGAACGGAAAATTTACTTCCGGACACAGCGCAGACTTTGAAATGGGCAGGACTGTTGAACTCTGTTATAGCATGAAATTAATGCTGGTATTAATTTTAATATTTTAATATTTTATATTTATTTATTTTGACCTTTATTTTATATATATATTTATTTTCCATGTTTTTTTTGGGTTTTTTTTACATGTTATTTTATTTATGTTTTATTTCCTAGGTTGGTGTATGTATATGTGCATGTAGGTGTGTGTGTGTGTGTGTGTGTGTGTGTGTGTTGTGTGTGTTTCCTAGGTGTGTGTGTGTGTGTGTGTGTGCGCGCGCGCGCGCGCGTGTGTGTGTAGGTGTGTGTGTGTGTGTGTGTGTGTGTGGGTGTGTGCGTAGTGTGTGTGTGTGTGTGTGTGTGTGTGTGTGTGTGTGTGTGTGTGTGTGTATTCATGACATGATTCCATTTTCCACACAATAGATCATTCCCAAGGTTAGCTTAAGGCTAAACTAAATGATGAAAAATGGCATTATTTTCAGCATGATCATAATTTAATACTCAACCTCAAACTCATTTTTTGTCAGTGTCTAATGTCCTAAATGTCTTCACTGCTTGGTCTTGTGATCATGTTCTGTTGTGTATGTGTCATGGAAGCATAATAAAATCTGGAGGCTGAATCCGAGATGGTGTTGTTTTCAATGGCCTGTGCTCACTGGTGCATGGGCCCAAAAATCATTTTCTCTTCCGCATTAGTTCCTTAATATGGATAGCGCCTCCTACCCATGTGACACACCTGCTCCGCTCGAGGCTAAATCTTACAAACCTAACTTTTAGGCGCTTTGAGGATTTAACAATTCTAAAAGGTTCATGTTGTGAAAATAGAGAAGAATCCCTACAAAATCTGACCTTTGTAAATCCTGTGGATGCCCTGTCAGCTGAACTCAGGGAGAAGAATTCACAAAAACGCGTTATGCTCTATAAAAGAATTCCTTCTGGGCCCAACTTTCTGGGAGGTGCAGCATCTATGGAGCGGGCACAAGTCGATCTCACCCTGGAACAGTGGAGGAATGTCTTATCACAGTCACTTTTATTAAAAATCAGAAAACATAAAATAAACAACCTATTAAAATTCAAACTAATTAAAACAAAGACTTACTTATAATATATAAATACTTCAGTTGTTCAGTGAAACATTGATTTGTGTAGTGTTTAACATGACAGCTCCCTGTCCACCGCCTCATCTTTAAATATTTATTCATTCTAGTGTGACTCTGCAAAAAGACGCAGTTGTGCACAGAGGCAATTTTTTCACTTGTCTTTGTAATGTCTAGCATTATTTAATAAAATAAAATGAATAAAAATATAATGTCATAATAATAATGATGATGATAATAATAATAATAATAATATTTTCAGTTTTCAATATAATTCAAACAGAAGCAACCATCAAGTTCTCGTGTATTACCGCTCTCATCTCTGCAACATAAGGCAGAATTGAAAGGCCCTATACATGATTTCAAACCAAAGTCAGAAAGTCAGAAAGATGTTTTAGTTTGAATTTTGAGCCCCGCCTGCTTAGACCTTTCTGCCACTGGGATATTGGTCCCATGACACAGAAACAAGTGTCTGGGATAGTGTCAAGCACTTGTTTCCTTACAGTTCTCCAATTGCTGCTTGCTATTAATTTACATCTGTCCTGAAAAGGCACCATGACAGAGAATCAAGTGTTGGTTTCCCATGATTCTTAGTAACAAAATGCCTAAATACAGTTGACCTGTCTGTAGCTTCTGTTTCAGTTATTACCTGAAAAAATTCAATTTTTGTTTTCTTTTACCAAAAATAGCATGATGTAAAGATAGTTTGTCTTGACAAAATAAAGGGCCCACATTACGCTATTTTCTGATCTATGTTATAATGTTGTTTCCTCATCAAAAATACATGTATCACACATGTTTAACACTCTTATCTTTCAGGCTGTGTTCTTCTCTTCTTTTCTTCTTTTTCTCTCAAACAGAAAACACTCTGTTCCACCTTGTGATGTCACAGCTCCATACATCTTCATTAGAATGATTTTGATTATTTCAGCCCTAGAATTGCCTATTGAACTAAAGGTAAAATGAGCTGTTAACTTGAAAACTGCCACTTTATGACATCACAAGGTGGAACAGAGCATTTGGAGCTTTGGAGATGCAGACAGATAGATGTAGGCTAATAATAGAGCTCACAAGAATCCATTTTCTGTAATATAGGATCTTTAAAATCAGGCACAGGCCCTTTAAAGAGCCTCTCCCAAACAGGAAGCAGCAGACACAGACACGGGGACTAGAGCTGTCTTATCAGTTTAAACCACTATGACTGTGGGATTTAGTCACATGACCCATGAGACAGGAGCAAGACAGGAGCAGGACAGGAGCAGCCAGGCGCCAAAACCCATTTCTACCTTCAAAGACTGTCTTATCTCCTCTCCCTTCATCCTTCTCCTCCTCCTGCTCTCCCCCACTCCTCCCTCCCATTCTGTTTTTCTCTCTCTCCCTCCTCTCTCTTCCTTCTCACCCTTCCTCTCTTTCTCTCCCTTCCAGTCTCTTTCTCTACCTTTCTCTCTTTCACTCCCTTTCCCCCTCTCTTTTGCTTCTCTACTTACCTCTCTTTTCCGCTATCCTCACCCCTTCTCCTTCTCACATTCCTCCACTCCCTTCCCCAGTCACTTTCTCTCTCTTCCAATTTCTCTCTTTCCTTTCCCTCTTTTCCGTACTCCCCCCTCTCTCTCTCTCGCACCATATTTCCCTCCCTGTCTCTTTCTCTCCCCTTCCCTCTCTTCCTCTTCTCCTCTTCTCCTTATCTCTGTCCCTCTGTCCTAACCCCAGTTTCCTCCTTCTATCCCTTCCACTCTCGCTCCTCTATCTCCTTCTGTCTCTTCCTCCCTCCTCCTGCCTCTCCCTCCTGTTCTCCCTCTCCTCCTCCCTCGCTCCATGCTTGTATGGGTGCTGTTGGGTGCATACATGTAAGAGGATGATCTGATGTCCTCTGACAGAGAAAGTCAGAGCGAATCATGTATCACTGTCTCATCTGTGCACGGACACACTCACACCCAAGCACATACACACACACACACACACACGAGCACACTCCCACAATCACATGAGCACACACACACACGAGCACACACACATACATGCACAGACACACACACGAGCACACATATAAGCGCACACACACTCGAGCACGTACAGGAGCACACACTCACATACATACACACAGACACACACACGCAAGCACACACACTGACACACACACGATCACACTCCCATAATCACATGAGCACACACATATGAGCACACACTCACATGCATACACACACAGACAAACACACGCGAGCACACACACAGCGCACACACACGAGCACACTCCCACAGCACACAATGAGCATGCATACACACACAGACACGCGAGCACACACACAGACACACACACGTGAGCACGCACACAGACACGCACAGACACACAAACACACACGCACATGCACACACTATACACTGTAAAAATGAAATTATATAATTAAAATGACTTGCATTCTTAGTAGTTTAACATGATTAGATATAAACTAATAGACCTTAGCCTCTGAGCACCACACGCCCGGGAGCCTCACTGTGAGTCACTACTTTGTGTCCAATTGTATCTCTACGAGGTTTTTCCAGAGTCACACTAAAATGAGTAAATATGTAAAGATCAGACAGTGGACAGAGAGCTGCGGGTGAATGTCACTGACAACATGTTAAACACTACACAAATAAAATGAACACTTCACCAGAGGACACGTCTGTGTTTAGAAAGAAAGAAGTTTGTGTCTCAATGCTAACGCTAATGTTGGGGCACAATAAATATTAAAACAACACCACAAACTGAAGCATTCTACATATAAAAATATATTTTAATTTTAATGCATTTCAATTTTAATAGGTTGTTTATTTTATGTTTTCCAGTGTTAATAAAAGTGACTGTTTTAGCCTTGACACACAGTGAGCTGGCGTGCTTCTGTGCACGGAGCCTGTGCTGTACCTGACTTGTTGTCTTAAAATGAAAAAACAAAACTAGCTCATTATAAACGGTTGTCTAAAGTTATTCCTCACACATTTTCTCAACTTTTGTTAAAAATATAAACTTCAAACTGCTCGAATAATTGTGGTTTAGTAAGTAATTCAATTTAAACCCTGGTAAAAACTATATAACTCAAAATCACCACCTGCCTGTCTCCATGGAGATGTTGTTGCTTTGCCATGATGCTCAGTAGTGTGGCATTAAATACTGTATATGTCCATGGCAACAAGAAGCTGGAGCCACCAGGCCAAGTTACAGGTTAGAGCTGTGTAATGGCGTCCACAGTAAGAATGCAGCCATAAAAATACTGAGGTCCACAATGAAAATTTTCTGGAGAAGCCATTTGTATCAAGGGGGATGTTATGGCTCTGCCTAGAATATTAAATCTATGAATATTAAATCATAGACTGTATAAAGAAGTGGACTGAGTGAGTGTGACGTCATCTGTAGCCAGTCAAATGAAGCACATCAAGGCTCGCAGTTATATGGGACAATTTGGAGCAAAGTTCCATATTTGGAATTCCAATCAACCAAAGAGCCAATCAGGAGCGAGGCTGTTGAAGGTAACGGCCCTTCCCCTCTGCACCACTGGTTTAGCAGGGAGCGGGATCTTAGAAACTCTGTCAAACCTGTTGCTAATACTGGCAGGAAAAGAAGGCAGCTGATTTGTCTGTTACTGATGTTCATATCTTGAGTTACAGACAAAAAACAAAACAAAAATTAAAGCCGCAAGCGGCATCGAACGGCCCTCGCGGGCCACGCTTCGCACTCGGCCGACCGGGCACTCCCTGTAGGTGGCGCTGATCCGCTACTTGCCTCTGTTTTATTGTGGCTTTGGGCTGCACTTGTCACCAAACAAAGTCAAAAGACATTGGGAGCACTGATGCACAAAATGCACCAACATGGGGTTTTCCAGGCATCGCCATGGCAACTCCGTGCAAAATACAAACTTGGCACCTCGGACTTTTTTGGTGGGGATGATGTAAAGAATCAACGTGCCAAATCTCACATTCTTCATTGAAGGTCTGAAGTCGTTAGAAGACTTTGAAATGTGGGAAAATGTGGAAATTTTCCCATTAGGATAACATGGGTATTTCGGCCATCACCATGGCAACCGGTGGAAAATATGACATGTATCCGATTGACTTTTTGGATCAGGATGACATGATGAGTCATTCTACCAAATTTCACTTAATTCCATGAAAGTAATGTTTTTCTCATGAATGGGAAATTTTCGGAGCGTTCCCATTAGGATAACATGGGCACTTTGGCGCATCGTCATGGCAACACGGTACAAAAAATGACATGGGTCTGATGGACTTTATTGATTGGGATGACCCACTGGAACTTTGTGTCAAATTTCGTAACATTTGAGAAAACTAAATTTTGGGGCGTCCATGCAATTTTATTTGTTATTCTGTAGGGGGCGCTATTTGCACCAAATTGTTTTCTTTCACAGTTAGTAGGTCTAGGCCAGAAAGTTTTACAACTGATTCGAATTTGAGTGAAATCGGACTTTTTATGCGCAAACGGGAGCAAAATTTTCAAATTTGAAAATTGCAAAAATTATGATGGACTTTTGCGGCTTCGCCGCACGGGAAACCGTTTATACGTATCATCGTAAATTGGATAACTTTTGATGCCCCACTTGTCTAGATGATGTCCAGTGATTTTCAGCCCTGCAGGTGAAGCGCCTTCAGAGGAGTTGACGAAAATGCGACGTCAACGAAAATGCTGAGTCGGCATTTTGGAATTTTCAATTCAAGATGGCCGACTTCCGGTGTGTCAGGGGGGCGTGGCCATAATAATATTTTTTGTTTGGCATCACTTGATGAACGTGTGTACCGAATTTCGTGCTCTCTACGACAAAGTTGACGTCGGGGCGTCTCCCATTGACGCAATGTATTTTGAGTTTTGTAGTGGGCGCTGTCGCGCCATTTTTTATGTCCAATAATGCAACATATAAAGAAATACAATTTTCGCCAGACCTGAATTTTGGGCAAATTTGGTGAGTTTTCAAATATGTTCAGGGGGTGAAATTCCTGCTCAAAGCGCAGAAGAAGAAATAAAAAAAAAAATAATAATAATAATAATAATATTTTTAGCAAAAACAATATATCCGAATACATTAGAATGACAAATTATACGTTTTTTGAAAGCTCTGGACCTTCCCCATGTCACCGTGTGGGTCATTGGCGAATGACGGGCGCTGACGCGCCCGTCATTCGCCATGACGTCGGGGCCCGCCACTGACCTCCCATTGACTTCCATTCATTTTAGCAGTAACAAAGATGGCCCATGCCTGCGGCATGGGTGCTTGGATAGGGCTCGATGCCAGGAGTGTGTTTGGGCGACATGAGCGCTTCGCCCATTGACTCAATGTTGACGATGACATGCTAGCAAGAACAAATATGCATATCCCATGCCTACGGCATGGGTTGCTAGGATACTGGAGTCGGGGCAAGGTCGCGACCTCAGCCGAACTTGTGCGCTGCGCGCACAAGTTCGGCAAGACAGTTAGCAACGATGAGTGCCTGGGCTTCGCCCAGGCACTCATCGTTGCGGAAGCAATAGGCCCTACGCCCTGTAGGGGCTCGGGCCTAATAATAATATTTTTAGCAAAAACAATATATCCGAAAACATTAGAATGACAAATTATACGTTTTTTGAAAGCTCTGGACGTTCCCCACGTCACCGTGGGGTCAATGGCGAATGACGGGCGCTGACGCGCCGTCATTCGCCATGACGTCGGGAGTCGCCCACTGACCTCCCATTGACTTCCATTCATTTTAGCAGTAATAAAGATGCCCATGCCTGCGGCATGGGTTGCTGGGATAGTGGAATCAGGGCAAGGTCGCGACCTCAGCCGAACTTGTGCGCTGCGCGCACAAGTTCGGCAAGACAGTTAGCAACGATGAGTGCCTGGGCTTCGCCCAGGCACTCATCGTTGCGGAAGCAATAGGCCCTACGCCCTGTAGGGGGCTCGGGCCTAATAATAAATTAAAGCCGCAAGCGGCATCGAACGGCCCTCGCGGGCCGGGCTTCGCACTCGGCCGACCCGGCACTCCCTAAGGGTGGCGCTAACGCGCCACATGCCTCAGTTTTATTGTGGCTTTGGGCTGCATTTGTGACCAAACAAAGCCAAAAGACACTGGGATCACTGATGCACAAAATGCACCAACATGGGTTTTTCCAGGCGTCGCCATGGCAACACCGTGCAAAATACAAAGTTGGCCCCTTGGACTTTTTTGACGGGGACGATGTAAAAAATCAATGTGCCAAACCTCACATTCTTCATTGAAGGTGTGAAGCCGTTATAAGACTTTGAAATGTAAAAAAAATTGTAAATTTTCCCATTAGAATAACATGGGGTAGTTCACGCATCGCCATGGCAACAGAGTAATAATTATGACATGGGTGTGATTGACTTTTTTGATTTGGATGACATGAAGAGTAATTCTGCCAAATTTCACAGAATTCCATGAAACTAATGTTTTTCTCATGAATGGGGAATTTTCGGAGCGTTCCCATTAGGATAACATGGGCACTTTGGCGCATCGTCATGGCAACACGGTGCAAAAAATGGCATGGGTCTGATTGACTTTATTGATCGGGATCACGAACTGGAATTTTGTGTGAAATTTTGTAACATTTGTGAAAACTAAATTTTGGGACCTCCATACAAATGTATTTATTATTCTGTAGGGGGCGCTATCGCGCCAATTTTGTTTCTTTCACAATGAGTAGGTTTAGGCCAGAAAGTTTTACAAATGATTCGAATTTGAGTGAAATCGGACTTTGTATGCGCAAACGGGAGCAAATTTTCAAATGTGAAAATTGCAAAATTCCGATGGAAATTTGCGGCTTCGCCGCACGGAAACCGTTATACGTATCAACGTAAATTGGATAACTTTTGATGCCCCACTTGTCTAGATGATGTCCAGTGATTTTCAGCCCTGCAGGTGAAGCGCCTTCAGAGGAGTTGACGAAAATGCGACGTCAACGAAAATGCTGAGTCGGCATTTCGGAATTTTCAATCCAAGATGGCCGACTTCCGGTTTGTGAAGGGGCGTGGGCATAATAATATTTTTTGTTTGGCATCACATGAAGAATGTGTGTATTGAATTTCGTGGCTCTACGACAAAATTGACGTCGGGGCGTCTCCCATTGACGCAATGTATTTTGATTTTTGCAGGTGGCGCTGTCGCGCATTTTTTTTATGCCCAATGATGCACCATATAAAAAAATAAATTTTTTCGGCAGACCTGAATTTTGGGCAATTTTTTGGTGAGTTTTCGAATATGTTCAGGGGGTCAAATTCCTGTTCAAAAAGCAGAGGAAAGAAGAAATTAAAGCCGCAAGCGGCATCGAACGGCCCTCGCGGGCCGCGCTTCGCACTCGGCCGACCGGGCACTCCCTGTAGGTGGCGCTGATCCGCCACTTGCCTCTGTTTTATTGTGGCTTTGGGCTGCACTTGTCACCAAACCAAGCCAAAAGACATTTGGAGCACTGATCCACAAAATGCACCAACATGGGGGTTTTCCAGGCATCGCCATGGCAAACACCGTGCAAAATACAAACTTGGCACCTCAGACTTTTTTGATGGGGACGATGTAAAGAATCAACGTGCCAAATCTCACATTCTTCATTGAAGGTCGGAAGCCGTTATAAGACTTTGAAATGTCCCAAAATTTGTAAATTTTCCCATTAGGATAACATGGGGTATTTCGCGCATCGCCATGGCAACAGAGTGAAAAATATGGCATGGGTGTGATTGACTTTTTTGATCGGGATGACATGAAGAGTCATTCTGGCAAATTTCACTTAATTCCATGAAACTAATGTTTTTCTCATGAATGGGAAATTTTCGGAGCATTCCCATTAGGATAACATGGGCACTTTGGCGCATCGCCATGGCAACACGGTACAAAAAACGACATGGGTCTGATTGACTTTATTGATTGGGATGACCCACTGGAATTTTGTGTGAAATTTCGTAACATTTAGGAAAACTAAATTTGGGACCTCCATACAAATTCATTTGTTATTCTGTAGGGGGCGCTATTGCACCAATTTTTTTTCTTTCACAATGAGTAGGTCTAGGCCAGAAAGTTTTACAATTGATTTGAATTTGAGTGAAATTGGACTTAGTATACGCAAATGGGAGCAAATTTTGAAATTTAAAAATTGCAAAAATTCCGATGGAATTTTGCAGCTCCGCTGCACGGAAACCGTAACAGGTATTAACCTAAATTGGATAACTTTTGATGCCCCACTTGTCTAGATGATGTCCAGTGATTTTCAGCCCTGCAGGTGAAGCGCCTTCAGAGGAGTTGACGAAAATGCGACATCAACAAAAATGCTGACTCGGCATTTCGGAATTTTCAATCCAAGATGGCCGACTTCCGGTTTGTCTGGGGGCGTGGCCATAATATATTTTTTGTGTTTGGCATCACTTGAAGAATGTGTGTACCGAATTTGGTGGCTTTATGACAAAGTTGACGTCGGGGTGTCTCCCATTGACGCAATGTATTTTGACTTTTGTAGGTGGCGCTGTCGCGCCATTTTTTTATGCCCAATGATGCACCATATAAAAAAAAAATAATTTTTCGCCACTTCTGAATTTTGGGCAAAATTTGGTGAGTTTTTGAATATGTTCAGGGGGTCAAATTCCTGCTCAAAGAGCAGAAGAAGAAATAAAAATATAAAAATAATAATATTTTTTAGCAAAACAATATATCCGAAAACATTAGAATGACAAATTATCCGTTTTTTTGAAAGCTCTCGACATTCCCCACGTCACCGTGGGGTCAATGGCGAATGACGGGCGCTAACGCGCCCGTCATTCGCCATGACGTCGGGGTCCCCCATTGACTCCCATTCATTTCCATTCATTTTAGCAATAACAAATATGGCTGGGATAGTGGAATCAGGGCAAGGTCACGACCTCAGCCGAACTTGTGCGCTGCGCGCACAAGTTCGGCAAGACAGTTAGCAACGATGAGTGCCTGGGCTTCGCCCAGGCACTCATCGTTGCGGAAGCAATAGGCCCTACGCCCTGTAGGGGCTCGGGCCTAACAAACAGGACCATGTAGAACAGGTTAGTACAAACATTTAAGACCAAAATTATGAGGCTGACAGCAGCAATTACAGAGAGAGGGGCCACAGTTTTTCAATAGAAAGTTAACTGGAGCCAGAAGCACCAGCCCATGCTCATTTCCTATTTGTAACGCAGCGGTTAGCAGGTTAGCTATGTCTATTTATATATACAGTCTGTGGTAATAATACATGTTTTCCCTGTTATGCATTTTCACAATTAAAACACACAAGATGGTTAAGTTTAGTGCCATATGGTGGAACATTCCAGGCAAGAAATAACATACAGAGACCTCCATGTAGCAAACCGTCTATGAAAAGAGTGACATATTGGCCCTTTAAGTCATTTCACCTTGTGCGCTCATAAATATTTTACAGTGCAGAGAGCAGAAGACAGATAGACGGTCAAATCAAGAGGAAGGATATGGGCGCGCGAGCGAGGCAGCTTTGGGGGAGGGGGGAGAGATAGGCTAAGTGAGGGATGTGAGGCGTGAAAGAGGAGAAGAGGGGAGAGCCCGTCCAACAGCATCTGATTCAATGTCATATTTCTACAGAGGCGGCACGATAAAAAGCCCTGATGCCCCGCCAGACCAAACTTCAAGAGATAGGCAGATTGAAGACAGCGATGTGCACTCAGAGGGAATTTATCATGAAATACCAAGGAAAAAACATGGTTGTAAACAAGATAACAGAAGAATGCTGTTTGATTTAGGAATGAGAGATAAGAGATGAGGTCCACCACCTGCTGGTCTCTATGGAGATGTTATGAGTTTACTTCAAATTTTACAAAATAAAGCCTTAAACTTATCTATCTTGCCTTTATTCAAAACAGGTCTTTTTATTGTTTGAAGTGAATTTCACAGGTTTTCATGTTTTTTTTTTAAATAATTATTACTTAGTTTGGTAGGATGGGAGCTGTGGAAAATACTGTATATGTTTTACATCAGTTAAGTAAATGGTAGTTTGTGGAAAAAATGTTGAAAAGTACAAAAAAAGGTCTTATGAAGCTTCAAATGCAGCGATTTTGATACAATTTTTTGCTGTAACACTTGACTCTAAGTTTTTCCTAGCTGTTTTTATTGCTATAATTTTGTTTGCTCGAACACTCTGCCTTTTCAGCAGGCCTCAAACATAAAAAATATACTTTTACTTTTCAAAACAAACTAAATCTTGGTCTGAAAAAATAATCTATTACAATAAATATCCAAAATGTTTAACCTTATCGATATTAATATAGGACTGGCTCCACAAACGTGCTCATGGCTTGACGTTCATTCAGCTGACCACAATCACGTCTTTGGGGTTGAATATTAGCTCCACTTTCTCTATGTTGACAGATCAGTTAGCTGAACTTTGGTCGAGTTTTTGTTTCATGTGGATAGGCTCAGTAATTACAAAGATATTAACCATAAACCAGATCAAGAAAACTGCAATGTGACGGTTAAACAGCAGCTTCCACCTGAGTCTGTTCTGGAGGAAGTGCCTTTGAAACCAGAGCGTGATGGCGTCTGATCCGTCCTAATGGGGGCAGCAGCGTGGATGACCTGTGTGTTGTATTTTTCATGCATCTCTTTTGAAGTTGTCTCACATTTTTTCACCAGAGCTTCAAATGTCACAGCTTTTCATCTTCTACTGGTACCAGCTCACTCACTTCTACCTCACCTTCGCCTCTCCTTCTTTCCCGCTCCCTTCCTCCTTTCTCTCTCCCCTTCTCTCCATCTCTCATCCTATTTCTCTCTTCCTCTTCACTTCCCTTCCTTTTTAAGATGTTCAGATATCCAGAAAAAAATACATTTTTCAGCTACTTTTTATGTTTTAGTATTATGGGTGACAGCAGCTCGCAGTGTTCGTCCGCTGATCTGAAGCAGTTGGAATCCTGTTCTTGACATAAAAACATGATTGGTTGAACAGTCAGATCCACTGGCGTTACGATTCTACCTCCCACAGATGAATTTGTTGTGTCTTTGGGCAAGACACTTAACCCACCTGTCCCCCAGTGTCTGTGCACCCTGGTGTATGATGTGCGTGTGTGATGGGTGAGTGCTTCCTTTGAGCGCCCTGAAGGTGGAAGAGCTCTATATAAAAATGTAACCATTTACCATTTGCCATTCATTGTTCATTGTAGTCAAGCCTTGATTGCAGGACAATACAGGACAACTCAAGCATGCATGAATCAACTGTGAGTATAAAATAAAAACATGTTTGAAAGCTCCTGAAAGCTGATTTTGCATGATATGTGTCCTTTAAAAGTATAGATCTGTTATCATTAGTGTTAGTAATATGCATTAATTTGATTTCATAATAAACCTTCTACATGTATTCCAATTATTGGTAAGAATACAATAAAAAAAAATCTCAGGATATTGACTCTACAACTAGTCCAGTAGATTGGAACAAAGTGGTAGATCGTAACAGAATAAAAATTATAAAGTACTGTATTGAACTTAAGGATACATTTTAGGTATCTGTACTTAAAATCAATTTTAATGTGGATACTTTTTACCTTTACTTCTCTACACTTGATGGCAAGTAACTGTACTTTCTACTCCTCTACATTTTTCAACAGGATTGAAAAGTAAAAGCACTTTTTATTATTGTTTAAGACCCGCTGAAAAGTCTGACGGTTTATTCTTAACACATTCGTAATTTGAGCAAACAGAAAAATACAAATAAGAACAGCTGGGGAAAAACTACCAATTCAACTGTTACTACATCTGATCAGACCTCAAAATCTGAGCGAAATACTTTTTACCCTTTAAGTCAGGCATGCCCAAACTGTGGCCCGGGGGCCAAATCCGGCCCACAGACCAATTTTTCTTGGTCCTCAAGCTTCCAGGTGAATTGGCCACATTACCTTAAACAGTACTTTTTGCTGTACATTTCTGAAAATCTACTTTAACAAGCCCATATCAAATATTTAATGTGTCCCACTGAGGATGTAAGCGTGATTCTAGTGAGTCTAGTGGTTCAGTCTAACTTGTAATAATAATGCAGATTTGAAGTATTCACTGTATTGGTGACCAGTCTATGGCCCTAAATCGGCCCTCAGCTTTGTCTGTGTTTTTGTATGTGGCCCTTAAGGAGAAACGTTTGGACGCTTTATTTTTACTTAAGTAGAGTTTTTCATGCGATAGTTGTACTTTTACGTGAGTATATTTTTGTTTTGGTATCTGTACTTTTTCTTAAGTAACACAACTGGGTACATCTTTCACCACTGATAACTATGCCCTAGATTCAAACAGAAATCTGCACACCAAGTGGTAATAGTACCTGCCCCCATCCCCAATAAATCTTAGAGGGCTATAGAATGTTGTGTTGTCATCTAAAACCCCAGACTATACCAGTGAATCGCTTATGTGAGCAAATGAAACAAGGTGAGCGAGCACATCTGATCATAAGCATGTTTCTTCTGCTTCGTACGTGCCCTGGATAAGATACTGATTTAATGTGTAGCACTGTTAAAGCTTACGTGGCCTTGGTATTTGCATGTTCTGCTGGTGCTGGTGCTTCAAAAGTGCTGTGTGAGTCCAAGCCACAGTAAATGAGATAATTATGTGTCAGGTGAGGGACTCTCTTCATTAGCACTAATTGGCTTCAGTAATGGCATATGTACAGAACAAACTGCATTGCAAAACAGATCTTGTTTAGTTTAGACATAACCATTAGCAACGGTCCAAAAGGTGCAGTACTTAGCGTTTTTTAAATTATATTCATGCTTATTGATATAGCGAGACCCAATGAGAGCACTTAGACTCTATTTGCCATGGGCGCCCTGTTCAAAATACAGAAAATACAAACAAAAGAAATTAAAAACAGGTGCAGGTGTCGATATAAAAGTTTGTCACCAGATTATTAAAGTGTATTTGTGGCACCAAAGTATCCAGTTTTGCTTGTCCTTGAAATATATTCAATTTCTGTGAAACAAAACAGCTAAAAGCCCTTTCCCCCCCCTTCTCAGTTCTGGTGCAACCTGAGCTTAGCTTTATACAATCACGTGATCTTGTATTCAATTTTCCCAATTAAACTAGAGAATGATCATCTTTCTTAGGTTTAAACCAAGTTATAAATTCTCTTTCTGCAAGTTAAGGCTCTGGCAACCCAGGTTATTTTTAGATATCCTAGTTGTCGTCTCTGGAAGTTGTGAAAAGCACTTATAAACTCATCATGGTGAACAATTAGGATGGTCTGAATGCATTCGGTAAGTGAGGAATAACTTTGGACCACTGCAAACCACCGTTAAAATGAACTTGTGTTTGAAAAATCAGACACTTTATTTTACATTTTTCTGACTCTGATAAACAGTGTCATTATTGTGTATCACATGACTCACTGTATAACCTTTAAAATATCATCATTTCCGAGCAGCATCCTCCCTCTTCCCCTCCCTCTCCCCAACACCAAATTATACAGCACAGCAGCAAGCCACCCACGACCTTTGACCTTTCACTGTGGCGCGACCCCATCGTCGTCGTCCCTGTGAAGCGTCGGCATGGAAACGGGAGGAGAGGCGGCGCGCTGGGGGTGGGAGGGGCTGTTTGTGTCTAATAGGCCTCTCCATCTGGCCCTATGTAAATCAATGGTGACCTGAGATGACCCCGGGCTGTGCAGTTTGACAGTTAATCACTTGATAAGTGTGTGGGGCGCTGTCTGTTTGGTTTATGTGTGTGCTAGAAAGAGAGGGAGAGGGAGGAAGAGAAAAGAGGGAGGAGGATAGAGGAAAGAGAGTGTGTGGGGCGCTGTCTGTTTGGTTTATGTGTGCGCTAGAGAGAAGGGGAGAGAAAAGAGGGGAGAGGGAGCGGGAGGGGCAGAGAGGAGAGAGAGAGAGAGGGAGACAGAGGGAAAGATGAGGGACAGGGAGACAGAAAGTGAAAAAGATCAAGAGAGAGAAAGAGAGAAGTGAGAAAGAAGGATACAAATAATGGGGATGGGGAAAAAGAGAGAGAGATGAGGAGGAAAAAGAGGGACAGAAGGATGAAGAGGGAAAGAGAAAAGAAAGAGGAGGGAGAGACAAGAGAGAGGAGAGTAGGAAAAAAAGGGGCAGATAGGGAGGGAAAGAGAAAGATGAGGGAGAGACAGAAGAGGAGAGGAGAAAAAAGGGGCAGAGGGAGGGAGCGAGAGATCAGGGAGAGGTAGAAGAGGCGTAAGAAAGAGGAGCAGAGGGATAGAGAGAGGGAGATGATAGAGAAACAGAGCCAGAGAGAAAGAGAGAGATGATAGAGAGATGATTGTTGGTGACCTTGTTGAGTCAGAGCAGAGGTTCCACAGGACACTGGGGCAGATCCTATGACAGACACAATCTGCTCTGTGAAATATAACAGCAGCAGTGTGAATGTGCATTAATTTACATTCATAATAAACCTCCATGTATTACAATCATTGGTAATAATACAGTTTAAAAAATCTCAGGATATTGACTGACAACTAGTCCAGCTGAATGAATTTCGGTTATGTGGTTCAAAGTTAAGGGCAAACACGTCATTGTGCAACTTGAGAACAAAACAAAAGTCTAACATGGTCGAATGTCAAAAAACAAATGTTACAGGCAAAATTCACCATTTTCACATTTTTTATTCATTTATTTTTACAGAATAGTTATACATTGGGGCTTTCAGAGAAAATTCAATTAAATCATGTATTCAAATAAACACTGAGCCTGTCGTCTTACTTAGGCTATTTAGTTACAGTATTTATGAGTAATATTGTAATATTCTAAAGTATTTTACCCAGTAGCAGTTAGCATTAGCCTGTTGTTAGCATTAGTAGACACGTGTTGTCCTGACCTGGATAAGAAACATTTGTGAGAATCATGTCAATATGGACTGAGACCTGCAGCTCAATATGTCAATACTACACACATGTACTCTACTCCATATGTGACGCTGTGTGTGTCGACAGGGCCACTGCAGACAAGACTATTAACATATTTACTTAATACACTTTACTCAGAAAGATTTCAGTTAAAGGTGCACTATGTAATGTTACCATGTTGGCCATTTGGCCAAGAATGTTCCTCAGTATGGCATTAAATTGATATAGGATGCATTTTTTCAGGTGTTTTTATTGCAACAAAAATATCTACAGTTACAAATATTTTACGTTACATAACAAAACGTTCATAATATATTACGTTATATATATATATATATATATATAACGTATATATATGTATATATATATATATATGTATATATATATATATATAGTATATATATATATATATATATGTATATATATATATATATATATATATGTATATATATATATATATATATATATATATATATATATATATATATATATATATATATATATATATATATATATATATATATATATATTTCTGCATGGAGATGTTGCTTGGAATGTTCCACAGTATGGCATTAAACATATGTATCTCCATGAAATAAGCAGGAGACGCCACCAGGCACCAAGTTACAAGTCACATCTGTGGACAGGTGACCGTGCTCATAGTAAGAAATATGTTTTTCAAGGTATTTTTGAGCAACAAAACACATGTAATTGAATCAGTGATATAGATATGTTTAATGCCATACTGTGCAACATTCCAGGCAAAACAGCAATAACTCCAGCGAGACAACCCCTGACAAGAAAAGTTAGATATCGCACATTTAAAGAACACAAAATATTACCCAACAATAAAGCTTTTCTGATTCCTGCTTCTTTAATACAACATGTGCTCACTCCATACAGAATAGTTTTATTTATACGACCAGAGCCATTCAAAATCCCACATAATCTTAATAATTCCAGTTTTATATGGCATTACAGCGGAGCCAAACCAGCCGATAAAGCACAAACGTTTGAGATGGAACCAGTCAGGCTAATCTGGCAGATTAAGCACATTTTAAAAGAGACGCTAATCCCTGCTATATCCATCCTGCAGATAACACTGTCTCCTGTTTCAATGCTCAGTTATTTTTAGCTTTTTGCAAACGTGAATGATTTTCTATAGCTGTTTTTATTAATATGGAGGCCAGTTGGGTTGTCAAAAGTATTTAAATTTTTTTCCCCTCCTGTATTTGAACAAAAAGTGTCTTGCCCCAGTACAGATATATTGTATAAGCAGCTCTTGAGGTCAAAATAAGACAGCTGTGTACTGTCTGCATCTAATTAATCACTTTTCTCAACTCAGAAACCAGAGCGAAGTTTTGCTGTGATGGTAAAACAACACCAACTAGCATGTTAGTGTGCACTTCCTGATTATCTGACAATAAAGAGCTTTATAATCAAATACAGACAGGACATAGTGGTCTTATTTTGACCTCAAGAGCTGCTTTTACAATATATCTGTACTGGGGCAGGTCACATTTTGCTCAAGTACATGGGGAAAATCAGGTACAGGACTTTTAAGGATACGGCAGCTGCAAATGGGGTTGAATTACAACTGAGAACATATTGTTGTTGTTACCTTGGGCAAGACACTTCAATTCTGAGTAGGATGATAGAAAGCACTAACCACGGTCAGCTGTACTCTCAGTGAAATAAAACATAGTGCTATAGTGTGGGTAAATGCTGCCCTCTGTCTGCAGTAGATGGTACAGCAGCACAAAAAAGTGTACATGCCAAAACATTGAAAACTACTCTTTCTCACTTATGGTACAATAATTAACAGTATATGAAAAAGTGGTCATCCTGTGGCATCAATAGTCTATGTAATTAAAAAAAAAACTATTTCCTGTATTTTTTTTTTTTTTAATCTTGTATATTTACCACATATTATGCTATTAAAATTAACTCATATATTCTTACTGTGAGCGTGGTCGCCTCTCTGCAGATCTAACTTGTAACTTGGCCTTGTAGCACCACCCTTGTCACCATGAAGATAAGTTTAATAGCATAAAGTACATTCAATCAAAGCAATAACATCTGGTGGTGGACCCACTAACAGAAAAGTTGCATAGTGTTTCTTTAAAGTGCATCGATTCATTTAAGGACATAAAGGTGTTTTCATGTATTTTTATTAATGTCATCATAATAGTTTTGGAATCTGTACTTTACTTAAGTACAGTATTTTACTATTTGTACTTCATAGGGGAAATTCCATAACATTCTACTTAAGTACATTTTACAGTGGGTAATTTTTACTTTTACTCTACTTCATCTGAGAGCAGGTATCTACTTCTACTCCACTACATTTTTGAACTGGACAAAAAAGTAAAAAGTACTTTTCATATGATTTAAGGGGTTATTTTTTACCAGGTTCATGGTAACATTATGACTAAAGGTTAAGTTCAAACTTTGGCTTTAAGCAAACAAAAATAAATACACAACATTTATAAGAAAAAGATTTATATTGTTACGGTTGATCAAAATATCTTTTTATTTTTTTTATTTTTTATCAGTATCATTTAACATTTTAACAAATTCACAACACTAGTGTGAAATGCTTTTACTTTTCAGGGTTGAAGTCAATATTTGAACGGGTACTTTTTACTTGAGTAGATTTTTTCATGTGATGCTTTTACTGAAATAACAACAAAAAAAACGTCATCCACCACTGGTCATGTCTGCTGCCCGTGTCCAACCAGCAAGTAAAATGATAAACTTCACCAATAATAATAATTTAATAAAAAAAAAGAAAAAAATAGTTATGTTTGGTATGTTTTAGTGAAATAAATGGTCTAACCTGTCAGACATTGAAACCAGACTCATCCCCAGACATGACGATGTTGGAGACATGTGACAGTGATCATCCAGTGCAGCAGACTGTGCAAAGGGAGGGACAGGATGGAGAGAGAGAGGGAGGGGAGGGGTGTTGTCCCAAATGAAATCAGAATGACCACTGGTCCAGTAATTTGACCTCTGACCCCTCCAGATGGTGACCCCTCACCTCCTGCTGTCTGTTATGGGTGTGTGTGGGTGTACAGGGACAATAGCCATTGTAAATCACTTTCATGGAAACTCTATATCCTCATTTAACAAGACTGGAATCAGTTTAAGTACTTACAGCAATCAGATATAAGGGGGTTCAATGGTCAAAACTTGGTCAAAGGAGTAATGTTACTCTAAAAATATTCTTGTCAAGGAGCAGGTAAGACTAAAAATGTATTCATTAATACTACTACTTGAGTACAATTACAATTTGGACATAGAACTTATTGAAAACTGAATTGAACAAAACAACTCTGGGTAACAGAACATAGATCAGAAAATGCTATAATAGCATATCCTTTAATTAACAACACTTTTGTCACTTGTTAACTTACTTACAGTAGGAAAAGGGTCCAAAACTTTTACTCAAGTAAGAATATTGTTACTTTGAGAATCTAAAATGTTTTTATTAGATGTAAAAATATGGTTTCAGAAAATTACTAACAGCACTACTCAGTAAGTACAATTTCTTCAAAAATTTACTCAAGTAAATGTAACTTGGTCATAGGATCTGGCAACCCAAAGTAAGCCTTATTTAATATTTTGTCCTTCCAATTACATTAAATTCAAATTATACATCAGCAGAAAGACCACTTAAGCAATAGGACCACTTAGCCCACTTTGTACTTCTACAATTTAAAAAATAAATTGGGAAAAAAAGCACTATGTCTCTAAACAACAAAAAATAAATATTTGTAAAATATCCGCATATATATTTAATTTACCTGGTTAATGGGACTTCTGCTCCTGAACCTCTGTACACAGCGTCTGCATCGGGGCTGTACACAGTC
This sequence comes from Periophthalmus modestus, assembly GCA_019594935.1. Classification (NCBI taxonomy): domain Eukaryota; kingdom Metazoa; phylum Chordata; class Actinopteri; order Gobiiformes; family Gobiidae; genus Periophthalmus; species Periophthalmus modestus. The sequence goes on along the minus strand of JAIEZT010000012.1, from coordinate 20,409,057 downwards.
ACGTTCATCTTCATGTAGGACTGTAAACTCGTCTGAAGTGTAAGCGGTGTTTGTTTTTAACATAGTTCATGGTGGAGAATAGCTGCTCACGTACATATGTGGATGCAAAGATCGAAATGCATATTTCCTCAAGTTTAGGTGTTGGGGGTGTCATTCCATGTTTCAAACACAAATTTGTTCAGTCTTGGAAGGTTCTCAATATCACTCCATTTGTGATTCTGAACAAGAGTGGCCTTCTGATGGATAACATCAAGATCCTCTGTCAAGTGTTTGAATTTGGACACCCACATATGTCAGCTATGTCAGCCAGCTCAAGATCCGGTTGACTTACACCTGCAAATGTGTTTTGAGTGGCATTTAATTTTAATATTTCAAGATCACAATAATCTTCCAATTTAGAACTACAATTTAAAAAAAGAACTAACAAAATAGAATACACTTTAATTAAATACTTGGATGAAAGAGCCGACCCCTGGGCTAGACTGAAAATCTACCTCTTCTCCCTGGCGTTTAATACTAGCTAGACAGGATACAGGATATCTTGGCGTTTTATTGTTCTTTCCCTATGTTTCGTATAATCTGTATTTTAGTTTCCATTTTAACTTTTATGTGAAGCACTTTGGTCAGCTGAAGTTGTTTTTAAATGTGCTATATAAATAAAATTGAATTGAATTTACCACAGAAAGGTCTTGATAAATGACTTGTTAATAATCCTATACATGTATATTCCACAAGACGCATTACAGTCATTAGTTCGGCTGCTAATCTGCACATGCAAATCAGACCTCTGCTCTTTAGTTCTCTCTAATATATTCATTAGTGACGTTAACCTCTCTGCAGCAGCGGGCTCTTATCTAATTATCCTCCCTCCCCTCACCCCTCCCTCCACATGTTGTTTGACAAATGAGTGGTCTCGCCTGATCAAGCCCCTGACAGTGTAAACAGATGGGAGGAAACCCGTGCCAAGGCCTGAATAGCAGACAGACACTTGTGCATAAGGTACAGAACATATGCCGTGTTCATTCGGAGCACCCATTGTCAACCACGGGACACGCGCAGACACAGGAGGGTGGGTGGGTGTGGGTCGGGGGTTTCTGGGTGACAGGAGGTGGCCACAAACCACCAGCTGAGGAGAAATTAACTGATTTATTGATTTGTCTGGGGCGCTGTGGGAGTTCGGGCAATCTGTTGTATAATTTTTAAAGGTCTACTTATGTAACTTTGCGGGTGGATGATCTGACACCTGCCTCCCTTTGCTATCACTTTGACTGGGACTAAGTGGGACTAAACACCTAAACTCCGCCCAAAACCAGATTTCAAAGAGCTACTAAACTGGGCAGTAAATGGAGGACTAAAGGGGAGAGGGGATCTAGAGGTATAAGGAAAAGTGTGATTGGTCCAACAAGTATCCACACTTCAAACTCTGCCCCTGTAGCCAGGTGTTTGTAATCAGAAACACCTGGCTGTAATCAGCAGTGTTGTGTGATGTCACCTAGTACTTGAAATTGAGGCAGCACTTGGTTTTTCACTGACAAAGCTGTAAATTTGGCTAGATTACACAAAAAAATGCCAAAAAGGACTATGAACAGAACACAATACTATTTAAACACAAACACCATGTACACAGTTTAGTAGCAAAAAAGTTCATTTAACGTCAAGTTCGACTTTAAAAATCTAATTCAGTCGTAAAAAGTATCTTATACTTTAATGTCCACATAAGAAATTTGTCCCCTGTATTTGACCCATCCGTCAATGAATCTGGGGCAAAACTGTCAGACGCACTGGACCCATCTCCAGATTATTAGTCTTGGTCTGGACCATCTTAGGAGGATTTTACCTGTTGTGGATATTTTGGCTTGATGCAAACTCCACACAGAACGACTCGAGAATTGAAATTGCACGGTGGGTGAGAACAGCACTCTCACAGCAAGAAGGTCCCAAGTGAATACGCCTCAGTAACACAACAACGCACAGATTTAATGTAGTCATTTCTGTCTTTATTTAGCAGTTTTGTAAACAGGATTTAAAATAGCTCAAGACTCCACCTACAGGTAGCAAGAAGTACAACAGTATCCTACTTTGTGATAGACCAAACTGACTATTTATGCCATTTCTATTTTAATAATGTGGATTAACATATATTTACATAATTTACAATGGGCAAAAATGCACCAACTCTCCTAATACATTTCAACTATAAAATCATAGCTTACATGTATCTGAAATATTGCATCATTTTGTAAACAAGACAAATTGGTAACAATTCATAATAGCTACATTTCGCCTTAATAAAGCATGAACAAAGACTCATAATGAAGAGGTGTATTAAGAATGATTCATGCTTAATGACAACTTAACCTAACCCTGTCCTTAACTCTTAACCCCTTAAAAGGTCCTATATTTCAGAAAATTGCCCCCGTGAGCTTTTAGCCATGTTATAATGTTACTTCATCAAAAACATACCCAGACTTCGTTTTTTTTTTTTTTCATTCACACGTTTGAGTAACTTAATATTCTGTCTACAGCTCCAAAGCCCAAAACGCTCTGTTCCACCTTGTGATGTCATGAAGCAGTAGTTTTCATGTTAACAGCTCCTTTAAGCTTTAGTTCAGTAAAGATCAGCAATTCCAGGGCTGGAATTATCCAAATGATTCTCGTGAAGGTGTGTGGAGTTTAAAAACAATATATGAATCTGTCAAAAGCACTTTGTCTTTGTTCATGTTTTATTAAGGATTATTAAAAAGGGACATATGTTTAGAGTAAAGTGATATCCTCCAACAGAATAACATTTTGTATACTTTTATTTATTTAGTATATTTATCATACCTTCATAAAATCAATCTAAAATAATGAACATTTTGGACATCAAAACATAAAAATAACACTGTAAGGTAGCATTGAAAAAGTGGCAAAACTGCAAAACTTCCCATAATTCTATGCTCTTAGGTCAAAGGTCATCTTCAGGTCATCAAATCAATGTTATTGTGGAAAATGTTTGTTCCAAGATTATAATAATAATAATAATGATTAAAATTAAGTAATTTTACCATTTTCACAATTTTGACACAACAAAAGCAAAATGTGTCTCATTCTTTGAAATATTTGTAAACGTAAAACCAATAAAAATACGTTTAAAAAGACTATCTGGCATACTGACAAACTTAATACACCCCCTTACATTACATTCAATCTTATTAATGATAAACTGGAATTATGTCTAAAAAAAATTGCATAATACTGTCTTTAAAATTCTCACAACTTTCGAATTGAATTGTGAAAATGGAAATTATTAAACAGTTCATCTTTCAATTTCTGTCCACTTAACATTTTTAACTGCATTATAAGACAACTGAATGATGACTGTAAATACTGAAAATTTAAAACAAAAAATTTAATAAAATATTGTGTCAAACATGACTGAGTTGGTCCCAGCTGGGAGAGTTGTCTAAAATCGCTTAAAATGACTTTAAAATATATTTAAAATAGTAATATTTTATTTTTTAATTTTATCGTTTATTCAGGACGTAGAATATTTATTTTCCGGGGTGGGGGGCATCTCCATGGAGATGTTATTGCATTGATTGCATTGCCTAGAATGTTCTGCAGTATGGCATTAAACTTGTAAATGAGTACATGCAAGATGAACAAGTGCTTTTATTGCTAAGAAAAATTGCCAAAGATCAGACCTGTAACTTGAGCTGGTGCTGTCACTTGCTTGTCTCCATGACAGGTTTAATGCCGTAGTGTGGAAACTTAGTTATTAATGCGATAACATTAGAGAGTAGGTAGAGTTAAAGTTGCATAGTGCAACTTTAACAGCTTATAAAAGATAATTTTTTTCAGAAAGATAAGTGCCATTTCCTTACCTTATTTTTGCATAACTCGGCTTAGAATAAGAGGCAATCCATTGAAAAGCATTAAGGAACATTTAAAGTTAAATAATCTAGGCCCATCAAATAGTTACATTTAAAAAGTGCTCCTTGTTTGTCTCTATGGAGAGGTTATTGTTACACCTGGAATGTTCCACCGTACGGCATTATACAAGGCCAAGTAAAAAGTCAGAATGGTGGAATGCCAACTGCACTCACAGTATTCAATTACAAACTCAGAAAAAATATGAATTCCTAAAGTATAATGCCACACCGTCAAACATTTTCAGACAAAGCAATAACATCTCCTTGGAGACAAGAATGACAGACATCACAGGAAAGATTACATAGTGCAGCTTTAAACTTGTCAAAATCACTGAAATTAAGATTAAGATCCAGAGTTCAAGCCATTTGTCGAACAGATATTCCGGTTATGCATTGATTAAAATAGTCCATGTTTTTGGTGCTTTGTTAATCAAGTGCAGCAGGAGAATTGTGGTTTCTTCCTTGGAGCGGCCAGACTGGGCAGAGACTGGTACCGAGTGATTTCAACATTCGCATGGTACTTTCTGATTTGTCTGTGGGTATAAAGAAATGGAGTATGAGACTTCGGATGGCTGTGCAATTAAGAGCAAAGAACCTTATGTATTTGAACAAACGATATATTGTATAAGCAGTTCCTGAGATCAAAATAAGGCCACTGTGTACTGTCTGAATCCAATTCTAATGCGTTTTCATCTCTGAAAGTTGTATAGAAAAACTTATTAGGATGCTCAGAATGCGTAAAGTAAGTGAACTTTGGACCGCTGCAGACTGTTTAAAATGAACTAGTTCCGTTTTTCACGTTTTTTTTTACAGTAAAAATCAGATATAGCACCTTTAATGTAATTTAAATTGAGATCAAGATTCAGTCATGTCTAATAGGCAATAATCAGCTTGGGTCTTTTTAATGGAGGGGTCTAAAGCTAATCCTGTGTCATAGGCGGTGGGTGTCTTTCTGCGAAAACACAGGTCTTCATCGAGGGAGGACACAAAATTCAAAATACAAGTAGGGATGGGACGATATACGATAATATTGTATATCGCGATAAAAACTGACCGTGATAAATCGTTCGTGGGATTTTTCAAAATCGCGCACGATTATAATCGTCTTTACGGCACCAGACTGCCTCATGTTTCTGGTTTCAATAAAACGTTTAGATGCTAGTTTTGGTGTTTGCTCACAAGGGGGGGGCCTCTGTCACAGCTATGACACTTGTTGCGTCTGTGCCTGTTCTGGTGGCAGTCTGCCGAAAAAAAGTTGCGGGTCCGAGGGAAAAACACGAGCAACTTGCACACGCATTTACGAGACAAACATCCTGCATTGTTTGATAAACTTGAGCTGAAAATATTCATCGTAAGTGACATAAACTATTGAATGTAGATTGTGTTGTGTGTAGTTAGTTAAACAGCATTTTACAGACACACACACGATATACATTTACCTACAATTATGTCAACAGCAGAATAAACCACGCTCACCGATCGAGAACAGCATCCAATCCATAAAAAATAAGCTCCTCTCCTTCTGAGTCCACAGCCGTCTTCAGTCTCTGACACGAAACGCTCCAGGTCAGAGATGCCTCTAGTTTAACTTGTACAAACATCCACAGTGTCCTCGATCGCGTACTTCCTTTGTTTTGTTCGTTTTGTCCGTTTCATCATGTTTAGAAGCAAAACAACAGCGCCTAGAATGCGCCGCATTAACACGCTTCGTTTAGTCGGTAAAGTCCGTCTGTTTGCGGAAAATCTGGGCATGTCACACGTGCTCCGCTGCTCATTGGCTGTAAGGAGAAAACGTCACTAGACGTGTGTGATGTGACTGGTTGATTCTACACGGGGGAGAGTGGGGCGTAAACTTTCAGTCACATGTAGCACTGATTTGCTGTTTGCGGCTCCAGTGACACACAACCTCCACCTTATTGGACAACACTGGTGTCAATCAGAAGATAACACGTGTGTTTATCTCTGAGGAAGAAAGGCCGTGTCCCAATTCGCCACATGCACCGTTCGATGTACTGTTTGAAGCACAGGTCGAAGTACCCGCACGACTTAAGGGCACTTTGGTGAATTTTTGGTGAATTGAGACACGGCCAAAGTCGGCGCTGTCTTAAGTTTATTATGCCTGAAATCGACCAAAGAAATGCAAAAAAGTGACGGAGCAGATTTCGCGTGTGGAATACTTTCCTGCAGCAGATTGGACATGGAGGATCTAACTTATTTTGTGGACATGATTTCTTCAGTGGATTATATTCTCTGGACCTGTACGAAACGAATGAGTCCAACGTTGCGGAATATGTTGATGTTTGACAGAATCAGAGCCTCAAAAGGTGAGTGAAATCCAAATCCACATTTTTTGCTTTTCTGTAAAAACGTCTTTCCTGCCAGCTCTGTGGTGTTTGCAGGTGAAAATTGTTTGTTTATACAAAAAGAGGAGCTGTAACTTTCATTTGATGTGTAGATTGTTTGCGTGGGTGACGCAGAAGTACATGTACATTCCTGTAGTGTTGTAAAGTAGGCCCGGGCCGTCGGAACTTTTACAAATTAATAATTTTCGCGGTAATATCGTGAATCATGATTTATTTTGGTCACGAAAATCGTGAGTCTAAATTTTATAACGTCCCATCCCTAAATACAAGTAGAATATATTTTACTCAACGACACCCGCCAGATTTTTGCACATTTTCACAAAATGTACACTACATCTTGACAATTTTCCAGGCAAACACCGTGAACCAACAGTATGCTGTGGATTTTGACAATCACCGAGCAGTGCCGCACAGTTGTTCACTCACAACACAAGATCGGCTTTATATGAGAATACTGCGAGTGTTAGAAGATGGTGAACATTTGCAGACAAGGAAGCCATAATCTTTTGCATCAATATACCACCACCAACATGCTGCTAAGTTTATAGATTAGTTTAAGATTTCCTGAAATGACACTATTAAAACATACATTGACACAGACTAATTATCCTGTTAGTTTTCTTCTTTTGTGTATACTTGTGGTGTTGGTTATATGTAAGTAAAGTTTCTGTAAAAGACGGGTAGAGATTTTATAATGGATCCACGACTGAGAGAGTCTATGGCAGAGATGCACAAAATGAGTCTCTAAAAACATAAGTGTGAAATGTAGTTCTGCAACTTCTACTCCCCAGCTTTATACCATGCCCCATGGAGCACATCCATGCTTTGGTTTGGGAAAAGTGGGCGGGGTTTGAATGGGCACGAGAATATTTCCAGATGTGCTATTGGCTCACATTGAGATGGCTGTCAGCTGTTTTCGCATCAAAAAGTGTCAGAGAAAAATTTGGGCGGCTTAAGTTATATTTAAATGTGCTATATAGATACAATTCAACTTAATTGAATTTGGAAATTATTTGTAAATGTGCAAATATAAAATCTAATTTTGCAGTTTAAATTCTAACTCAAGTGCAATTTTGGATATCTAGAAATATCGCAGTCTTGTTTCCCCAGTGTCATACATTTTACTTTTCTCCAGTAGAGGGCAGCAAACCTCACTCTAAAAATGCAGCCATTTCTACAGTTAACTGTAACACAGCCTCATGATCAAGTACAGGAGATTACCTGGCCAGATGTAGAACTGCTTCCAGGACGTTGGAGCCGTCTTTAGCGCTCGTCTCACAGAACAGAGTGTTATATGTCTGAAAACAGAGTGGATTTTGATTAGTAGTAGTCATAATTTCAGATAGAGGACAGGGGGCTATATAACTCTATGGAAGGTTCACCGTTTTTGTAAGAAATATCCAAACTTATGATCCACAAATGTTGAACCTGATCTTTATTTGTTTGGGATTGGCTTCACAGATTTGTCTCATTAATCTTAACCAAGTGATGGCAATCACTTATTTGAAGTTGAATTATTAATTATTTGAAGCAGCAATTCTGAAGCTATTTTCATGAGGATAGGCCCAGTAATTACAGAGAAATTAACCATAAACCAGGTTTACAAATCTGCAATCTGACAGTTAAAGGGCCCTTATTACACTATTTTTGTATCTATGTTTCCTCATCACAAATATACCTGGAGTTGTGTTTAGTTTCATTCACATAAGCCTAACACAAACCCTGCATATTTAGTGCATATTTTATGTACCGTTTTTCTCTCAGAACAGAAAACACTCAGTTCAACCTTGTGATGTCATGTGGTAATACAAGAAGTGCTTCACTATGTGTTTAAACTCCATACACATTCACTAGAATCACTTACTGAACTAAAGGTAAAATGTAGCAGTTAACTTCAAAACTGCCATTATATGACATCACAAGGTAAAACTGAGCATTTTGAGTTTTAGATATGTAAACAAACTAATAAAGGATTACTCAAACGTGTGAATACAACAAAATACAACTCCAGGTACGTTTTTGATCACAAGGTAACAACATAAGCTCACAAGAGTCAAATTTGCGTAATATAGGACCTTTAGTGCATATTCAAGGGTTTCAGCTTCTTGTTATATTACATCCATTCTGAGGACTTTAACCATTTAAAACTAACTATTATATCACTGAATGAAATAATCACTATGGTAACAGTCCTAATTTTTTATCACTCTGAAACCCTTGGACCCTTGTTCCTCACCATAGACAGTTTTTCTCCGTAGGTGTTGGATACACAGGTGAGCCCCTCCTGTCTCAAGTCACATTTGTTTCCCACGAGCATTATGGGAATGTCCTCTGGAGACACGTCCTGAAACACAACAAAAAAAATCACTTTAGGACATTTTTGATTTATTATCTTATTTTTTTTTCTAATTTTTTAAACAAAACATTAAGCTCATTTTTAAATACAATGTTTGGAACTTTCTGAAGATGCCACATAACCTGTATGATTTCCTTAAAAATGGTGATACATAGGTTTTATGCCATACTGTGGAACATTATGAGCAAAGGAGCAACATTTCCATGGAAACAAAACTCACAAGACAACACTGCCACATTCAGAGCCACAAAGCAAGCAATATTATTTAGAAATAAACTTACAGATCTGCTGCATGTAAAAAAATATTAAGATTAGAGTCAAATTTGATTAAAATAAATGTTTTTATTAGATAATCCTGGTGACTTTACCTCGATCATGTCGACCCATTCACGCACATTTAAAAAGCTCTTCTCACAGCTGACGTCGTACAACAGCAGGACACCATCTGCGCGGCGGAAATAAGATTTGGCAATGCTCCGAAACCTGGGAGAAAACAATTATTCAACACAGTCTGTCTGATATTAACATAAATAAACCTGTTTTAACTTTACCTCTCCTGTCCCGCTGTGTCCCAGATCTGAAGTAATGTAGGCTCCCCATCCACAATTAAAGTCTTCATTTGAAAATCAACACCTAAAAAAGAATGCTAAATTATTCACAATTGTAAAAAAAAAAAAAAAAAAAAGTAAAAAACTAAATTGTCACATTGTTAGTAGGACCTACAATGCTGTGAAAAAGTAATTGCCCCCTTACCAATTTCTTACTTTTTCTGCACCTTTGTCACTCATAGCTATTTCAGATCAAGCAAAGTTAAATATTAGACAAAGATAACTCACAAGGAAACTTGAAACAAAATGTTGTTTTAGGTGCCGATTTTCTTTGTTAAGGGAAAAAAAAGCTATTTGAACCTACATGGCCCATGTGAAAAAGTAATTGCCCCCTAAACCTAATAACTGGTTGAACCACCCTTGGCAGCACCAACTGCAGTCAAGCGTTTACGATAACCGTCTTTCACATCGCTGTGGAGGAATGTTGGCCCACTCTTTGCAGAATTGTTTTAAAATCAGCCACATCGGAGGGTTTCTGAGCATTAACCGCCTTTTTAAGGTCATGCCACAGCATCTCTATTGAGTTCAGGTCTGGACTTTGACTAGGTCACTCCAAAACCCTAATTTTGTTTTTTAAGCCATTCAGAAGTGGACTTGCTGGTGTGCTTTGGATCATTATCCTGCTGCAGAACCCAAGTGCGCTTTAGCTTGAGGTTACGAATTGACGGCTGGACATTCTCCTTCATGACTTGTTGGTAGAGAGCAGAGTTCATGGTTCCTTCTATCACAGCAAGTCGTCCAGGTCCTGAAGCAGCAAAGCCCCAAACCATGACACTACCAACACCATATTTCATTGTTGACATGACGTTCTTTTTTATCAAATGCTCTGTTCATTTTACACCAGATGTAATGGGATGCACTCCTTCCAAAAAGTTCTTTTGTTTCATCAGTCCACAGAATATTTTCTCAAAAGTCTTGGGGATCATCAAAATGTTTTTTTGGCAGAAGTGAGGCAAGCCTTTTTGTTCTTTTTTGTCAGCAGTGACTTTCGCCTTGGAACTCTGCCATGCCTGCCATTTTTGCCTAGTCTCTTTCTTATAGCCGAGTCATGAACACTGACCTTTACTGAGGCAAGTGAGGCCTACAGTTGTTTAGATGTTGTTTGGGGTTCCTTTGTGACCTATTGGATCAGTTGTCGCTGTGCTCTTGGAGTAATTTTTGTAGGCCGGCTGCTCCTGGGAAGATTTACCACAGTACCATGCTTCCTCCATTTGTGGATAATGGCTTTCATCGTGGTTCGCTGAAGTCCCGAAGATTTAGAAATTGCTTTGTAACCTTTTCCAGACTGAGACATGTCAGTTCTTATCTGCTCCTGAATTTCTTTGGTTCGTGGCATGATGTCTTGGGTTCAATATGGCCGACTTCACCTTGTCAGGCAGGTTCTATTTAAGTGATCTCTTGATTTTAAATTTCTGGCAGCAATCAGGCCTGGGGGTGTGGCTATGAAATTTCACTCGGCTTTCCACAATAATATGATTAATCGGTTACCTCATCATGTAATAAGGGGGTAGTTTTTCACACAGGATCATGTCGGTTTGGATAGTATTTTTTTCTTAATAAAATAATTACAGAAAAACTGCATTTTATGTTTACTTGTTTTATCTTTGTTGACACATACTTTTTCACAACACTGTATATTTGAGCCATGTGAAACTGAGCATTTTCTGCTTGGAAGGATGACAGTAGCTCAGTTGGTAGAATGTTCAGTGATTGTAAGGTTGACAGTTCGAGTTCCGCTCTTGACACAAACATCATTGGTACAGCAACCAGATGCACTGACCCACAGCAGTGCGATTACAGCTTCCAGCTCGAGCTCCTCCTTGTTGTGTCGCTGGGCAAGACTCTTAAACCACCTCACACACCAGTGTACTAGTGTATGGGGGGGAGAATGGGTGAGTGGTTCCTTGATATAAAATGCTTTGAGAGCCTTGAAGGTGGAAAAGCGACATTTACCATAGCACTTATTGGTAAAAGGTCTACACGTTGCACAACTCTCAATTCACACAATTAAAATAAATTTAAAGGCAAAAAAAACTCCTTGCATATTTATGACCTGCAACTTTTATTTGAGTACTTATGTTGGTTTATAAAGTTTTAGATGAATTATTATAAAATTGGTAACAGTGGTTTTTTTTTAATTCTCAAAGTAATCATATTGATGTCCAAAGTCAAACTATGAAATAAGACTAAACTTGCAAAAGTTTTTAATTTCGTTTTCATAAAAAAAGAAAAGTTTAAATTCACCTTCTTTTTAAAACCTCAAGATCAAAATTATTTTAAATTTTACTGTGCTTCATCTTCCAAATACAAGAAGAAAAAAAAAATCCATAAACTGACACATGATCATCAAAAACACCTGACAATGTATTTCTCTTGTACGCTGTAAACACCGAAAATCAGATCTACCGGTAATTCCTGAGTTTGCTGACTATTCTATCAGACTTTTACAGGTCATGTAAATGTACCCACTGTTCTTTGGTCATGAGTTATCCCATAGTGAAAAACTTAATTTGATCACATTTGTGCTTTTCCCACACAATAATCACACTCTTACCCAGTGTAGTGCTGGAATGGACTTTAAACTCATTCTTGCAGAGTCGGAGCAGGAAGCTGGATTTTCCCACAGCAGCATCTCCAGCCAAAACGATCCGGAACGCCTTCTCCGAGGTCATGTAGCCCAAGTCTGTACTGTCCATGTCCTCCTTCTGCACACCCGGGAATACACATTTACTTAGCCTTAGGCCCTTTGTTAAAACAGTTAGCAATACTGTCAGTCCAACCTGTTGCTAACACTAGCAGGAGTAACCTCAGGGAAAGGTGGCACCTCATTTGTCTGTTATTAATATTCATATCTTGAGTTGCAGACACAATAGTGAAATAAAAATGCCAGGATCATGTAGAGTGGGTTAACACAAACATTTTAAGACCAAGGCTCATTGCAGCATGGAGAGGGGGTGACGGTTTTCCAATGTAAAGTGAATTGGAGCCAGAGTTGGATAGTTAACTGTGGCCATAGACTGTATATATAAATGGGCATATCTATGTCATATACATATATTCTCTTGTATGTCACAGTTATATCATATATATATATATTCACCTGTATATGTATGGCGCTGAGAGTCCTCCTCACTTTGGGCTCTGGAGCGGTCATACTGGACATCTCTGCAGGTTTCCAATCCAGGACTGAGCTACTGTCGAGCCGATGGCCGACTCTGCATCCAGGGTCTCTGTCTGCAGTAGCGCAAGGAACACTCAGAGTATGTATTTGCTCAATATATCACTTTGCATGAATTTTTAGCAATGTTTTGAATAAAATAATGTTATGTTAAAAATAAGAATATTAAAAGGAGGTTTAGCCAATTATTCAATACTACTTTTTATGCTGCATGCTCCTCTGCTCTTTGTAATGTTTTGCTTCATAATGTCATTGATAAGTGTCTTACCTCCTCCATGATACTGTCCCCTGTTCTGTTGTTCCCAGTCCTCCTCTCTTCTTTCTCCTCCTCCTCCTCCTCCTCCTCTTCTTCCTCCAGACACCCCCTGTCGTACTCTGCCCCCGCGTGAGACCCCCTGAGCGTGGAGAGTCCACTGTCAGTGAACACCTCGGGTAGACTGTCCTCCTCACACTCACTGCTGTCCCTCCTCCTCCTCAGCCCTGGGTCGCACAGGGCCAGAGCCAAAGAGTCACAACTCGGTCTGCGCTGGTACAGAGGGTAGTCATCCAAACGCTGGCAGAATCTGCAATAGCACACAACAATAGATACAGCAATATCACTCTGGGGGTGTACTGCATATGACATTCTGTCACATGTCTATGACAGAATGTTCAGAGTTTACCATGGTGACACAAGGGACACATAAGCAAGCACTACCTGATATGTTTTTTAATGGTCTGAAAACTCAAGAAATAAATACAAAATGGATTGTAACAACACATTTTCAGGAGCCTCTATAGAAACTAGATTCTCATTTGAGCAGGTAAATATACTGCAGTTATTTTGTGTATGAAACTTACATTTCATTACTAAAACAGGATCATTTTTTTATACTGTAATCGGTATCAAGTATTGAGTGAATTTCTTAATACTGTGACTATCTGTGGCAGAGGAAGTACTCAATTTTGTTACTCAAGTAAAAGTACAGATACCAGGGCAAAAAAAAGTATTAAAGAATCTACTTGCATAAGAGGATTATAAGTACCGTTAAAAAATAAAGTATTTCACACAGATTTTGAGATCTCATGAAGCAAAATGTAGGGATTCTGATAAAGATTTGAGCTGAATTTTGTTCAGCAGAAACAACTGAATCAACCCGTTTTTATTTGTATATTTTTCTTTGCTTAAATTATGAACATGTTAAAAATAAACATCTCCTTTTCAACAGGTCTGAAACTAATAAAAATACTTTTACTTTTCAGTCCTGTTCAAAAATGTAGTGAAGTAGAAAGTACAGATACCTGCTCTCAAATATAATGAAGTAAAAGTAAAAAGTAACCACTTTAAAATTTACTTAAGTACAGATACCAAAAATGTATTCTGAAGAACAGTACTTTACTACTTGGGACACTACAACGGTAAAACAATAAAGAACAACAAATAAATATGATCAAATTCATAATTAGTGGTGAAAATGGAAAACATTTTATACCAAATAAATACAAAATACATGTGTAACTTTGGTGAGTATGCGTGGTAACAGTAGTACCACAGATAGTAATAGTAGCATACTCAAGATGAAAAACAGTGCAAAGTAAATAATCCTATCCTCAAAAGTAAAATTCAAACCTGAAAAACGTGTCTCTTATTTAAACATAAACCTGCCCTTGATGGCTCTGAACTCTACTCGCTATGTATCTAGGGCAAATTAGGGCTGTTGCCATAGAAATTAAATTAAACATATATTCTACCCTATTCCTGAAAGGTGAAAAAAGCCCTCAAAATGGCACCTATCACAAGTAGCTGAAACACAGGAAAGCTTTAAAATTATGTGTAATCTGATGCGACTTCAGCATTGTACTAAATCTGTTTTGTTTCGTAGAAAAGCAAGAAATGGGGGCAATAGTGGGCTCAGAGGTCAGAAGGCGCAGATTGCCAGCCTCGCTTCCATGGCTACAGTAGTAACTTACTATCACTGAGTGTGGAGTGAATGAGTAATGTCTATAGAGTAGCACGTTGAGAGGCTTTTACAAGCCGGTAAAGCGCATTACAAGTGTAAGGCATTATTATCTTATTAAATATAGTTGACCTTAAAGAGGGGTATAATGTAAAATAAAAAGGTAACATGGTGATCTAAATATGTTATGTGTTAGCAGTTAATACCATGTAGAAATGAACAATCCCCCCCCCCTTTAATATTATCTGTATGTTATTCAAAGGTGTAACGTTTCTGAAGGGTCCACCACCTGCCCGTCTCCAAATAGATGTCACTGCTTTGCAAAGACTATTCAATAGATTCCGTGGAGACAAGTCACAAGGTGATTCCACCAGTCTAGATTTATGGGAAGGAGACCTCACCTCAAAGTATTTTTAAGCCATAAAAACACCTGTAACTAAATGAATGCAAGATACACAAGTTTAATGCATACTGTGGAACGTTTCAGGCAATGCAGTAACATCTCCATGGGCAGGCAAGACAAGCATGTGGCACTCTGCCTGAAAAGTTACAAAGTGCACCTTTAAAGCAGTGAAGCCCTTAACATTTCCAACTTTGAGTTGTTCCTTAACATTCACTGTTGAGTATTTTTACAATATACCAGGGAGGCACTTGACTTGACAAAGACTTTAAACTCACCTCTCGATGACAGTGCTGGGGGAGGAGTAGCAGATGCTTTTGCTCCTGCTCTTGTCTGGTGAGCTGCCATTAGAAGACTGGAACACACAGGAGAGACCAGAGAGTATATTATTCATTCATACACACACACACATATATATATACACACATATATATACACACACACATATATATATATATATATACACACACACACATATATATATATACACACACACACATATATATATATATATACACACACATATATATATATATACACACACACACACACACACACACATACACATATACACACATATACATATATATATATATATATATATATATATATACACACACACACACACACACATATATATATATATATACACACACACACATATACATGTGTAAATGTAGGTACACACACACACAGCAACAGTACAGTGGTCCATTTCTGGGGGGCAGTTACATTAATATTGTTCAAATTCTGATTTTTGTTGTAATCTCAATAATGTGTAACTTTCTTATTGTGTGCTGTCTGTCTTGTCCTTGTGTATGATCAATGTTGTAATGTTTTCTCCATGTATGTACAGAGTTTGTGGAAACAAATTTCCCCTCGGGGACAATAAAGGTCTATCTATCTATCTATCTAATAGAGTTCTTGAGTCTGGTCAATAATCGAAAGAGGTTTAACAATTGTACAATTACTTTTTATATATTTTGTGGCAAGTACAGTGTTATCAATTGATACTTTGCAGTTGATCTCATCAACATTCCGTGGGGGTGTGATGCTAACCGCCGGCACTGCTCTGTCTGAAGCTCTCAAATTAGACTAAGCTGAGCTTTAACACAATCTGACACTGAAGAACTGACTTAGTTACTCTCACATAACATTACAGTCACAAGCTAGCTAGCATTAGCCAACAGCTTTTCAGTTAGTCATGTTCACCATTTTTTGTTAAAAATCACCTACACCTAAACAGGACTATGAACTTTCATATTGATTACAGGCCCCTGAAAATGTGTTGTTTAAATACATTTTGCATTTTTTTCTTGAGTTTCAGACCAATTGTGTTACCATACGCTGTATTCATACATATAGAAGCCCCACAGCATGATTTCTCTGCAAAGTATCAGTGGGAAACTCTTTATGCCCCCTGCCCCATCTGGGAGTATGACATCACATTCTTGAAGCTGAAAACCATCAATGGATTGGTAAAATCCCTGTGTCTCTGGTCATTACCTTGGTGACCCTCTCCAGAGCAGCCCTAAGTCCATCATTACTGTCATGCAGCTTCCTGTTGGCCGTCCTGTCATAGACACACACAGACACTGTTTAGTAGCTCTTGGTAGGCTTCTTCCTGCTGTCCCCCACAGGATATTTCAAAGCAAATGTGGCAGGCGTGTCAAAGTGTTACTTTATATTTGACCATTTCAGCAATAAAATTTTATCATTGCATATTAAACACAGGGCGGTCACAGCTCTCTCCACAAAGGTGAATTCCTCTGTCCATTCATGCTGAAATGTAGGGTAGTCTTCATTTTTTTTTCTTTTCCCCATTAGGGTTTGCATTGCATAAATCAGCTAGCTGATTTACTGGTTAAACGGAGTGAAGTTTACTTCTTTACCTCACAATGACTCGTGTAGGCTACCGCATATAATCCAATAAAAATAGAGGTGTCGGACACTCCCGTACCCTGAAGGACAGATGTGACGGGCTCTAGCACAACACTTAACAGGTGCGTTAAAAAAATGTATGTATAGATTAAAATGCACAAGACGTTTTTTTTGAAGATTGTTTTTAACACCGATTTCTAATGCTTTACTTGAATATCAGCGGATTTATTCATTTCTTATTGTGTTAAATGCCAGCTAAGATTTATCCGAGAGCCAGATGCAGTCATCAAAAGAGCCACATCTGGAACATCTGGTTCCCGACCCCTGTCACATATTATACAAAATTAATTCTGGTGAGCTTTTAGGCATTTTATAAATGTTACCTCCTAAAAACATAACTAGAGTTGCTTTTTGTTTCATTTACACATTTCACTAATGCTTTATCGTGTTTGCCCATCTCCAAAGCTCAAAATGCTCTATTCCACCTTGTGATGTCATGAAGTGGTAGTTTTCAAGTTAACAGCTAGGTTTTACGTTTAGGAAATGATTGTAGTGAAGGTGTATAAAGATTAAAAACACAGTGAAGCATGTTCTGTATTAACATATGACATCACAATGTGGAACAGAGTGTTTTCTGTTTGAGAGAAGAACTCAGACTAATAAGGTGCAAGGTTTCCATGTAAAAAGTGTGAATGAAACAAAATACAACTCCAGGTATGTTTTTTATGAGGAAACATAAGACAGATCAGAAAATGGCGTAATATAGGCCCTTTGAGTGTGTTGTGGTGGTCACTTACTGCAGTATCTCGATCTGACTCTCCAGGATGTCTCGCTCGTCTGCAAACTGCTTCATCAGCTCCTCGTCTCTGCAACACAATTAGACCCAGGTCACATGGTTTCACTGCATCCTGGTCATAAAGGCATAAAAAAAAAAGCATTCACGTTCTGCAATAGCATATCTTACCGCAAGTTAAAGGTGCACTATACAGCTTTTCTGGGAGGGTTTAACACCTGCTTGCTGCTATTGAAATGATATTGCTTTGCCTGGGAAGTTCCACAGTATGGCATAAAATCATAGACTGCACAAAGAAGTGGACTAAGGGAGTGTGACGCCACCAGTTATAGGTTGATATAGAGCAGAGTTTGTAATTCCGACCATGAGAGTCATAGCAATAAAAGAGTCAATCTGGAGCGAGGCTCTTGAAGGTACAGGCCCCCTTCCTCACTTGCACCTCTGGTTTGGCAGGGAGCAGGCATTTAGCAACACTGTCAATCAAACCTGTCGCTAATGTTGTTCATATCTCGATTTACAGGCAAAATAAAAACACCAGGATCATGTAGAGAGGATCATTATGAACATTTTAAGGCCAAAAATTACAAGCCTGACAACAGCAGTTATGGAGAGAGAGGTGACTGTTTTTCAGTAGAAAGTGAATTGGAGCTAGCAGGTTAGCTATGTACATTTATATAAAACAGTCTGTGTAAAACATATCTATCTCCATGGAGACAAGCAGGTGGCACATCTAGACCAAGTTACATCGGTGATATTTGGACAGAGAAGCACCCTCACAAAGTACACCGGGTAGTAAACACACACGTAATTAATTAAATGCAATGACATGTTTAATGCAATACTGTGGAACATTCCAGGCAAAGCAATAACATCTCTATGGCGACAAGCAGGTAGAAAATCCTAGTTATATAGTGCACCTTTATGTGTAGAGTTTTGGCTTTTCTCCTCTTCCCTTTCAGTACAAAGTTTAGATTGAAAACAGGACAGCTCCGCCTCCAGCCTGTTGCTAAGAGACACTTCCAAAGAGGCGATTGTGTGGACCAGGATATCCTGTTTCATCCTGTTTCCGTGACAACAGCAGAGCATTGGACACAGAGACAGACGCTGTATAGAGATCTGTGTAACACTCAAAAGTTTGTGTGGATTTTAAGGAGGGCTATATTTAACACTTAAAATTTCTGATTTGAGATTTATATAGCTTGAATAAATCCTCCTCCCTCTGGGGCCCAAGAGCTGTGTGACAGAAACAAAGCTCCCAATCCACTTTTTCCTCACCACAAGAAGGTTCCAGGTTCGACCTCCAGGAACCTGGCTTTTCAAGTAGAGTGGATAAAAAACCTCTAAATTAGGCAATAAACAAACTGAGGAGTTGTCCAAGTTTGAGAAACACTGTCTTAATCACTCAAACACCACATTCATTCATACTTACAATGCTGTGAAAAAGTATTTGCACCCTTTTTTGCACATGTGTCACACTTACCGGTTTCAGATCAAACAAATTTAAATATTAAACAAAGATAAAACAAGTAAACATAAAATGCAGTTTTTCTGTAATTATTTTATTAAGAGAAAAATACTATCCAAACCGACATGATCCTGTGTGAAAAACTACCCCCTTATAACATGATGAGGTAACCGATTAATCATATTATTGTGGAAAGCCGAGTGAAATTTCATAGCCACACCCAGGCCTGATTGCTGCCAGAAATTTAAAATCAAGAGATCACTAAATAGAACCTGCCTGACAAGGTGAAGTCGGCCATATTGAACCCAAGACATCATGCCGCGAACCAAAGAAATTCAGGAGCAGATAAGAAAAGTAACTGACATGTCTCAGTCTGGAAAAGGTTACAAAGCAATTTCTAAATCTTCGGGACTTCAGCGAACCACGATGAGAGCCATTATCCACAAATGGAGGAAGCATGGTACTGTGGTAAATCTTCCCAGGAGCAGCCGGCCTACAAAAATTACTCCAAGAGCACAGCGACAACTGATCCAATAGGTCACAAAGGAACCCCAAACAACATCTAAACAACTGTAGGCCTCACTTGCCTCAGTAAAGGTCAGTGTTCATGACTCAGCCATAAGAAAGAGACTAGGCAAAAATGGCAGGCATGGCAGAGTTCCAAAGCAAAAGCCACTGCTGACAAAAAAGAACAAAAAGGCTCGCCTCACTTCTGCCAAAAAACATCTTGATGATCACCAAGGCTTTTGGTAAAATATTCTGTGGACTGATGAAACAAAAGTTGAACTTTTTGGAAGGAGTGCATCCCATTACATCTGGTGTAAAATGAACAGAGCATTTGATAATGGTCATGGTTTGGGGCTTTGCTGCTTCAGGATCTGGACGACTTGCTGTGACTGAAGGAATCATGAACTCTGCTCTCTACCAACAAATCCTTGAGGTCATGAGCTGATGGGTGGACATTCACCTTAAGCTGAACAGCATTTGGGTTCTACAGCAGGACAATGATTCAAAGCACACCAGCAAGCCCACTTCTGAATGGCTTAAAAAACAAAATGAGGGTTTTGGAGTGACCTAGTCAAAGTCCAGACCTGAACTCAATAGAGATGCTGTGGCATGACCTTAAAAAGGCGGTTCATGCTCAGAAAACCTCCAATGTGGTTGATTTAAAACAATTCTGCAAAGAAGTGGGCCAAAATTCCTCCACAGCAATGTGAAAGAAAGTTACCAGCAGCAACTGCAGTCAAACACTTAGGATAAGGGTGGTTCAATTACTTTGGCAATTATTTTTCACATGGGCCATGTCTAATATTTAACTTTGCTTGATCTGAAATGGCCAAGAGTGACAAAGGTGCAGAAAAAGTAAGAAATCGGTAAGGGGGCAACTACGTTTTCACAGCTCTGTTTACTGTATCAAGCATTGCAGAAAACATGGGTTAAATATTTTGTACAATGACAGAGTTGAAGTTGCGATTGAATCTCTGCCCTCCCCTCTGTGATATAAATGGTTTCAGATTCTCACCGCTCGTAGCTGATGCTCTGATCTGTGAGTTCAGTTTTCAGAGAGTCCATCTCACTCTGGAGACAGGACACTTTAGTCTGAGACCTCAGCAGCTCCTGCTTAAGACGCTGGTTCTCCTGCAAACAACATATCTATTTACGCATCTGTTCATATCACCAACATTATACAGTATTAAAGATGCACTATGCAACTTTTGTGGTGGTGGGGTCTCATGGAGATTGAAGTGATGAGAAGATTACTTTGAAAACGTTTAGGTACAGAATTTGGAACATAATCAGTGCTGTATTCTGAATATGTTTACATTAAGTTGCATTATATTATAGTGCTATTTAGGATTAAAAAGATCTTTAAGTTTGTCGCACTGTTTGTTATGCAACAAGAAAATTATTGTTTGCACCACAAGAGCTGTGTTTATTTTTTTCCTCACTATTTTGTATACCGTATTTTCCGGATTACAGAGCGCACCTGATTAAAAGCTGCATGCTTTAATTTTAGAAAAAAAAAATTGTACAAGCTGCACCGGATTTTAAGCCGCAGGTATCCCACGTAGTAATATGAAAAATTACTACGTGGTCCCTCGTTCATTTTACGAGGGACCACTAGAGCAGCTTTTGCATGCTTTTTTTAGTGTATGCAGGCACGTGTTCTGCGTCCTGATTGGCTAAAGGACGTGCCGTGTCTCCTGTACAGGACAGAATGCGTTCAGCCAAATTTACCAAAATATTCCATGCTGCAGCGTGACTAAAACAATCGCGTTGGACACCTTTGTATTTGAGGACAAACGACTCCGACACGCATTGTGGACGCGCGTCCACGAGAGACTTTACATGTGAAACAACATAAAGGAGGAAAATAACAAGGACGACAGCAGAATAAGTTTTAACAAGGAGCAGAAAGGGCTGTAACCATGCGGATGGAGTCTGCTTTAGTTTGTGGATCAGTGACGGCAGAAAAAACAACATTACGAGACATTACGGCGGAGCGGCACCAGGACGAAGAGGCGGGGACAGAGGAACTGAGAAATACACCTGCAGCTGCAAAACATAGAATAATTGTTAAAAAAAAAAAAAAAAAGTTTTCTACTTCACGGATTTCGTTTATTGCGGATTATTTATGGAACGTAACCCCTGCGATAAACCAGACCACTGTCTTATCACTGTAAGAAATGAGTCACTGACAACGGGTGACAAGCAGACAGGTAAGGAGCAACTTCCACTCTTTCCACTTTTATGTCTACTGTTGCTGGGCAAAATGTTTTTAGTGCCACGGAAAAAAAAAAAAAATGGATAAGCCGCACTGCACCATAAGCCGCAGCGGTTAAAAACTGGAATAAAAGTAGTGGCTTGTAGTCCAGAAAATACGGTAGTTTGAAGCCCAAGTTGCATGATCCGTACGGCAATGTACACCTTTGATTTTAGGAAAGTAAAATCAAATCCTAAATGTTCCACAGTATGGCAATAACCGTATCTAACTTACACCAGGCATTTTTCTTGCCAATAAAATACCCTGAAAAAAACCCTCATATATCATCTCAAATCATATTGTGAGTTGCATCGTCTCTCCAGAGATCTAACCTGAAACAAATCTCCATGTAGATAGACAAGTTTAATGCCACACTGTAGAACATTCCACACAAAGTAATAAAATCTCCATGGAGACAAGCAGATGGCAGGTACACCGCTAGAAAAGTGGCACAGTACAGCTTTAAAATAAATGCCACTCACCAGCATCAGTTCATTGATCTTCTTCTTGAGGGCAGGACTCTCATCTTTGACAACTATGTTCTTGTACTTTTCTTCAGTCTGATGGACAGAAGTTTAATGTTACGGAAGTATTTTTAAAGTTCATAAGTTAATTTGTAAAAGCAATAGGTTCATGCCATGTGCAGCTACACAACGGGGCAATGAGAACATATTTTGAAGTGCGATATATTGAAAATCTATCAAAGTGCTACAGAAAATATCATGCTAAATGATACCAAAACATCTTTATCACACTGACACAATAACCCTCAAGAGAATCTCCGTAAACACCATTTTATCTAAATGATATAATTAAAAACATAAGCTGCAACAAATGAAATGTGATAGTTGTATTTATAATTAGTTAAAGAGTTTAATTAATTGATCCTCTACAGCTCAAATTTTAGTCATACTATAAAAAAGTACAAATGTTTCCCACTAGTACATAGACAATGATTGATATTGAGTCCCAAAAATCAATAATTCCATCATTAATGATAAGTTGTTGTAGTAATTAATGTGGGAGGAGCGATATACACACCGACATGTTTGTGATCAGGCTGAACTATAGCCTATTACTGGTACTCTGGCTTTAACATCATTTTGAAATTCAATATATTGTGATAGAAAAATTTGATTTATTGTGATGGGCCTATTATTGACTACTGTGATTTTAGTGCACTCACCATCTGCATCCTCTGGATCTTACACTGCAGCTCACACACTTCAGTCTCATAGCTCCTTTTCAGATCATTCAGTATGGCCTCAGCACGCTTCTTCTCCTGCAACAAACAACACAGAGCTGATAGCATCTAATTAACAAAAATATGTACTTATCTTCAAACATTTTGAGAGTGAACACTGAACACTAATTTTTATGGCCTATGTTTAACTTTCACTTTTCTATACACTACAAGACCACACATCTCGAATCTGAATCAGAAAAGGTACAGCTGACAGTGAAAAAAACTGGGTGAATGATGCAATGTAAAGAGCTAAACTAAATGCAGATCATGCGCTATATTACAAACAGCTCTCAGCTAGAACAAAATCTAGCCATTATTCATACTTTGCAGTGACATCACACTGGGGGTGTTCTGTCTGCATGCCTATGGTGGAGTTTTCAGCAGTTACCATGGTGACATAATGCATTAGCAACAACTATCAAAAAAGCTTTAAGATGGTCTGAAAACAAGAAGAGTGTTCATGGTCCTGTTTAGGCGTTTGATTTTCAAAAAAACAAAAAAATAAAAAAAGGTGAGAGTGACTAACTGGAAAAAAAACTGTTGGCTAATGCTGGCTAGATTCTGACTGTAATGTTATTTAAGAGCAGCTTTTTTAACAGAACAAATCAGTTCACCTGTTGTAGCTCCAGCTAAGTCAGTTCTTTATTCTGAGCTTTGTTTTAACACATTTTGACCATAAAGTCTAACTTGAATAAGAGCTTCAGACAGAGCAGTGCCTTTAGTTAGCATTACACCCCCAGGGAATGTTGATGACATCAGCTGCAAAATATCAATATGTTTAACTGATATTTTTCAATAAAATAATGTAAAACATAGCAGGAATTTCACAGATTCTAATGTTTTAGCCTTACTTTAGCCACTGTTAACTTAGAATAAACCTATAAACACTGGACTACACCAGGACCAAACCAAGTCTACATCCAAACTAAACTGGACTAAAACCAGGGCATATGTGAACCCTCACTTAAATTTCCTAGATCTCAGGTAGTCCCAGTACTACAATGAGAAACCTGCAGCTGAGTGCCCTCCAAATGGGTGCTATTAATAACTCAACAAACACTCAAGCAAGTACTCTTACATAAGAGCACACACTCGCAGACACATGCAGAAACAGAAACACACACACACACTTTCATTCATTATACAGCCATGTTTACCATCTAAACATGGCTGTATAATGGTTGCGATTAACAAATCGGAAAGGCTGCACTTATTTATGTAATATAACAAATGATCCCGTCTCCGTTGGGTCTGGTGTGTGTACATCCCGCCAACCCTGTAGTTCAGACCTTTACAAACATGTTCTGAAATGCATGGGATTCTTTAGCAGTTCATAGTTTACACTTCTTTTCGGTAAACTTTATTGTCCCCTTAGGGAAATGTGTCCTCTGCATTTGACCCATCCTTCAATGCCACTGGGACAAGCTGTCAGGAACAGTAACTCATCTCCAGAAGTTGAGCTAGTCTTGATCTGGACTTGCCTGAGATCCAGAATACACAATTCTTCAATACTTTACAAACATGTGAATATGGCCACAGGTGAATTTCCCCAAGTTTTCAAATGGGTGATTGACTGGCAGATTAGCCAGTTGGGGACGTGGTATGGTTCATCCATATATAAAAAAAAAATAAATAAAAAAGCGTCAATTAAAAAAAACAAAACAAAACATATGAGTGGTTCTGGCTTGAGATGCAATGGAGTTGGGATTAGACTGACATCAATCAGAATAAAAAATAGACATCAGTCTGGATTTGGTCAGGACTACCTTAACTGGAGGATTCTACCTATGGTGCATGTTTTGGGTTGGGTTGAGAAACTGGGGAGCCCTGATGAAACCTATCCGACACAAGGAGAACATGCAAACTTACACAGAAAGGATCCTTCTCTATCTCTGTTAAAGGGTGTGTTTAAAATATACAATCTGATCTGAATCTTGATTTAAAACATACATTGCCACCCTTGTGTCGGAAAGAAGTAAATCAAATAAATTTGCCGGCATTGTTCAGGCCAAACCAATCCCAGTAATTAAATATAGAAGTTTATGATTAATGAACCTCCCTGGACATGTTATTTGGTAGCTACAGTCTCCAGAGGTGTGGTTGGTTGCGTCTATGATTCAGAACAGGCTCTGTTTGCTCTAAGGGATGAGCTCAACAAACTCTTATCTGAGTGTGAGGCAGCACCTTTGGAAAGGAGGGCACAGCATATCACAAGATAAATATAATTGCACTTTAACACAAAAATAGTCCAAGAATCCCCCATGGATTTGAGAACATGTTTGTAGCGGTCTAAGCTACATGTACCTATAAAAAATACAGTATATTTCGTTCTTTATAGATGGAATTCTATTATCTACATAACTGCAGACTTTACGTTTGTCCCGTTTTAGTCCCGTTTTAGTCCCGTTTTAGTCCCGTTTTAGTCCCGTTTTATTTAGGTTTAGTTTCGGTTCAGCCCCGGTTCAGTACAGACTTGTTCTCTGGTTTTCCTCTCTGCAGCATGAATACGATGGTCCATCTCCTCCTCCATCTCACTCAGCTGCATCGTGGCCTGGTCCTGTGCTCTGCAGACAACACACTTTTTACAGTTAAACTTATGTTAAATGAAACTGACTCATGCCTCTACAAGACCCAGAGTATGAACTATTTAGAATAATCACAAGTAAATACAGTAAAAGGTGAAATTGGAATTCTCTAAGCACATACTTACAATGAATACAAATATGGCTGAAATTGTTACAAACAAGGTTTTTCTACATACTTTCTACACTACAGAGTGTTATTGTCATATTTTTCCATACAATAATTCTATGACTATATCAAATCGTCAATAGATCATAGATAACAACCAGCATGCTAATATGCCTTTTCTGATTTTCAGACAATAAAATGTTTAGAATTTGATGCAGACAGTACACAGCAAACATATTTTGACCACAAGATCTACCCATAGAATATGTGACCTGCAATGGCAACAGGACGCCCTGACTACAAAGCTTTTACAGTGAATAAATGTTATATGTTGTGTTAATTGCCTATTTACCGTTTGATGGCCAGTGCCAGGTTCTCCATCTCGTTGTTGACCTGTCTGATTTCTTTGGTGAAGTTCATGAGGACTTTCTCAAACTGTGGGATGAGACGAGGCTCCGTCAGACTTAGGTTCTGGTACAGCAGCGCAGCTTGGTTTGTCCTAAAACAAATCCAATGTTTAAGGTTAGAACAGAGGATCACAAAAAGTTTAAAAGGTGCACTGTGTAACTTTTTGCCTGCTTGTCTGCATGTAGATGTTACTTCATCTGGAATATTCCACAGGATGGTTTAAAACTCTACATATAGATAAGCAGCTGTTGCCATCAGAGCAAGTAAAAGGTCAGATCTGAGGATAATAATCCCACTCATAGTATGAGTATGAATAAATGTTTTAATGTAATTTCACAGAATGCTATGGAACATTCTAGACAAGGTATACCATTCACAGTTAAGACACACTTCAACTGTGGCCTGTCATGGCAATGGTAAATCCAGATTACAGAACAGTGAATAAAGGTTATATACACTATATATATAATGTATTCCTAGGATTAAAGAAATTGGTTCAGGGTTAGACCAAACATTTAATCTAACATCTAATAAGAACAGGGATGGTAGTTGAGATAATATTCACTTTTTTTGTGCTTTAAAATGTTGACAAAGACTGTATCATTAAGATTTCTATATTGTGTCATAGAAAAGATAAATCATGACATCCCTAAATAGAAATCTAAATATGGAAATGAAGCAAAGGAGGCTGAAAACAATAGCTATTATGTGATTATGGAGTGGATAATGTGAATGATCAAATGGTAAAAATAAGTCTTGTGGAAGGTTTTGTGCACACACAGGTCAGCAACTTCAATATTAAAAAGCACTGTACCTGATTTTTACTGTCTTAAAAATGTGAAAAGCAGAACTAGTTTTGTAATATGGTCCAAAGTTATTCCCCACTTACCTTATGCATTTAGAGCATCCAAGTAACTCCGAGCGATGACGTTAAAGCCAACAACAACAAACATGCTAATGCACAACATGAGACTTTGTTGCTCATTGTATTATCATAAACGTTTAAAAGGAGACTACACTGGCAAAAATACCATCTTAAAAGTTAAATATAGGCAGTAAGTCATATTTATACACCACAAACTGAAAGAGATAAAATAATTCAAACAAAAAGTATTTGTGCCACCATAATCTTAATCAGATCTATGGGAAACACCGTCTCAAGGTTTCTCAGAAAGCAGAATGAGCCTTACATCAGTTAAACCAATGTAGGGCTGGGCAATGTAGGGCTCATTTGGGTTGCCAGTTTCAGAAATGGGTGAAATCCAGTTGGTTTAAGCCTAAAATGACTCTCTCTGATCTGAATGATCACTACCTAAACCCCAGCACCTGCAGCCAATCATGAATCAGTGCTAGTAGTGCAGGCTCTGCAGCTCAGTGAGTGAATTCTAGAGACTCTGATCTTTCACATGAGACATGGCCTGTCCATATACATGTATGTATATTCTAAGCCTGTCACAATAATAACTATATCACCTTATAGGTCAATATATATGTTAGTGGGAACAATATTTTTAGGGTCAATATTTATCGTGGAGAATTTTTCTTTGCACTACTGGAAAATTTGTGGTTATGTTTTGGCAATACAATAAGATTCAAGCCGTAAAAGGTTGAATTAATAACTTGCATGACTCATTACAGATGCAAACTAAGTACTAGTGTTTTATTCTAATATTTGTTTATTGCATTGCATATGTTTTATTTTGTTTTAAATAGTGCAGATTTCAAATTGTTTTTGTGGTATAAAATTGTAGCACCTTCTTAAAACTGTTAGAACATTTTTAACATAGTTATTTTTAATGGACCTGTATGTAGCCTGTCTACATACAGGTCCATTAAAAATAACTATGTTAAAAATGTTGGTCTATTTATTTAAGTCACTATCAACTGATGTGTTGGACCAGCACACATGTCCTTACACTGAGAGACTGAAGATAACATCATTAGGTTTGGTTTGATTGTGGACAGACCTCTTCCTTCATTAAAGCCTATTGGAGGGGTCCATGCTCCTCTCAGCTGACTGCTCCACTCTGTTCTGTTCAAATGAGGAGCAATGTTCAAACCAGAAACACTGTGATAATCAATGATCTGTGTGGAGTGAGGGACTGTCTTATGAGAGCCCTTAGAGATAATGTGTTCCAAAAAAAAACACACAAATAGAACTACTTCACACGCCTATTAAAGGTGCATTGTGCAACTTTTCTGGTGGGTGGGTATTGGTGAAATTGTGGGGACAAAAATAAGAATGCACACCCATCATTTCGACCTGGCTCCTGTAGTTACAAAAACGAGGTCCTCGTGACACAATTTTTAAAATTATTAGCTCAACAACATGGTTAAAATATGCAAAATCAGTAGAGACAGACTATAGACTTGTCGTTCAATATATGAAAGTTGGAACAATATTTTTTGGGGTCAGTTACCTCTGTAACATCTGGTACATCTGATACCCCTGGTATCTCCACCTCGGTAGCATCTGATACATCCGGTGTCTCCACCTCGATAACATCTGGTACATTTGGTGTCTCTACCTCTTGTACCTCTAATGTCTCTGTCTCAGCAACCTCAGGCCTGTTATGGATTTCAGAAGCAGATTCCCGGACAGCTGATGCCACAGGATGTTGTGGCAGTGGGCACACTGATGCTTACTTTGACTGTTTCTCAGTGGACATGTCAGATGTGCACATAACCTGCACAACACGAGGGACATCCTCTGAAACCTCCTGTGCATTTTGAGAAGTACTCTGTGCTGCCAGAGCCACTGGAGAACCCTGGTCTTGAGCCATGGGGGCATCACTTGAGTCTTCTTGGCATTTGGTTTCAGAAGAGACGTTCATAACCTGAGATTGTTCTACTTTGAAACTGTACCCAAACTATACAACCTATTTAGTATGAGGGCTACAGCATTCTTTTTAGCATCCTTTGCGTTGAAGCCTCTAGCAGTCACAGTGTTATCTCCAAGTGTTACCTGTATGTGGTAGATCCATTTCTCTGTGGTTCTGTCCACAGTGTATGCAGGAGGTCTTGAAACACCAGATCATTGAGGCAAATTATTGCCTTTCCATCCTCTTTGAAAACTGGTGCATCTTTGCAGAGACACTGGGGTTTTCGTTTTCCCTTTTTGAGGCTTTGGGACTTTCTCAGGGAGAGGCATTTGCCACAGTTCAGGCAGCACCTGTTGAGCTGCCAGTTTTTTGGCAATAGGCACTGAATGTGCCTCAACAAGTGATTTTTCCATCTCACACTGAGTTTTTAGGGTCTCTGTGTGTGTGTTGTTCAGTGTCTTTATTTGTTGACACTGAATGACACAGTATTGAAGTTGTGTCTTCTGCATATATTTGCGAGTTTCTCTTTTGGTAGTCATGTCGCAGTTAATGCAGCTAATGTGTTATAATGTTAATAAAGCTTTGTCTGGCCCAGAAGGGTTCAATATGGATGAAAATAAAGCGGAGATGCCACAGGCTTTCTGCTCACTCTATTGGGGGGGAAGCGGAAGTCATAGTTTCAGTATTATTGTTTATCATTGAAGTTGACAGGCCTAGCAATGCTCTCTCCAGATTTTGGTTTAGGCTTAAATCAGGAGTACCTATCTGGAGGAATACTTGTTTTACATTGAAGTGGGAAACAAGAGCACCCAAAAGAACCCCACTCCGACACCATTAGGGCAACCTGTCACTTTAATGTGAGTAATTTCATTATAAAGTTACTGCACTTTAGTAGGTGAGTGCATGTTTAGTGAAGAAAGGCCTATTACTGTGCAGTTTTTCATATCTATATTTATCTATGCACTCGAATGGATTGGAGCAACAAACAAGAACGTCATGCATGAAGATAAACTTTCCAGTCACAATGGGTTATATCAGGGAGGGCATCTGGTTTACAAAGCTTCAACAACAGCTGAGTGGTACTTGTATTTCTAGGTAATATAATGACTTGCTAACCTGCTAACCCTGTAGTTCACACCTCAACAAATATTTGATTCTTGAATTGGTTAATTAGTTCATATTTATTCTCTTAAATAATTTAAAATGGAAACGGAATCTTGATTAATATAAGTGAAAACATTTGTCTGATTACAGAAAGAAAAATCACAATAAAGTATAAAGGTGTAGCTTAAGTTCAATGGAAGCTGCTTTTGTGAGATTTTGTATTTACCAAAAAGAGAGTTGTCCTGTGTTCTTTAGATTGTAAAGTTTTGCACAAATATAAGAAAAACACAAACAAAAATTTGAACAAACTGCCAAAGTGTAGTCATGAATCATCTTGGTTAACTGGGGTCTTTTTAAGGGAGAGGTCCACAGCCAGTCCTCTTGTGAAAGTAAGAGGTTTGGAGCACATGGAAGATTTTGGAGAAACAAATTTGTCTATTTTTCTGTTAAAAGTCTGTGTTGTTTATGTTCACAGGTTAAATTATATAGAAAGCAATTGTATTTGTTTTCAATAAGATAAAATAAAATTGAATTAAAAAGTAATGATTAATCGAAAAGAACACACACAAAGTGTGCATATGTGTGTTTGTCTGTGACTAGGCAAGTGTATGTTTTCTGTCATACGGCCCAACCCTTTAGTGATAAATGCATTTACCTGTAGTGACCCAGCAGCTTTTCAAGTTCTTTCACAACAGTTTTGTTTACATTTTTACATAGTTTTGGCTAATGCAATTCTATGGACGTTTTGTTGCATCATGGCTGTTTTTTCCGCCATGTTCAAGGTCTTTAACAAGTATATATATTCAACTGCATTTTATTTATATAGCACATTTAAAAACAACTTCAGCTGACCAAAGTGCTTCACATAAAGGTCAATAAAAAAATATACAGATTATACGATACATAGGCAAACACCAAGATATCCTGTCTAGCTAGTATTAAATGCCAGGGAGTATAAAGGATGTTTTGTGGCTGATCAGGCAGCATTGTGTAATGTATGCTACCAGGTAAAGTTATAGGTCAGCTCCGTGTAGAGGCAAGCAGTTCACCATAAGAATGCATGGTTGCACAACAACACAACATTTGATTTTTGATGTTCTATAATTTTTTTTGAATGCATCTGTATTTGAGTTGGGTTAAATGTATGTTGTTTTGTGTGAACTTTTTTCTAGCTGCTCTCTTGCCTGAAGTCAGTCACATACATTTCCATATGGAGCTGCAGTTATCAGAGAGTCAAATTTACATGTCCAACACTTAAAACTGCACCATAACATCCGCCTCACCAGAGAAGCCAAACTTCTGCAGACAAAAGGTGGGCAGGCTATCAGAAGAATAGATCATACTGTGAATATTTTCGGAATGATATGCAAAATTTGAATATACAGGTATATTGTTTATAGAGAATGATCAATATGGGTTTTTTCATGGCCGATACAGATTGTTTAGAATACAGAGCAAATGGCAGTCGATATTTTTGGCCGATATTTAAGGGTGATTTAGATTATTTCCCTCAAATTCTGTTATTTAAATTTACTACAAATGCCTACTCAAGCCCTTTTTCACCACAAACTTCTAAGAGAGCGATGTTGCGTTTTGTGCAGTTATCTCTTTGTATTAAAGTGTTAATATAAAGCTTTGTGTAGATTTTTCAGGCAGCAGATTGGACAAAACAAATATCGGCATAAGCTTGAGATTTAAGGCTGATAGTCAATACTCTAAAAAGTCCATATATGGGCCAACCGATATATATTGATCTATCTCTAATTCTAATTCTTCCGAGCACGTTTAAAATGTAAAAACTTGTAATAGAACATAAATCGCAAATTTAATCGCAATCATAATGTTTGTAAGAAAAATCTGAATTAGATAAAATCATTCAACCCTATTTTATCAAATGCCATTTTTGTAGTAAACAAGTTACTTATTGCCTTTAGCCCTCTACTACTATTTTCATTCCAAAATCATACTATAGGAACCAAAAGATAGACTGATGTATCGGTTGGCCAATATTTGCTCTTTTCACAATATCGGCAGTCTTAAATCTCAGGCAGAGGCCAATATTTAGTTTTGGCCGACCTGCTGCTTAAGAATACACATAAATCTCCATTTGAACACTTTAATGCGAAGAGATAACTGAAGAAAATGACATGACTACACTGCTTAGTTTGTCAGTTCATATTCCAGTGTTTTTATCAATTCTTTGTTTAATTCTTGCATTTAAAATGCAAATTTGAGACAGAGTCCTGTTATCAAAACATAAATTGCAAATCTAATTGCAACGCTTGTCCGAAAAACTGCAATTAGATGTAGCATGCTTTTTTTGAGAAATGAGTCACTTATTGACTTTTAATAACAGTAATACAATTCATGCCAAAATCACCCTGTAGAAACATAATAATAAGGATGTGAAATGTAGCTACAAAGATTTTATATTCAAATACTTTTCATTTCCACCATTCTTTTAAAATTAAACTTTGGGAGCCACCGTAGTTTCCTCTAATGACCAAAAACACAATCCAAGTCCTAGCTCCATCAAAGCAGTTCCCAGCCTTTTTCTCTCACTATTTCACCCCAACATCCTGCTGCTTTATAAATAAACCTAACGACTAATAGAACTGTTCTGGTGACCAGTAATCAACTTCAGGCCCATAGTAATGCAGTATTTTGAAGTGCATTTCACCAAGTTAGCATCATCATATCAAAGATTTTACTAAAATATATAGTTACCAAGCAACCATAATGTTGACAAGGGCCAAAACACGTATAAATCACACAATAGTTATGATCAGACTATGAAAACAACAAACAACACTTGTCATTTTGTTAAATTATTAAACTGTTAGAAAACTGCCTTATTTTCATAAAATTGTACCTGTATTTTGGATGGAGTTTTGGGTGTTGATGACATGGGGAGAGGGATTCTGTTTAAGAAATTAGCACTAGGCCTATTTCCTATATTATTTCTGTACTGTTATTTTCACTTTTTTACACAGCCACTTAACTGATGTAAAAACACACATATTGACAGTGTTGGAAGAAGTACTCTATTTTGTTAGTAAAGATACAGGACCAAAAAAAAACAAAACAAAAAACACACACAAAAAAAAAAAAACCTCAAGCAAAAGAGTATCCACTTAAGTAAAAGTATGAAAGTAGCCTACCTGTTTAAAAATGTAAAGAGCAAAAAGTTTTTAGTTAAGTATTTTAGGGTGATCAGACTTTCAACATTCAAAACTGGGACACACAAGGATTGGGTTGGTTGGTATAGGCTAAATAATATTGTCAATTCTCGTATTTATTTTTTTTTGCCTTTTATTAATTTTACAGCACATTTTTCTGTATTTTAGCTAAACAAATGACAATATATCCCCCTCTTTACTGTTGGCAGGGATCAGATTAGTGAAAAATGGAGACACATGGGGAATTTCTTGTACAAAACTGGACAAATCAATGTTTTTGTATAAATCTGCTGGGACAGGGGGCACAGGGCTCAAAACAGGGACTGTCCCGGGTAAATAAGGAAAATATCCCGTCATTATAAATGTTGATATCCCTTTAAACCCATTTTGAAATCACACAGCTCTGTGTTTCTCACCTGGGGATAAACTTGGCCTGTTCCCCGAGCCTCCTCTCAAACCCATCCCAGGCGGAGCACTCGTCTCCCAGCTCGGCGTCGTCCATGTCGGCCCCGTAGCGCTGCTGGAAGCCGCTCACAAACTCCCTGAGGCTCACGGTACCGTCGCTATCTGCGTCCAGCCGCTCGAATATCCGCTGCGCCTCCGCTATGGGCACCTGCAGCTCGGTGCAGATGGTCAAAAACTCGCTCCTTTCGATCCGCCCAGACTTGTCCACGTCGTACGCGTCAAAGAGAGCGCGTAACCGGGCGTGCTCCTCCGCGCTCATGCCCCTGGATGGACGAGGGATGGAGAAACGAGAAAGAAGAAGGCGTTTCTAAACAAAATACTGAATAATTGACACTCAAAACTCAATAAATTCCAGAAAATCCGTCGGTTTTGAAACTTTCTAGTACTTTTTACAACTTTTTCAGGTGAAAAATGAGCTACGTTAACCGTTACGTTACGCGACACGTTAACGTGAAGTGGCGTTTATAAGCAGAAAGATTCAAGGTGATCATTTAAAAAAACAACTTTCAACAACTTTTTAGTGTACAAAAAAATACCTCTGATAACACAATAAAACCCGGTGATAAATACGTCCAAGCTGATCAATTAAAACTTCAAATTTTCCAGCTTTCTACCGCTCCTCAGGACATAAACGCATACGAACTGGTAGGATCTCCATGTGCACCTGTTCCATCTCTAAGGTAAAAGTAAATATAAAGAAATCCTCCTGTGCGTAAACGCCTCACATGACTTTAAGCAAACGGTCCACTCCCCTTTGTTCAACATTCACACAGATGACATATGGTAAGTATGAATGTGGATTTAAGCTGCGAAAACATCCTGGGAATATTCACAAGGAAGTCAAGGGGAATTTGGGGGTTCAGAGTTTTAAATAATAAGATAAAGTTTACGTAGATTTAACATATGACACAACTTTGATGTCAGCCTAGTGGACTCAGTGGGTACAACAATAACAGTGAAGCTAATTTAAGCAAGTTTCAATGTAAATTAACAGTGAAGATAATTTAAGCTACTTTCAATATAAATATGTGTTTAAAAATGAGTAATATATGTAAATATGTGTGTTTAAGGTGGATTTAGGCATCTCACACACACATACTGACAGGGCTGGAAGAAGTATTCAGTTTAGTTACTTAAAAAAGCAAAGATCCTGGAAAAAAATAAATAAACAAAAATACTCAAGTAAAAGTAAAAGTATCACTTCAAAAACTATTTAAGTAAAAGTATTAAAGTAGGCTACTTGTTTAAAAATGTAAAGAGTAAAAAGTAAAAGTATTTTGCGCTGATTCTGAGTTCTTATGAAGCTTCAAATGTTATTTATTTATTTATTTTTTGTATATTTTTGTTTGCTAAAACTATGAAAGTGTTAAAGACCCTTCAACCTTTTCAGCAGATCTCAGATAATAATGAAAAATACTTTTACTTTTCAGTCCAGTTAAAAAATGTAGTGGAGTAGAAAGTACAGATACCTGGTCTCAAATGTAGTGAAGTTAAAGTAAAAATCAACTTAAGTAAAGTACAGACACCTAAAATTTGTATTTAAGTACAGTACTTTTATTTAGTTAAGTTCCACCACTGCCTATTGATTCATAATTTCTGGGAGAAGAATGAACATTTTAAATATGTTTTACTTCCTTTAATTGGCTAGTTTTTCTCAACTTTGTTAAGTTTTTAAATATATTTTTATGGTTATTTGTTTATTTAGATTTCTACTAATTAATATTTTATATAAGCTAGTAATATTATTTTAAGACAACAGTAAGCCTGCTTGAGTACATTTTTGGCTATTCTACTCACTTTAACACTTCTTAAATGAAAGTAGGCCTACATAGACGGCAGTTTCCATACAGAGGTCACAGAGGACACACCTGATACACCGTGATTCACCTCATCCGACCATGAGCTCCCAACAACATCAGATACTCTCTCTGCATTGCCTGGATATTTGATTTTACTCCTTTTTGAACTAATCTGATTTATACTAATATGCTATAAATATTCAAGGTATACAGCTTTTGTAAAGAGTTGAGAGATTTTCTGAAAATAAATAAACATTATTATTTAATGTTATTTTATTTGATTATTTGTTGTGGAAAAGTACATGTTAAGGAAAGGCCTGTCACAATGACATATTTTGAAGTTTGATATGCTGCTGAAGTAAATATAGACGATAATACTGAAACTAATTTATGCCACTGATCTAATAACCCACAAAAACTATTCTAAATCTACAATACTCTTAAAAAAAAAACATGAGCTGCAGTAAATAAAAAGCAGAATGAAATTCTTTAGTACTTCGTTTGCATTTGTAATAAGACATAAAAGTAATTAATTCAACCTTTGATGGCTTAAATCTTATCATATAACCAAAATATAACCCAAAATTTCACAGTAGTGCAAAGAAACTGTGCACACAATAAATGTTGCTCCCCCAAAAAGATTGTTCCAGCTTTGATGTACTGAACAAAAAGTCGATATAGTAGTTATCGTGACAGTCGATATAGTAGTTATCATGACAGGCCTAGTTGTGGCCACGGCTGATCTCCATCATTGTCCTACATTCGCTTTCCCAAACACTGCCACTCAGACCAGAGTTTTCAATAGCAGAGCTAAAGTGAGTGAAGTGTCTTGCCTAAGAACACAACAACACCTTCCTGTGATCAGGAAAGTGCCCTTACCAGGACTGAATCAGGACTAAACCAGGACTAAGGCAGGATTAAGCCAGGACTAAACCAGGACTAAACCAGGACTAAGCCAGGACTAAGCCAGAACAAAATAAATAAAAGCATTGTGTAAATTGTCCTACCTGATTTTCACACTGTCCTTCTTGTCCTTGGGTAGATCCAGTTCTGGTTCGATATCTTCATCTTCCTGGTTTCGGCGTTTCTCAAACCCTCTTAGAAACTCCTCCAAAGTGACACTTCCATCTCCATCCACATCCAGGCGCTCAAATATCCGACCTCCCTCTTCCGCGGAGATACAAAGTTCCTGACAGATCGCCAAAAATTCCCCCCTCTCTATCTCCCCGGAATCATCAAGGTCGTAAGCAAAGAACAGGGAACGCAGGTATGTACGGTCGTCTTTGTCCATGTTGTTATATTTAAATTTCTATCTACCATAACTTGTAACTGAAATAAACAAAATAATCAGTTAATCTTGTTTTAAAAATTAAAACTAAAATCTAAGTTTACATAGTTAAAATAACTTAAAAAGAAAAAGTTTACATAGTTTGAACGTGCCACTTTAAGTCTAACACAAGACTGTGCCAAAATGTTTGTCTACCTCCTTTAATACTTCGCCCTCCCTACTTCACAGCACACTGCAAAAAATGTATTTCTTCATCAATACATCGTCATAAAGAAAAGTACAGTGTGTAACTTTCTCAATGGAAATAGAAAGTTAAACCCATACTTCAGAACACTCTCCATGTAGATAGATAGATTTTATGTCATACTATGGAAGATTAAAGCCAAAGGACCAACATTTCCATGAAAACAAGCAGGAGCAGACCCACTTCCAGGCCAAATAAGAGTCAGGTTTGTGGAGATGCAAGCCCATTCCCAGTAAGAACGCATATTTTTCAAAGTTTTTCAGTGCAATAAACACAACCAAAATGAAAAAAAGCATTTATTTTAGTCTATCAGTTGGATAAAAAGTTACATACTGTGGCTTTAAAATAACTTAAATGTGTACTTTGAAACTTTTCTGGTTGAGGATCAGAACAGTTCTTGACTCAGGGAAATGTTATTACTTTGCCAATAATGTTCCACAGTTTAGCTTTATATTGACTATGTTAAAATGATGACATAGGTAGAGGTACTCTGTTTGTGAACTCACTGCTACTTTCATTTTCAACTTTTTCCACAAACTGTCATAAACTTTGATAAATATTTAATACAGGTACTTTCCCCCAAAAAAAAACATGAAAACCTACCAAAAATCAGCTTATTATATTACCTTTAATAGACCATGTTATAATGTTCACACTTGTTTGTTATTAGTCTATCTACATCTCCAAAGATCAAAATGCTCTGTTCCACCTTGTGGTGTCATGAAGCGGCAGTTTTCAAGTTAACAGATACCTTTTACCTCAAGTTCAGTAGAGATTGGCAGTTCAAGAGATGAATGATCCAAATGATTCTGGTGGAGGTGTATGGAGTTTAAAAACACAATGGAGCACTTCCACATGACATCACAAGGTGGAACACAGTGTTTTCTGTTTGAGAAAAGAACTCAGCCTAAATATGTCTTGTGTGTTAAACATGTGTGAATGAAACAAAACACAACTCTGGGTTTGTTTAAATTATAGTTTCTTTACCTCTTTTAGATGTTCCTTTTTTGCAGTGCTCATAAAATGGATAAGATCACACCCAAAACAAATGCTGCTAAACTCATGACTGTCCTCAAAAATGATGGGACCAAACCGGCTCCAGAGCGTGTTAACCAAGTGATTCTGTAACTCTGTCTCGATAAGATAAAGATGAGAGGATTGTTTTCATAACCAGAGCAGAGAAGCGTTAAAGAGGGAGTGTTTTATTTGCATTGGTATTCATTGCTAACATGTAACATATTTACATCGCCATGTTACCTTTTATTTTTTTGACAATGCTATATTCGCTGAAAACAATGTATTAACATGTTTAATAAGTTTCAGTTTTGATTTTAATGCTTTGAGTCTCCCCTCCCTTTGCTCTTCATGCTAAGTCACTCCCCCTTCACTGCACTATCACATTACAATTGGTGTGCAATCTGCTAATGAAACTACTGCACATCGTATTAGGTTTGTAAAGTTGTAGTGTATTGCTTTATATCATACACTTTTGTATATTTATGGAGAATTGTTGTGTGTGAGCACGGGTGACATAGGCTTGTGGGCAATGCATTTGACAGAATTGTGCTACTAACTGTAAGGAGGGTTCGAATAGGGCCCGGGAGAGGTCCCTAGATGAAATGTCCCTGACCTGTGGGGTGCCCCAAAGGTCTATCCTGGGTCCCCTGTTGTTCAATCTCTACATGTTGCCGTTAGACCAGTTACTACACAACAATAATGTGTCCTACCACAATCTATCTCGTTGGCAGCAGGTGAATATCGACCAGTGGATTCACTCTGCCACTGCATCCAACAGATCAGTGTGTGGATGCAATACAACTTTCTCCAGCTAAACTGAGACAAGACTGAAGTCATAGTCTTTGGCCCACAAAAACATAGGGAGAGTGTCAACAGTTACTTCCAGTCTCTCTCTCTAAAACCTTCAAATCAGGCTAGAAATCTAGAGGTAAAATCTGTAGCTTTTACCATCTAAAAACATTGCAAAAATCAAAGGTATACTGTCAAAGCCAGACTTGGAGAGACTTATCCATGCATTTGTCTCCAGTAGCTTAGACTACTGTAACCGCCTGCTCACTGTCCTCTCCAAACGAGCGTTAAGACAGCTGCAGTACATCCAGAACACTGCTGCTCGGGTCCTGACCAGAACCAGGAAGTACTTCACACATAAGTCCTGTGCTCAGGTCTCTGCACTGGCTCCTGTGGCTCAGAGAATATACTTTAAAGCAGCTCTGCTTGTGAACAAGTCTCTCCATGGCCTAACACCAAAGTACATCTCCAACATGTTAGTGCCATATGAATCATCTCACACTGAGGACTTCAGGGACCGGCCTCCTGCTGGTGCCTAGAGTCAGGCTTGGGGAATCAGCGTTTCAATTTTATGCAGCTAAAAACCTGAAACAGTCTTCCTAAAGATGTGAGACAGGCCTCTACTTTGATAATGTCTAAATCCAGGCTCAAAATGGTTGTTTAGCTGTGCATATGACTGAACGGTTTTTATTCTGCACTTTTCTTGATAATGTTTTTATTCTGCACTTTTCTTGATAATGATAAATCATTATTTATGGTAAATGGTCACATCTTTATATAGCGCTTTTCCACCTTCAAGGCACTCAAAGCGCTTTACAACAAGGAACCAGTCACCCATCCACACACACATTCATACACCAGTTGTACGCAGACACTGGGGGCGAGGTGGGTTAAGTGTCTTGCCCAAGGACACAGCGACAGCCTTCATCTGTGAGGGCTGGAATTGCACCGCCAACCTTCGAGTCAGTGGATCTAACCACTCAACCAATGATGTTCATGTAGAGAGCGGGATTTGAACCGCCAACCTTCGGATCAGTGGACAAACACTCAACCTACTGAGCTACTGTCGCCCCGACAGTATGATTTATGATAATGATTTATCATTATTTATGTTTTGATTTATTGTATTGTGATTTTAATGTTTATTCTGTAAAGTGCTTTACATAATAAGAAAGACTTTGAATTACTAGGTGTATGAATTGTGCTACACAGATAAACTTGCCTTGTCTAGATTACTCAAACATTCATTGCTGATATCTGAAACCTCTTCCGACATGTTTTTGATGAGGAAACAATGTTATTATTATTATTTAGCTTTATTTATACAGGGGGA
The DNA here is from genome assembly GCA_019594935.1 of Periophthalmus modestus. NCBI lineage: Eukaryota > Metazoa > Chordata > Actinopteri > Gobiiformes > Gobiidae > Periophthalmus > Periophthalmus modestus. The sequence continues at coordinate 20,369,013 of JAIEZT010000012.1, read as the reverse complement.
CCCAATGCGAGCACTTGGGCTCTCTTTTTCATGGGCACCCTGCCCAAAATACAACTGAAACTGAAAAACAATCAAAACAAGTAAGTCCATATAAAAAACATCAAAACAAGTGCAGGTGTGTATATAAAAGTCTGTTATCAGATCATCAAACTGCGAGTCACCAATGTATTTTTAATGATTAACTCTATTTTGCACCAGTATATAGACCTCCCTCTATGATTTAATGTGTCAATGTTCCAATGAAATAATTTTGGACATCCCTGTCATAGAGACTCCAAGATGAACAGCAATTATCACTTCTCAACCACAAGAGGGAGACACAGAAAAATCAAAGTCCATTTATATATCATTTCATCAATGCATGCTAATAAAGGCTCTGTACCATTTTTCCTCATATATTTGAGCAAAGTTCCTCTTATTCTGGTACAGATATATTGTATAAACAGCTCTTGAGGTTAAAAATAAGTCCACTGTGTCCTGTCTGCATATAATTATTAAGTTGTCTGAAAATTAGGAACAGCAAATGGCATGCTAGTTGTTGATAGCTTTAGCATCAGAGCAAAACTCCACTTTGGTCTCTAAGAGTTTAGAAAAGCATTTATAAACTCATCACTGGGAATAATTAGGATGGTTTGAATGCATAAGGTAAGTGAGGAATAACTTTAGACCACAGCAAAATGTTAAAAAGTGAAAAACAGAAAAACACATTAATTTTAAAGACCGTAAAAATCAGGTGAAGGGCATTTAAGGTGTATACAGAGGTGAGCAGGCAAGTCAAAATTCTACTTAAGTAACAGTACCGTACTTCAAAATAATAGTTGAAGTACAAGGTGGTCCATGAAACAATTCAAGGACAAAGTAGGCTATTGGGCGAAGCTACAACTCCGGTATGATGAGTAAAAGTATTTCAAAGGATTGACACAAACATGAGACAAAGTAAATCATATCTGAAGAAGCACCGCAAGAAACAAATATTCAAATAATTTCATATTGTCATAAACATAAAGCTTTTGTCTCTTGTCGACCTTCTCACAGTGGGAAGAGGAACTAAAATGACTAGGTTAAAATGTCAAAAGTTGGTTCAAATATTCACCACACCACACTGTATCTTAAGGTAATCATTTATTTGGGAGCTGTATTGTGGCAGTATTAACATATAAAACAATTCATTTGTTTGTTTCTTTTTTTAAATTTGAGAACATACAAACATTCAAAATGTTCACTCACAAAGTTCATAAGGCCTGGTTTGTCCCAAAAGGAGGGAGAGAGAAAGGAAGGGAGGGGGGTCACTACAGGGGAATAATTCATTTTCTTTTATTTTGAAATCTCCCAGAGCAGACTGAATGAGTGAGAGTCAGTTTAAATAAAAAGCAAAACAACAAAACAATAGTGACAACTTGATAGGCTGGTTTCATGAAACGTCACAACATTCAAATGAGCCAATAGTTTAAACTGAGCTGGAGACAGGTCAGAATTAATAAAATGTCAAATGTCAGAGTGGAGATTTGTTGACCTGGTTTATGCTTAATAACTCTTCTTCAGTACACTTAAAAAACGCACTATGTAACATTTTTAAGTGAGGATCAGTCACCTGCTTGTGTCCATGGACTTGTAATGGGTTTGTTTGTTCATTCACACACACATTCATACACCAGTGTGAGCAGACACTGGGGACGAGGAGGGTTTAGTGTCTTGTCCAACAATTGACAATGACAGAATTCGAGCTATGGGAACACTCCAATTGCGCTACTATTAAACATATCTCCATAGACAAATAGGCTAGAGGACCAAGTTACAGGTTAGCTGCGACTCCGATCACACTAAGGACGCATGTTTTTCTAGATATTTTTGAGCAAAAAAACCCACAAGATGGATGTGATTCATGCCTTACCATGGAACATTATAGGCAAAGTAATAACACCTTTATGGAGACAAGCAAGTGGCAGAAACACTCATCTGAAATGTTGCATACTGCACCTTTAATATAGCAATTTTCTGGACCAAATCCCTAACAAAAAATATATGGGTCAACAATTGGGGATTTTATTTCTTTCAAATATAGCAAATTGGTATAAGCCCCTTAAAATCTGACATAAGCTGGTAGAAAAAGAAGGTTGTGAAGTGAACGCAGCCTGTACAGTCTGAAACATGCACAAAACCAAATATAGAGCCACATCTGCGCTGTCTTTGCATAAAAGAGACCTGAGATCATATTGACAACAAATACACTTAAAGGTCTTGTATTATGCATTATTTACACATTTGAACTATATACAAACAGATTCAAACACTTTAAATTAATGCCTTATTCCATTTAAAATACTTTAAATTAGAAAACAAAACAATTGGATGGATAAATATTATATAATTAAAAGGGTACTACTTTTTAATAAGCTTACCTTACATAGCCTTTAAGAGGGGGTATTACATTTCCATGGAGTATTAATTGCTAACACATAACATATTTAAATCACCATGTTAGCTTTTATTGTTTTGAAAATGCTAAATTCACCAAAAATAACAAAGTGACAAGTCCCCCCTCCCTTTGCTTTCTGCATCAGGTTTGTGAAGTTGTAGTGGAAAACTAAGCACTGGACAGAATCTTACAGCTAGCCATGCAGAGGGTTCGAATAGGGTCCTCGCTAAAACAAAACTGAGATTACTAAATTACGCAAACATGCTTGGAGGGCATCTAAAGCATCTTCAGGCATGTTTCTGATGAGAGAACATTATAACATGGTAGAAAGCTCAAAGAAATCTATTTTGCATAATACCCCCTCTTTAATTATATATTTTTTTCTGGACATGGAGTGGAGCGCGTAAGGACTTGACCTGCCTATGAGGTGAATACATTTTAAATGAGGCTGAAAACAATAGCTGTCATTTTCCTAGTTGCCTATAGCCAATTTAACAAAACAAATTGAGCCATGGCAAAAGCAGTGTTTAGTGAAAATAAAAACACAGAGAAGCAGTTGCTGGATTACCACCCAATGATGTCATAAGGTGGAAGACAGTGTTATGATGGAAACCTAAATAGAGGATTACTCAAACCAGTGTGAATGAAACAAAAGACAACTGCAGGTATGTTTTTGGTAAGAAACACTGGAACAACATAAAAATAAGTACATTTAACATAATATAGGACCTTTAATGGTATTTTTGATCTATTTTAGTTCAATTCAAGATTTGGTTTAATAGCAGATACTTGACTTTTTCTGCTACCCCAAATGTTCTCAGATATGACATCACTATAATATTGAAGACACATTAAACAAAATAATCACAGTATTTCAAATAAATATAATAAATAGAAATAATGAAATGATTTTGTGAGCTCAAAGCAAGAGTGATGCATGTTGCAGACCATTTAAAGCTGCTATAGAATAATTCTCTCTGTGCTATGTGACAAAACGCTGCTTGAAAAGTAAAGGCTAACCACTTACACTGCAAAAATACATCTACAGAAGTTAAAATGAGTTTGTTGGAAGAAGCATCTTGTTTCAGCAGTTTTAACTAGTTTATGACCTGATAAGCCGTGAAAGATTCATTGCAATCGAATCAAAATGACTAATTAGCAGATCACAAATGTTTTTGAAGAACCATAATTTCCTTCACAAACAACAAAATCTCTTTCTGCATAAAAACGACTAACCCTGTAGTTAAGATCTTTATGCATATGTTCAGATGCAACTGTTTAACTTACAAACAAACAAATGTGTCATATTTAAAGTGGAATTTTGTCAACCCATTCACAGAGAAAAAAATATTTCAGGTGTCTAATAGGCCAATAAATCAAGTCATTTTAACTCATGTAGATTTGCAGCTCAACAGACCATAGTAATGATCATTTGTAGTAGTTAGCATGTTAGCTTTGCATTGCTAATGATTTACAAATAGCGAGAGCACAGTATAAGCTAAAGAGGACGTGCCGACACAGGAGGTCATGGAACAGTCTAGAGGTCCAATGTTTTCATTTCTCTAAAACATAGAACATGCATTTATTCTAAAACATCAGGACAGCCAAAAGGAGGAAGAACAGAGACTGGAAAATTAGCCACAATTCTGGTTTTCTACAGGTGAAGCATGCACTCTTCAAAATGGAGGACAGGATCAAATCTACAAAACTATACAGTCGTTAGAAAGCTCAGAGCTAAACTGAGGGGTTGGCATGGCCTGGCGGAGCACAGCTTTGACGATACTAAACAATAAGGGAGGGAAGTTAATCGATATATCAGTTTTGAATCTAATTATGAAATACCAATTGAACAGATTCCCACCCTTTCTTAACAACAGACAAGACAGTACAAATACCTCTGTTTTATAGATGTTTACATATGTGTGCAGTGCAGAGGCATCAGTGTTATGTGTCACGGCCAAAACACACTGCAAGCAAAATGGCAAGAGGGTGGAGGGGAAGGTCCTCCCAATTTTTTCTGTTTCTGATTAATTGTAATGTTAACCAGTTGGATGCAACATTTTTCATAATATGAAATACATTTTTAAGGCCCTCTGAAGGCTTCAGGGCCCTAAGATGATTATCCAATCAGAAAGAAGAATAAGCCTCACATGAGTCTCCCATTTGGCTTACCAGTTTCAAGCGGAAATCCAGTTGTTTTAAACGGACATGGCCTGTCCATGCCTCATGTGACATGGAGGAAAGAGCACAGGCCACATACAGTTCCTTTAAAGATAATTTAAAATATTTAGGTCTATTTCCACTTTTTGTTGCACTTTTGATGCTGTATAAATAGTCAAATTAACAAAAAATGGTTATTCAAATATGATGCCTCAGCCCCTGAGTGTAGTGGCCAATCAGATTCGGGGGGACCTGTGTCTGGTCACGCAGCAGAAGTATGTGAAGACAACATATTGAGTGCCCCTTGTGTTAATCTGTCCTAGCCTCTCCTCTTGGCTGGTTTTGTTGGTGCTTGCAGTGTGTTTGAAGCCTAATGCTCTTTGTGAGTGTTGGCCCTTCTCTGGTTCAGCGGTTTGTGCTGAATGTGCTATAGTAAGAAAATAAACTGCATATGTCCTCTATGCATAAAGCTGCAATGCTTCAGTCTACAGAGAGTTTACGCAGACGAGAGGTAACCACTGAGAGGACGGTCCAATGCTACTGTCATGTACACACAGCCACTATGCCAATGAGCAAGACACTGGACAGAACACATGCCATGGACGTGATATGATGCCACCTAGAGGCTAAATACGAGTACATACATTTACAGGAACAAGACTTTTACACATGGAGAATGTGCATGATCCATTTTCACATACAACACAAATGTCATTTATGTGAACGCTCTTTTCCTGAGAATTCAGTCCATAACATATTCCTTTCATATCTTTACAGTTTACACACTTAAAGGTACACTGTGAAACTTTTCTGGCAGAGGATTTTCATGGAGACGTTATTGCTTTGCCTGGAATGGTCAACGGCACGGCATTAAAGTTCCACGGAGACAATCAAATGAAGCAGGCAGATCAGTGGAGAGGCGAGTCCAATCACAGTAATAATGCATGTTTTTGCTTGTATCTTTATTACACTGACACAAATGTAGTTACCTTATATTGTTTTGAAAATGTTATATCTGCAGAAAATGACTCATTAACATGTTCTGTAAGTTTCATTTCTGTTTTTGAAGCTCCACTCTCTTTGGTCCCCATGCTAAGTCACTCCCCCTTCAGAGCACTATCACAACACAATCAGTGTTGTGTCCTGCTAATGAAACTACTGCATGTCGTATCTGGTTTGTGAAGTTGTAATGTTTGTATGTTTATGGAAAATGCTATGTGGATGGATGACGACGGCTTGTGGGCGAAGCATTTCAGAGAATCTTATAGCTAACAAATAGGGCCCGGGAGAGATCGCTAAATACTCAAATATCCATCGATAAAAACTCTTCAGGCATGTTTTTAATGAGGGAACAAGATTATAACATGGTAGAAAGCTCCAAACAATCGATTTCCCATAATACCCCCACTTTAAAGAGCAACAACCTGTAATTGAATAAATGCAAGATAGATAAGGTTAAAAACATTCTGTATAACATGGTAAACAAAGCAGTAACATCTCCATGAAACAAGGAGGTGGCAGACCCTCCACCAGAAAAAAGTTAGAAAGTGTACCTTTAAAGTCTACACATATTTAACATCGTTTTACCTTAGTCTAGTATAGTCCCCTTCAGTCCACATATATTCAAATATTTGCTCTCTTAAAATAAATAAAGCATATATTTAATCAGTAACAAACACTGCTTTATTAAATACTTTTTAAATAGTCCCTTCATGTTTCCAGCGACCACAAACCACTTTTTAAACTTAACTTAACCATTTTGCCTTTGTCATTCTGCTATATCGTATTAGCTTGACCAGCCAATACATACTCCTCTATACTAAGTCTGGGACCAGTTCTTATCTTCCCGATTTCCGATGATTGACAGGTGAGTTAACCAGTTAGAGAAATGTATGGTCCGTTTGTGTCAAAACAAATATGGAGATTTAGAGAATGCCTATAGTTTTAAAATAGAGCTGGAGGACAGGTCAGAACTCTGTGGTAGATTTGCCGTTTAACTGTCACATTGCAGATTTCTTGACTTGGTTTATGGTTAATATTTCTGTAATTACTGGGCCTATCCACATGAAACAAAATTGGCACACAGTTCAATGTCTTCTCTGTCAGTATAAATAAACAAAAATATATATAATATTTAACCCCAAATATGTGATTGTTGTCAGCTGAAAAGGACAGTAAGATTAATAAGGATTCATATGGGACTTTGTGGAGCCAATCCCAAACAAATAATGCTAAAATGCAACATCTGGGATTATAAATTTGGATATTTCTTAAAAAATCTCCCATAGAGTTACCGGCCCCTGCCCTCCATCTGAAATTATGACATCAAATTCAACAACCCTTTTGGATTGCAAAGACTGGATCAAGCTAATATGTTATGCTAACTGTTACACGTATATTTGAATGCTAGTGAGTTAACATAGACCAGACAACACTTAAAGCCGAATGAGACACTTGTTTTACACAGACTTCCTCTCGCTGTGTTTAAAATGACATCACATAATCTGTTGGGGAGTGTGGCTTTGTGCTATAAGCTCCGTAGGAAAACGGTACCTGCTAAGCTAACACTAACGCTAGCCTCAAAAATAGTTATAATCATTTCCCCAAACCAACCACACCCCAGTATGTTTTAATAAATTTCCTTTTTTTGATGTCTTTTGTAAACTCTTAAATTTCAAAATAAGCTCAAAGTTCTGACTGAAAAATTCCTGAAAGATCAGATCACATAAAAATGTACAAAACGTTAAAAATAACTTTGTAGATTCATATTAAT